>NW_024121610.1:4904373-5102952 GCF_016745375.1 Pimephales promelas
GACATGAGGGTGAGTAAATTATCAGCAAACGTTTTTTTTTTTTTTTAAAGTGAACTACTCCTTTAATAAAACTTTTATATATAATTAAATACAAAAGTGACAGTAAAGACTTTTACATTGTTAAAAAAGTCTTTTTTTTCTTTTGAAACTTTCTATTTATCAAAGATTCTATCATGATTTCCGCAAAACAATATGAAGCAGCACAACTGTTTTCAACATCGATAATAAAAAGAAATATTTCTTGAGCAGCAAATCAGCATATTAGATCAGGTGAGTAATGATGATTAAAATTCAGTTTTGCAACAGTTATTTTAGATTCTAATAATGTTTAACATGTTTTTTACAGAATTTTTGATCAATAAAATGCAGCCTCAGTGAGACTTAAAAACATCTTACCAACCCCAAACCTCTGAATTAGTGTTTAAACAATTATTTTTGCTGAATTTTAGCCATCCAGCCCTTCTCAAAAGTCATAGTAAAAGCAGATCGAAGCCTGTGTTCACTATAGTGTGTGTATGAAGAGGTCAGAGCACTGGGGAGAATCACAATGGAAAAATGTGATGGTGTGGGGAGATGGTCCACTTCGTTCTGCGTGATGCGTTTCATTTTTCACAGGATTAAGAGGGACAGCAGGGTGGATCATCCAGTATAAAAACACACGGATAAACCCAGAGGATCAGCCTGAGCATGCAGCGGTCATTACCTGTGCTGTACAAATACGGGCCTTTGGCTGCAGAAATAACCAGGTCAAAATAAAAAAAAACAATGAATGCAGGACACAAACGCTCATACCAACAGCAGTAGTCTTTCAGATTTCAGATCACCGAGCGCTTGTGTGTAAAGGGACGTGGTGATGGAAGAAATATGAGATGGGAGGGAATGCTTCGAACGCAAATTTTTGCGTTCGCTTGCAAAGCGTTTCTGTTCATAACAAGCGGATGCAAAGTTTCTCGGGGGGACCCAAACATTTTGCGAGCAGATGTAACGTGTTCTCAAGGGAAAGCGAAACATTTGCGAGAGAACGTAAAAGCATTGGCAAATTGTTTCTCCTCCCATCTCATTTTATTTTCCCCTTCACCATGTCCCTTTAGGAGCTTCGTACTTGACCACATGTTTGGTCTAAGACCCAAAACTTACTTTATGCAAGTATGTTTACACAAAAAAACTGTATTTAAAGGGATAGTTCACCCAAAAATGAAAACGAAATGAAAGATGTAGCTGATCCCCACTGACTTATATTTATATTAGTTATATTATATAATATATGAAGAGTTCAGATGCAAAAGCCTCTAAATGTCATTTGAAATTTTCTTCTTTAATGATGATTTTTATCTAACTTGTATATTTAAGTTCAGTAATTTCACTTAAATAACAATTGCCATTTAAGTGAAATTACTGAACTTAAATATACAAGTTTGATAAAAATCATCATTAAAGAAGAAAATTTCAAATGGCATTTAGAGGCTTTTGCATCTGAACCCTTCATATGATATTACATTAGATATTTAGAAAAATGTCAGTAACCATACAGTTTCTGGTGTGTTCAACAGAAAAATGAAACTCACGCAGGTTAAGAACAACTTGAGGATGAATAAATGATGATAGAATTTGTATTTTTGGGTGAACTGTCCCTTTAACATTTTTTCAATGCAAGTTCTTATTCTTATCATCCTAGTTCAGAAAAACAAAAAAAATATTCGTTCCTAAAGACATGGTCTTTAGGAAAACTTATGGCCAAAAAAAAAAAAATTCAATAAGAATACGATCCTTGGAATGTGGCTTAGTTTGATATCAAAATGATCAGAAATACATAGGGAATGTTCTATAAATTGCCCATATAACATCTCCAGTTTCATGACAGACATTTAAAGGCAATTCTATCAAGCATTTGTGCTTGCATCCTTGTGTAGAGAGTACATTTACAGCCTATAGGACTTTAGAAAAGCTCTGCTCTGAGAGAGAAAATCCACATATGATACACATTACACATATATAAAAAATGTTAAATAGCTATATAATCTGTAATGAAAATCATCTACTATGCAGCATATGTAGTATATAAGAGCAGAAAGTTGGCCTGAGTGTTCTGTGTGCATATAAGATGAGAGAAAGAGACGTACTCTGCAGTCTGCGTGTGGGACTGTCTCCGTGCAGTGCTCGTCTCTGAAGGCAGGGGGAGCTCTTGGGCAGGGGTACCGATGAGACGTCATGCGTTTGCAGCTTATACCAGTGCGGCTCATCGTCCAGCAATGCTGTTTCCAGCTCTATGAGGATCTACACAAACATTTGTGTCACGTTCACATGCATACACACAACGTATATCTGAGTTTATTCCAATGTCAATGAATCTCTAAATTTGAGAAGGTTTGTTTAACAACTAACAACAAATTTACAAAAGGTCTCTCAACATATTATGGATATATTATGGCAATGTTATGGAGAAGAGTGTGAATTTTAATGCAGTAATGCAGTGTATAAGTACATTAATTAAACTGAAAAGTAAATAGTTACTTTACAAAAAGTAACATCAAAAGTAATCTGATTACATAATGTAATGTGTTACACCAGCATTGCTGATTACCACACATTAACTGTTATTTTAGATTAATTATTAAATGATCCTTAGACTACATCAATAAAACATAATATGCATTAAAAATGTACATTTTGATACAAATTATTATTATGATGATTAGTATTGTTGTTGGATTGCTAAATGGTCACTAGTCAGTTCTACTATTGTAAGACCAATCTCAAAAGCACAAAAAAAGAGAGAAATAGAAAATACATTGGAAGAGGAAACCGGAAACTTCTGAATATCTGAGTCCATCTTGTCCTTACCTCTCCCAAGAACTCACTCTCCTCCTCTCTCACCCGGGCCTGGTCCCACAGCGTGATCTCCAGCATGCGTTCCCTGAACTCCCGCCGGTGGACGGGAGAGTACATAAAGGTCTGGTTCCATTTGGGCTCTAGTGATTTCTTTACCGTTTTTGTTCTTCTTTTGCTTTTGTCACTGGAGAAACAATTATTCAAACTGTTTTTATTTACCATCATGGTAAAAGAACCCAGGAACAATCACTGAAATCAACTACTGTATGAAGAACAGGGAATAGTGGGAATGTCAAGCAGAACACGGCAGATCTGCTCACAGGCTGTGTTCAGAATGGAATACTGTGAATACAAAATCTCTGAAATAAGACGTGTCATGCAAAAATAACATGCTGAATGCCTAATTCCTTAAGTTAAATTTAGTATTTATCCAATTTCTTATAAAATTCTGGCATTACAATAATAGAATGAGTACAAAATAGGGCTGTGCAAAAATAAATTGCGATTAATCGCATCCAAAATAAAAGTCTGAGTTTACATAATATATTTGTGTATGCTGTATATAATTATTTTGTATATATAAATAAATATGCATGCATGTATATATTTAAGAATTATTTGCGCTTAAATTCTGTATATATATATATATATATAATTACATAATCTATATTATAAATATAAATATTTTATATATGAATCACACTTTTTCTTAAATATATACATGCATGTGTGTGTATTTATATATACAAAATAATTATATACAGCACACACAAATATATTATGTAAACACAGACTTTTATTTTGGATGCGATTAATCGCAATTTGCACAGCCCTAGTAAAAAAGTAATGTTACCGCTTCAAGTCAATCGCATTGCATTGTGGGATATAGTATTGCACAGGATTATTATTGTTGAGTATAAAAAATACATCTTTATTAATTAAGAAAAGGATTAAATTAAATCAAATACATGAAAAACTTAGAAAAACAATGTTGCTATGACAACTAACTGAAATACTGTAAGTTGAAAGCGCTAAATTACTGTGTAAATAAATTAAAAACGCTAAAACTAAAATAAAAAGAAATATCTCCATACATCAGTGCTTTGCATACTGCATATTTTTTTGCCATATCCCACAATACTGTGTGCACAATATACATATTGCATACAGCATAAATAGTGTGAATAGTATGCCATTGTGAACATAGCCATAATGAAATATGTGATGAAAATACTAGGGCTGTGCAAAAGTTAATTGCGATTAATCGCATCCAAAATAAAAGTCTGTTTTACATAATATATTTGAGTGTGCTGTATATAATTATTTTGTATATATAAATACCTATGCATGCATGTATATATTTATGAATTATTTGCGCTTAAATTCTGTATATATATATAAATACATAATCTATATTATATAAATATAAATATTTTATATAGGAATAACACATTTTCTTAAACATATACATGCATGTGTGTGTATTTATATATACAAAATAATTATTTACAGCACACACATATATACTATATAAACACAGACTTTTATTTTGGATGCGATTAATCGCAATTAACTTTTGCACAGCCCTAGAAAATACACATTACAATCTTTATTGGCATAAAAGTAACTGCCCCAATCTCACCTTCTGTCAGGGAGGAAGTAGATCTTCACATAAGGATTGAGTGGTCGGCCGTCTTCCCTCGAAGGCAGGTCCTTTGCGCCCAGTATGGTGACGATAAGCTGATGGCCGACTTTGTCATACCAAAGTTTGACCTGTAGGGGGACAAACACCAGAGCCTGCTTGAGATGAAGAACGACTTCACATCATCACATGCTTCGTTTAAACAAGATGATTGATCGTTTGTGTGTGCATCATGTTATTGTACTACACATGCTGAGATGCATGACAGACCAAGCTCACTAGTCAGACAAGTATGGATGTGACGAAATCAGACATACACAGAAACAACACCAACATAACAAATACAACACTAGATCTTTTAAGCCAGAGCCCATACTTGCTTATAGTAAAAGAAAAAAACTGCCTCTAAAGTATATTCTATAGCTATAAATATCTCAGGCCACAGTGTAAAACATGCAATGAAGGGCGTTGCATATTGTGTGTAAAAGAACAAGCCAATGTGTTACAAGGAGAGCTGGGTCAAACAAATTGTACCATTACACAATCCCCAACAGAACCAGCTGTTGCTGTACATTAAGGACACTAATGTTGTCTAAAATAGGACATTTGAAATATTTCTCGTTGGAAAAGTGTAAAGCTATAAGCATAATGTTGACATTAACAGCAATGCATGATTTTATATGCCCTGATTTTTGCTACAAACATTAAAGGGGTCATGACATGAGAATTTCTTTTGTCATATAAGAAGTCTTTGTTACATTAAATCATACTGCAAGTAGCTTAAAACATCCTCCTCATTATAAACAAAGTCTTCATTTAATCAAGCTCTAAAAATGGTTCGTTTTGATATGGTGGGATATCTATGACGTCACACAGGCATCGACAAATAGATCTACATCATCGCACCATAGGCCCCGCCCACTGGCGTTCAGTCGTTTATTGATGAAAGAACGTTTGCTTTGATGCAAGTTTGCGTCTCTGCACACACTTCAGAAGGACCCCAGAGTCGGAAACAAGTGGATGGGATAAAGATTTCATAATGCTTTGTCGTGACGGTTTTATATGGATAATGTTTTCGAGACTTACTCACATGCATTGCTACTGTTTCCTATGGATGACGTTAGCCAATCAGAACAGTGACCAGTGTTTCCACTAGCATTGTTTTTGGGTGGGGCGACCCTAAAATGCTGACGAAATCCGGTCATAAAAAAGGAATTTACTGTATAACGCGGAACATTTTTTTACATTTGTTGAGGAATAAAGAGAAAGCAGTTCAGTACACTTGAAATCAAATCGCGATGTAGACTAGTGTGTGTGAATTTTAAAACACAAAGACTATTTAAATACGAATCCTGCATGTTCTGTGTGAATGAATGGTGCCGCCGATGACGCACAGTTTCATTTACCACAGAAGCGTGTGTGACGCTTGCGCTGTTTTTGGCCTATATGAAGACAAAAATGCATGAACTTCTTCTCCAGGCTCTACATCCACTCTGAAAGTCACTTTGTGATCTTTTAACCGCTTTATTTGAGGAAAAACTATCATCATCATGACATAAACACACAGAAACTCAAAGGTCGTCATGGCAACCCGTCAAAATAAAAGTTTGGTTTAACTTGACAGAAATATATTACTGTTGTACAGTAGAATTTAGATATGTTACGTAAGGGTTAATGCCCGACGAGGTGTCCATTGTCAGGTTTTAATGGACGACGACGAGGCGTAAACCGGCCGACGCGCAGCGGAGGACGGTTGCCTCCGCCGAAGTCCACTAAAACCTGACAATGGACACCTCGGAGGGCATTAACCCGCTTATACCATGGTCACTTGCCAAATAAAACATTTTTAAAACATTAGTTTATATTTTAATTAGGCTAAATCTAGTTTTTACAAATAATAACTTGCTGACTGTTTATTTAGCAACCGGAGATATTTAGCCTATAGTCCGCTTAGCTCGTATCCCTTCAGGTTCACAAATGCATTTTTTTTTTCATGAAACACAAAGGTAGGAATAGTTTTTTTTTTTTATTACACATAAAACAATTAATCAAACAACAATAAAAAAACAATTAGCTCTGAGCTCCAGCGATTTGCGCTTAACGTTATAGAGGGCAATAAATTAATCAGATCAAAGAGAGGGCCATTTGCCTCAGGCTCCTTAGGCTTGAAACGCTGTAACGTTCAGCCTTCTCCTGCCTTGGTTGTCTGGACAGCTGCGTAAAACTCCCGCAGGGTCTCATTGAGGGGTGCGTTTCCCGAAAGCATCGTTATCCAACTATGGTCGCAAGTTACGTCGTTACCAATAGAGTTCAATGGAGCAGAGCAGCAGCGGTGTAATTTTCTCCGTTTTATTTACATTTTTTCTTTCTTCAGCAGCATAGGCTACCAGTCGTCAAAGTTGCCATATTCTCCATAAATGTTAAAAGAAATAGCACGAAGTCGCTCATTGTTGTATTAGGCTATAATATCTAACGTTAGATGATAGAGCATGTGACTGCCTGTTGCTATGGTTACTCACAGCCGTTGTAGGCAGCGCATTTATTTATTAATTTCGAATGGTAAACAGGCAGTTTCACCAGAACTACTTTACTAGGTGTCCTCTATCACTTTTTAACGGACACCCTGCAGCCAATCAGAATCGAGTATTCACCCAGACCATGGTATAAAATGTAATAATAATATAATTTATTCAAATAATACATAATACACTAATTTATCCAAATAAATTATTATCAAAACTGACATTTTTAAGGAATAATCCATGTTTTAAATTTCACAGTAAAGCTCATTGTGCAGCACGTTATATGATAAAATTTGTTTATGCCTTCATTTGTTTATGTCTTCATGTCCACACAGAGTTAGTGTGATTTTTTTTTCAAATATATATTTTTTAAGTGTAATGATTCGTAATACATGATTTCAATTAATTAGACATGCTTTTTGATTGCTAAAAAAAAGTTACACCACATATCCGTAACACGTCCGCACCGCAACACTAGCGGTCCGAAAAAAATCCTAGGGGAAACACTGGTGACCATTTACTGACAAGGTGCCACCCCTTAAAAACGGGTCATTTCAGACACAAGCCGCCATTCCATTGCACATGACATTCGCAAACGATTGTCGCATTTCGCCCCCTAGTGTCAGTGGCATGGAGCTTTGAAATTGGTTGTGAAGCAACCGTTACCCTCGGATATTTGCAATGGTAAAATTAATTGCATGCATGAATATCTACACAAAACAAATTTATCTCAAATTAAAACATAGATTTTATAGAGCTAATCAATATAAATATTGAATTAATAATTCTAAAAAAAGTTTTCTGCCATAGTTAATAATAACCAACATTTTACAGAAAAACTTTAAAGAGTTCAAATATTGGTAATTCTAGCCTCGCGCTCATAGTTTTGATTAGAAGAATACATCACATCCGGTCGGCCGGTCGCATAAGGTCTAGAAGTTCAGATATTTAAACGGAGCCAAAGCTCAAATCGGATCCGAATTTTTCCGCGTACGCATATGATCGGAACTCCCCACAGCTCCCGTACGACACTCCATTGGAAATTAATAACTTTCAGTCCCACGGCTGTCGTTTGTCGTGTGCAGTGGAAAGGCGGCTACAGTCAGAATGAGGGTTGAAAATCATTATTTTTACGCATTTACATTTATAAAAAAATAAATGTCATGATCCCTTTAAAATAATTCACATCATGTTTCTTCAGGTACAAATGGATACAATTTGCTTATTTCACATATGTTTGTTGGGGGAAGAAGAAAAAAACACAGGTAAAACAGGGACTGTTAAAGGTGCTGTAAATGATTTGATCCATTTTGCAAACTTGCACACTTAGAAACAGAAATAGCACTTTGTACAAAACCATGCCAGCCAACCCGATGTCAAAATGATTGACAGGCAGAGAGACTTTCTGATTGGCTAGTTTTCTGACAGGCTAAAAAAAAACTACTTCTGCTGTCACAGAGACATGATTTCTCAGGACACCGATATTTTCTGTGTATAAAAGCTTGCAGCACCTTTAACAAATCCCTTTAGCTGCAACATGAAACTTTCAGTAATGTTAGTATCGAACACAAATGTGTTTAGCATGATTAGTATAATTAGAAATGTGAAATGCACATTTTTTGAATCAGTCAGTATGAATAAATCTCCAAAACAGTTGAGTACACTGAATCAGATCCTTTCTAAAACAGTACATGGATGAGTATCAGGATTCAATGCAGTTTCATGTTACATGGAAAAAGAATCCAATTTTATGTCCCGACAAACTCTGCATCACTAAAACATTTAAAGAGACACATTACTCCTCTGCCCGGGTAAATGGCGCAGGTGAACATCTCACAGGGTTAGAGGTATTACATCATTACTCCATGTCTGCCAACAGTCAGGTGTCTCTTCAAATATTTTTGTGCTAATTGTATTTGCATGCAGAGGAATTTATGCCTAAAATGTGCATAAAACAGCAACAGCGATGAAGGCGTGATAGGTAAGGGGCTCTTCAAATGTGCAATCTAAGATACTAAACAAAGCTGGAAATGCATCTGTGCATTATCCAATGAATTAAAGCACTAAAATAGAAGTGTATTTAGTAAACAGCAACGATTACCTGAACTTTAGGGCTAAAAGGCTCAATTCTTCTACTAAGGCTTTGGCTCTGGGTAAGTAAAGTGAATGAAAAACAATAAAGAGAAATGCAATAAAACTAAAACCTGAAATGACAATACCAGTTGTTAATGCAACACTAAGAAAGCAGAGCAGGAGATTCAACCTAATTATTTGAACATTTTGATTTCTTTTACTTTTTTCACTATAATGCAATTAAAGGAGTAGTTCACTTTTAAAAACTTTTGCTGATACTCACCCCCATGTCATCCAAGATGTCCATGTCTTTCTTTCTTCAGTCGAAATGAAATTAAGGTTTTTGATGAAAACATTCCAGGATTTTTCTCCATATAATGCACTTCAATGGAAACCAAGCGGTTCAAGGTCCAAATGACACTTTCAGTGCAGCTTCAAAGGGCTTTAAACGATACAAGGCGATGAATAAGGGTCTTATCAAGCGAAACGATCGCTCATTTAAAAAAAAAAAAACAAAGTTTAAGTTTTATAAGCTCAAATGGTCGCCTTGCTCTGTTCTGTGATGCGCGTTCGTGACTCTCCAGTTCGAACTCGTTCATCAAAATGAACGAATATTTTTTCGAGTCATTTCGTTCATTCATTGCTAGATAATTCATCGTCTGGTGTCGTTTAAAGCCATTTAAAATGCACTGAAACCGTCATTTGGACCTTGAACCGTTTGGTTCCCATTGAAGTCCATTATATGGAGAAAAATCATCAAAAACCTTAATTTCTTTTTGACTGAAGAAAGAAAGACATGGACATCTTGGATGACATGGGGGTGAGTAAATTATCAGCAAAAGTTTTTTTAAAAGTGAACTACTCCTTTAACTGCAAGATTGAGATTAACTCAGAGATTGAGGAATTAATGATGAGCTCTAATGCTAAGGACTCGTTCTGGTAGAATATTCTTTTTTTAAATCTTAGGAATGGATATTTCCAGTAGGTTTTCTAGAGCGGAGTTTCATGAAAAATCAAAAGTATTGAAATGTCATGTATTTTCTTTTAAATTGACTCCATGGGCATCTCTTTATGGGAAACACTGCTGTTTACAGGACAATGAATCTCCTTCTCAGCAAAATACAAAGTAACAAGATTGTTATTTAACACACAAACACACCATATAATGTTAGAAATGATCGAATTCGATGACATACAGAACAGGAATATGAGACAACACATTTTTCTATTGATCTTGTTAATGCACAGTTAATTTTGAGACTACCATCAAACAGTATTACCCTAGTATTACTATTTTTACCAGTTTGTCATGTTCTACAAGCGTCTCAGGTATTTGTACACACACAATAGGCTGCATGACACCTGAATAAGTGATTTTAGTCTGAATAAAATGGACAAGTTGGGCAATTCATATGCGTTTCACCTCCTGGTTTTGTTGGCACAAGTAAAGAAAATTAAAGCACAAATAATGTAAATTACATACTGTAAGTAATTGATGTTTTTATCTGTGTATTTTTTCATAATCCTGCCAAAGAATGCTGGAAAATGTAGTTTTATAAACCACACAATTTAGGCCCTGTTTACAGGAGAACGCTCGTGGCTGAAAACGTACAAATATTTTATCGGATGTGCCTTTCATTTACATGGAATTCATGAATCTTTAACTGACATGGTGAAACTCTGCACAAGAGATGATTATTGTGAACTTACTGTAAGCTGTCCCGATAAATACTGAGGGGCGTCCCGTAGCATTCCGGGGCTCATGGGAGACGTGACTGATATGGAGGGACGCTCCATCTTCTGTGACTCAAATGAACTTGAACCTTAGACGAGATTGAGGGGAGAGCAGAAATATAAAGTATAAAAACACAAAACTAATCAGAGATTATTTCAAAGCTCTGTGAAAATGTCTCATTAATGTCTCAGAGAATCCCATCATTTATACACACTAGACTGAGAAAATGTACTCACTGGACTCCAGTTGTGCGTGTGTGCTTTCTGGTATCCTGGGGATATCTCTGCAATGACAGTGGCACAGAGAAATCAATGGCATGTGCTTTAATGACCCTGAGCACCACATTAGTCTTGATGTGAAGTTTTTGGCAGGAGCCCAAACTCACAATCTAAAGAGAGTTCAGTTGGTCATGTGCTCTTTACAATTACAATTAGGAAAAAAAATTAGGAGGCTAACTGAGGGCAGCAGTTTTTTTGTGTCCATGTGAGCCAGTAGGCACTCTAAAGCGGTCATATCATACAATTTTTCCCTGAAGTCCACTTATAATCTTATGGAGGGAAAAAATGTAATTTTGCATTATTTTTTCTTTATTGATCCGATGTCAGAAATTTACAAAACGAAAATGAGACATTTTTGCAAATCATTATTAATATTAAATTTTTTCAACTAAGAAAGAAGTTTTGAGTTTTAAAAACTGCAATATGTTTCAATTGCATCTGAAAATATCAATAGAATATGGATTTCTCATGATATGACACCTTTAATATAAAGGAGCTAAAAACAGACTTGTATCATTCAAAATGTAAGGTAGATGGACCACAATGCTCATTAGCATGTTCGTTTTATGAATAATACCAATATTTCTGATCTAAAATGCTTTTGAGCTTTATTCAGAAACACACCTCAAAATGACAGCACAAATATATACGTATATATCAATTATTAGGGATGCACGATATATCGGCCACATTATCGGTATCGGCCGATATATCATCATTTTAATGTTATCGTTATCGGCCCAACTAGAACGTTTACCTGAAATCTAAAAGCTGATAAATAATGTATTATATCCTTCAGCTGAGGCACTTTAGATGTGCACTGTTCAACATGATGCTTTTAAATTGCTTGAAATACGATTGAAATCCCTTTAAAAAAGGAAAATCCAGTTATAGTGCAAAATGTGCAGCGCAAGTCCGTCATATCGGCTACACAGCATTAAAATAAGAACATCATAATTGTGCTTGTATCTTGGCTTTTAATGAGGAGACTTTTTTATGATCAGGCTCTCAAAAATTTTCTAAAAATGTGGATTTAGATTTATCGGCCAATATATCGGTTATCGGCTTTTAAATATGAGAATTATCGGTTATCTGTATCGGCCAAAATTGTCATATCGGTGCATCCCTATCAATTATGCTTAACTCTGGCAATTAACAAATATTTCAGTACTTTTGAAAATTCACTTCATCATTAAACTCACTAATTTGAGACTAATCCGTAACTCTTTTTGGCCAATTCATTAATAATTTGTTTGAAAATAAGCACACTATATTTATGTAAGCAACAGACAAGGGAAATGCTATGAAAAACTGTGACGTTATTTATTGTTTTTTATTTCGTGTCATGAAACGTACATGTTTTAACCAAATTGATTAAGAGTAAACAATAAGATATTTATATCAGATATTAAATGCCCAAAAGCATTGCTTATTTATCAGAACCAGCATAATATTCAATGTTAGAGGTATATGGCGCGTCTTTAGTAAAACTAAACTAAACTTTTTAAATATAATTTCAACCTACTACAGTACGCAAAATTCACTTTAACATGGTTTGAACATATGTATCGGCAGTGTGTGTACGCAACCACCCTATAATATTAAAAATCCACCCACTACTTTTTTTTTTTTTAAATTGCATAAATAGTGTCTCAAAATATGTCTGTGAGGTATTTTGAGCTGAAACTTCAGACACATTCTGAGGATACCTAAGACTTATATTACATCTTGCATGCGTTATATTACTCTTGTATGTCTTGTTAATGTTATATTACATCCCCTTTAAGCTCATATGAAAACCAATTTCATTTTAAACTGGAAAACACTGTAGAGAGGAAGCCTTACCCAATGGGTCGAGAGACCACTAGTTCCACCTGAGGCTCTGGCTTTGATTCTAAAATGATATTGTAAACTTCTTTAAATGTGGCTCCTTGTAAAAGTCGGCCGTTCCACTCTAGGACCTGATCACCTACGAAACAAGAAAATCAATTACCAAACTAGCTGTAATTAAAAATAATCCTACATACACTACTGTTCAAAGTCAGTACATTTGTTTTTTGAAAAATAATTAATACCATTAATAATCAAGGATGCATTGAATTAATCAAAAGTGACAATAAAGAGTAAAACGTTTACTGTACATTGCTATAAAATGAACTTTCTATTCACCAAAGGAATGTTTCTTGAGCAGCAAATCAGCATATTAGAATGATTTCTGAAGGATCATGTGACACTGAATGACTGTTGCAAATACAGCTTTGTCATCTCAGGAATAACTTACATTTTGAAATATGTATTTAGTCCATACTTGCTCTGTAGCTGCAGCTCTATACTAGCAGATCTAGTCTGCCAAGCCCAAATATAGTACCATTGCCATATTCAATAACCCGCTAAAACGATTTAGAAAGTAGCTATGATTAAAAGTAAAAATAGAAAAGTTTTTTTAAATTAAAATGTAATAATATTTCACAATATTGAAATTTTTACTGTTAAATAAGTGCAGACTTCTTTCAAATTTAAAAAATTGAAGACAGGAGTGTATGAAATACAGAAACATAGCATGTACCTGGCCTGAGGTGTCCAACCGTATCCGCTAAACTCCCTTTCCTTACTTTGGTGATGAATGCACAAAGTCGTCCAGACTCTGTCATCTTTCCCCCAACCACCTGTAAAAGACACACACACACACACCAAAAGATACAGTAATGAACTAAAGCTTTTGAAATTATAGCATATTCGTTTTTGCTGTGGCACTAGAATTGCGAACGAAAAATGCCAATTAAATTCCAGTGGTATCGTAGCAGGTATCATGATCCTATAATGAATGTTTGATGTTGCTAATGTAAGGTGAATATATTTAAAAGCTCATGGCTTTTTTAATCACGACTGATTGTACTAAAAAGAATCTGTTTAGAAACGAACTGCACAAGTTACACCGAACAGAGACAATGAGACTTTCAATGGTGTGTGTATATTATTTCTGTCCGCACTTTTGAAAAAAAAAAACGACCGTTGGAAAATGCCTGGAGGTCTGTTCCATAAACCACATGACCAATCGCTCTTCTGTGAGCATCATACAAATCAAATCCCCACTAATGGCAGCCCAGTGCAAATATACAAAGAAGATTATGAGCTGCCTCCTAGATAAAGATGGCTTTACATAATGAGTGGCATGCAGCCGGGGGCGATCGTATGTGTGTGTGTGTTTGACAAACTGCTGCTGGTAACGGATATAATGCACACGGTAGCACTCACAGTCAGCCATTCAGAAAGTTCGTTATCAGTAACGATTCTTCGTTTCTCTCCACTCTGCTGAACAATCCATGTAAGTGCTTTGACAACAAATACGAGCTTGGCATTTCTGCTTTTAAACTCTCAAAGTGCATGGCCCTGTTTACCTCCACTGAAAGAGCTTTACTCCAATCATGTGTTTTCACTCATGTCAATGAACAATATCAATGCACATTTTAAAAAGTACTATGCATGCAGTCTTTAAAATAAGCGTTCTGGTTTCATAATTTTAATGGTTCCATGGAGAACCTTTAACCTACAGTACATGGAACATTTCCATAGGATAAATGGCTCTTTATAATGGACAAAAAGGTTCTTTAGATTGTTACAATATTCTTCACTCTTAAAAATAGATGTTCCAAAAAGATTGTTTTACAGCGATGCCATTGATTAGAAGAACCATTTTTGATTCCCTTTCAATGAACAGTTCTTTAAATAACTTTACTCTTCTTAGTGTGAAGAACACTTTAAAAATCCGTTCAAAACTGTTCACTGAAATTTGGAAAAAACAAATATTGCATTGCTACAAAATAAAAATAAAAATAAACACTCTTGGAACCTTTATTTCCTGAGTACTGAAAAATAAACAACTACTTACAATAAATGTTAAGATTAATTTTGAATGAATAGTGCACAAATAATAAAATAGCATTACTTCATGCAATATTTGTATCCTTATTTTATCAGTTCACATTATTCGAAGTAATAACATGTTTGTTTGTAATTTATCAAAAAACTTGACCCACTTCTAAAATGACTTTCCTTTCAATTCAATCAATTCCTAATGGATAAACGGTCCCACCCTACTTTCTTGTTCAATCTCCTGTTTCTCTCATGAGATTACTGAAGTAAAATGAAAATGTTTCAGATTGGCTGCGTCCGAAATCGCATAATCTCTTGAGTAGATACTTATTTTGAATAAATATTAAGTTTTCGACCACTAAAAAAGTATGTTCTATATATTACTGTATGAATGTGTGTGTAGTATGTCATTATCATGTGAACCAGCTCAGTCGTCAGTTGCGTCACATCACCGCAGTGCTGGGCGGTTTGACCAAAAATGTATATCACGTTTTTTTTTGTAAATTAAGCTGGTTTTCTGATTTGTGACGTTTTTTTTTTGTTTTTTTTTTAGTGTTGGTCAAGTTACTTAGAAATAGTAATTAGTTACTGATTACTTCTCCAAGAAAGTAATCCAGTTACTTTACTGATTACTTATTTTCAAAAGTAATTAGTTACTTTACTAGTTACTAAGTTACTTTTCAAAAACATGATGCACGACCTGAATACGCTAAAGCAATAGACCTTTCAGCCTAATTCTATTCTTTCTGCATATTCCATCATCTAAAATGTAATCAAATGCAAAATGAACCTTTGGTCTAATAGCACATTAGTCAAACTTAAGTGTACAGGCAGTTTGGAAAACAGGAGCCAAAAGGAGCCATCTTTGGAAAACAGTCGCGACAAGACAAAGCACGTGAAGTTCAGTGAACATCTGAACTGTATGAACGGCGTTCGTGGTTCGACATGTCAAGACTGTTTTCCAAAGATAGCTCATGCTTGTATACGTGAGGTGGACTGTCTTTATAGAGTATCTTCTTATTAAACGGTCTGTACACTTACAAAGTTCTCAATGTTGTGTTTTGCATGTAGGGACCCTCGTTATGTTACTGTGTTAGTGTGGGGCTATTTTGAGCCTTGTTAGTGGTATAAACTAGCGATTTTTATTTTTCATTACTCAATACTCTATATACTAGCATTATACGCTAAACAGTTTTTAGAGATAAAACTCTTTACATTCGATTATCATGAAAACAAATCTCAGAGAACGGTTGACTAGGTACCAATGTGTTATTAGACCAAAGGTTCATTTTGCGCCAGAGTTGTCCTTCAACTTTATGTTTACTTCCTCTAGAACTGTGGTTCCCAAACACACTGCACTTTATGTATGTCTCCCTTATTTAATGAACCTGAATCAGATCATCAACTTGCTAGAAAAGATCCCCATGAACTGAATTGAGCGCCATATAAGAGAACATACAAAATGTGAAAAAATAATGATGATTTTTGCAGTGGGAAATTATTTTTCTATAGTAATTGACATAAATGTTGTTGACAGAGTTTGTATTAAAGCAGCTACAAAACCGTGTGTGAAATCAAAAGCACATAAAGTGTGTGTCCAGGGGAGGCCGAGCGACTCACTTTCAGTCCCAGAAGAGCTCCGGAGTCGCGAGGGACGCTGCCGTCCTTCATGCGCTTGTTGAGCAGGATCCTGCCGATGAGTCGATCTCCGTCTTTGGAGGGCTGCCATGTGACCGGGTGCTGTCAGGTCAAAACCACAACAAACATCATTCCAGAACACAGAAACCTGCCAGTGCTGGTGCGGGGAAGGCTGAGATGAATTTCATCCGATTTATCACACAAACTCTGTTGTGATTTCAGGTGTTTCAAAAGAGTAAGCCACACGACGGGACAAATCAAATAATGTCTCATAGAGGCTTAAGGGATTAGCTAAGCCCAAAATGAAAATTCTGTCATCATTTACTCACCCTCATGTCATTCCACTCACCCCATGGATCACAAAAGTATCTGTGGCTGATATAACGTATAACGAAAGTGGAGAGTAAAAAGTAGTTGTTCAATGTTAGTAGTTGTCAAATGGTAATGATGCTATAATCTAGAGAGCAAAGTGGTTCATTTCCATGCACTTTTCATATACTGTATTAGCTCAGCATGAAATGTTGAAATATTAGTATTGTTTTTTTTGGAGGCTGAAATTCTACCACTGGAGCTCTGTGAGAAAATGATGACAGAATTTTTTTTTTGTTTTTGTTTTTTTTTTTTTTGATAACCTGTTCACGAAACCAATTTAGCTGTAAAAAATAAATAAATAGAATGTCTTAAAATGTAAATTATTTTTTTAAGTCAATGTGGAAATGTGGTTAATTTAATGATTGACTAATATATCTAATATATTGCATCTATGATGCAATAAATCACTGCTCAATGTCAAATATGAACAGGAGACAAGTTCACATTTCAAGTTCACATTTATGACATGCTGTCAATTACCACAGAAAATAATTTTGAATCATCCCTCAGTTGGTACAAACGTACAAGGATTGCTTACAGTAGAAAAATATAATGGAGGTCTGTGGGGCAAGGCATTCCAGATGGTTTTTAAAGCAGAAATGTGAAGCTTGCATTTTTGCTAAAGTGCTTATTACTTTCTTTTTTTTTTTTTTTTTTTTTTACAAATTGGCTATTTTCTGAGATATAAATTGTCCTTTTATTGGTGAAATGACATTTCTGCTTACATGTATTGGCGTTATAAATTGTAATGCAAAAAAAGAAGGAAAAAAAGAATGAATTACAATAAGTTAATAAGTATGTTAAAAAGAGTTCACTTTTAAAAAAAAAACTTTTGCGGATGATTTACTCACCCCCATATCATCCAAGACCTCAATTTCCTTTCTTTCTTCAGTCGAAAAGAAATTAAGGTTTTTGATGAAAACATTCCAGGATTTTTCTCCATATAATGCACTTCATTGGGAACCAAATGGTTCAAGGTTCAAAAGACAGTTTCAGTGCAAACTGTTCAAAGGGCTTTAAATGATTCCAGGCGATGAATAAGGGTCTTATCAAGCGAAACGATCACTCATTTAAAAAAAAAAATAACAAAGTTTAAGTTTTATAAACTCAAATGGTCACCTTGCTCTGTTCTGTGATGCACGTTCGTGACTCTCCTGTTCAAACTCGTTCATCAAAACGAACGAATGTTTTACAGAGTCAATCCGTTCATTTCGTTCGTTGATTTGTTCACAGTTTTTTGTTTTAAATGAGCGATCGTTTCGCTTGATAAGACCCTTATTCATTGTCTGAAATCGTTTAAAGCCCTTTGAACAGTTTGCAGTTTGCACTGAAACTGTCTTTTGGACCTTGAACCGTTTGGTTACCAGTGAAGTGCATTAAATGGAGAAAAATCCTGGAATGTTTTCATCAAAAACCTTAATTTCTTTTCAACTGAAGAAAGAATGACATGGATGTCTTGGATGACATGGGGGTGAGTAAAGTATCAGCAAAAGTTTTTTAAAAGTGAACTACTCCTTTAATAAGTATAATAACAACAAGTTAGCAAGCCATTCTATCACACTGGTCACATTTTTAATGTTTAAAGTCTTCTGGATGAACATACAGTAATGGTATAATGCCTTGCCCATACATTTCCACACTGTAAGAATCATTTATACTTATATTAATAATTTATACTTATACTTAAACTACCAAGGTGTTTTTAAGGTGTTTTCTAGCACCTTGAAAGTCTTTACTGTCACTTTTGATCAATTTAATATGGAAGTTTGTTTCCACCTTTTTTGATGAATTTAGTGCCTGAAATTTAAATATCTTCAACAACAACAAAAAATCTTACTGACCCCAAACGTTTGAATGGTCTCGTATTTTTTTGTTGTTTTTTTTTTTTACAAAATGGTCAAAATTATTTTCTGTTATAGGCTAAGAGAGCGTATTACTTCATAAATGTCATAGCGTTTGGCAAAAGAGATGGTGTAGAGTTTGTGTGATTGTCTTGCTGGGAGTGACATGCACCCATCACATGCAGAGAAAAGCCCAGCAGTCACGGACAGAGACCAAATCCATCATCACCACAGCCGAACCCCAGCACCACATCCAGCAAACACAAGCCCGGGGGAATGGAAGAAGAAACACAGACGATGTTCAAACCGAAAGCGAGGAGAACAGCATGGAAAGGCTCACGAACACAAACGGTGGAATCCCGTGATCCATAACATGGAGAGCAAAGGAATATGACAGTGGAAAGGGAAAAAAGAAAAACAAACTTTGTGGCAAAACAAATCCTGGCTGGCCATCTCTGAGCGAGTGAGCGTGTGTTTCGGAGCGGAGCGTGTCTGGCGGGAGAAGGGGGGAAGGAGTGAGGATTCGAACCAGTGAGGGGGTCTATAGGGCCCTACCGCGGCTGACGGGGCCACTAACACGGCAATAACACACGAGGCTGAGAGGGCATGCAGCTGACGGGGGAACCCACATTCCCTAAGTGCCATGACAAAACACACAGTCACACGGTGGAGTGATTCGCTGCTATGTCGACTACGGCAGCTGCGGCTAAGAAGCAAACGATCACAGAGCAAGCAAGAGGCTCCCCAGCTACTGCCACAGAAGAAAAAAGTTTCAAAACTGAGGAAAACTTAACTAAAAAAAAAAAAACTTAATACATGTGAAGGAACAGTTCAGCCAAAAATGTAGTTTTGTCATTATTGTTCATGATGTTCTGAACCCGTACTTTTTTCCTTCCATGGAACAGATAAGGACCTCTTTTCCACACATTGAAAGCATATTTTGACATGATGCTGAACACTATTGGTTCTTGCGAGTCACATGACCAAAAGTTATGTGCAAGATTACATGTGTTATAGGGATAGTTCACTTTCAAAGTCATTTTTGGTATGTTTTAGCTTACCTCAAGAGCATCCAAGATGTAGGTGTCTCTGTTTCCGCAGAAATGTCAATTTTGATATTTTTAGGTCAAACCGTGTCTGTCAGTCATATAATGCAGGTCTATGGTCACCACCTCAAAGAGCATGCACAGAGAAGTCCAAATTAAACATGATTTAATGACTCGTAAATGTAAGTACACATTGATGGCCTAAGACACGAAACGAGCGGTTTGTGTGAGAAAACGAACAGTATTTATATCGTTGCCGACCCAAGCGCCCGCACCCTTTAGATCACTTAGACGTGGCTGTGATTACAAGTGGTAAAAACGATATAAATACTGTTCGTTTTCTCACACAAACCGCTCGTTTCGGGTCTTAGGCCATCAATGTGTTCTCACATTTACGAGTCATTAAATCATGTTTAATTTGGACTTCTCTGTGCATGCACTTTGAGGTGGTGACCATAGACCTCCATTATATGACTGACAGACAAGAACGGTTTGACCTAAAAATATCAAAAGTGAAAACACTGCAGAAACAAAGACACCTACATCTTAGATGCCCTTGAGGTAAGCTAAAACATACCAAAGATTAATTTCAAAGTGAACTATCCCTTTAAAGTGTAAGAGATTGCAACATGAATGAAACTTTGTACATTTCAGTCGGTTTGTGACCATACACACTACTGTTAAATAACTTTTTTTGATGTTTCTTGCCGAGGCTGCATAAAATTATAGTAAAGCAGTAATAGTGTAAAATATTACAATTTTAAATAACTTTTAATGTTAATGTTTTAAAATGTAATTAATTCCTGTGATGCAAAGTTGAATTTTCAGCATCACTCCATATTCATATTCAGCGATCATCCTTCAGAAATCATTCTAATATGCTGATTTGCGGCTCTAGAAAAATGTATTCTTCTTATTATTATTGTTGAAAACAGTTATGCTTTGAGTTATTAATTAATTTAAAATACTTTGCAACATTATAAATGTCTTTACTGTCACTTTTGATCAATTTAATCCATAAGTTTGCCGAGTATTAAATTCGTACTTCCATTAAAAAAAAAAATGAACTTTTGAATGGCAGTGTAGTTTTTAGAAGATCTGAAATATTGCATATGTAGACCATTTTCATGGCAACTGTGTTGTGTTTTTGTCATTTTTAGAGCCTGAACGTTATTGATCTCTGTCTGCTTTCATTTTATGATAAAAAAAAATCCTTTTTGTGCTCCATGGAAAGAAAAAAAGGAGAACGTAATACGGGTTTGTTAAATGATACCAAAATGTTCGTTTTTGGGTGAACTATCCCTGCCACATCCTAAAAGAAAATCAAATCAACATCTCACCTATCATTAGCGACATCAAAACAAAGACCAAGTGAAAATGGAACAAAATGAAGTAAATGAAAAGTTCAAACAAAACAAGATCAAATCAAATCAAATCAGTGCAGGCCAGAGAGGTCCCAGTACCTTCTCACTATGGCTATGTTCCTCGTTTAGAGTGGTGCTACTGCACGTATCAACCCCCGAGTCTTTAACCTGGGGTTCACACCACTCAGCATCTTCTTCCAAAGAGTGGCCCCCAAAGCGCACCATTTTCTTTTGGCCCTCAGATAAGGTGTGTGACTGCTCAAAAGTTTGTCTTTTTCCCCTTTGACTGTCCCCTACAGACATGGGATAAAAACAGAAAGAAAAAAAAGACATGCAAAAGTGAAAATAAATCAAAAGAACCATGAAATGACAGAGTGACAGAGAGAGAGAGAGAGAGAGAGAGAGAGAGAGAGAGAGAGAGAGAAAGAGGTGGGACATTAGGCTCCGCATGTCTCACCAAAGACATTGAGGAAGCATCGCTGCTATGCCACGTTGTATGATCCCACCAGTGGCCATCCAAATCCCCTGTGAGCACCACACACACACACATACACACACAATCCCAGAACGCACACACACAGCAGAGAGCAGAGGTAGTTTGTGAGGACAAAAGAAACAGAGACATGTGGGGGGAAAAGACACTGTATTCACTCATACGTAGACTCACACGTATCGTACATTGATTATTACACTCATAACTGTATTTATGCAACCTAACTATGACAAACCAGGCAAGTAACAAGAATATAAACAATCGTCCAATCAAACATTTGCACAGCTCAAAGAAACTTGGACGAAGTCGCTATCTTCAAAGTCTGACTACACTCTAAACAATGCTGGCTTGTTTGAACCCAAATTTGGGTCAAATATCGACAAACCCAAATGTTTTGTTAAAATTGTAATTTCAATTTTAACCGAACTTGTAATTTTTTTAATTGCATTTTTAACCCAACATTTGGGTTTGTCATTATTTGACCCAAATTTGGGTTAAAACAACCCAGCATCTTTTAGAGTGTTATAAGATCTGAAAAGTGCATGCATACTCTCTTAACCTGCATTCCTGCATGACACAATCATATATGACATCATCAGGCACAACACTGACATCATATGACATATATTATATGACATCATAATCAGATAAAAACCATCAACTGTGATGCCTTTACATATAACATACGGATAGATCAAATCAAATGTGATATAATCCGATCAGATATGGCTAGATTAAATAGCATAATAAAAAATACATCTAAATATAATAAAATATATACCTACTGTAGATCTTTCTGTTTTATCGTGGTCTAGTAGAGCGTGTCTGTGTACAGTCACAACCTATTGACATTTACATTAGATACATATTGTGTTTCAAACTACTCTGAGGAGAGTTGTCTGAACTGATTTGAACAACTAAATTATTTTAAAAGATTTAGTTTAACTATGGCATTATCAAATACCATGCAATATTCATCTGACAACATCAGATATAATACAGTAAAAGCGTGCGGGGTCTATTTCTCTTTCACTCTCACGTTCTTGGCAAAAGGCGGAAGTGCTGATTCAGGCCTCAGCACAGCTCCCAGGCCGCTAGTGCACGGCTCTCCATCACTCTGACAACTCAATAAAAACCCAGTGTAAACTATTAATTGGATCATTAATTATTGATGCTGTTTTTACTACGAGTGAAGGAGACAGGAGAACAGAGAGAGAGACAGACTGAAGAGAGCGACATGGCGTGCAATCATAAAACAAATATTGATATTGATATTTGTGAAGGTTTTGAACATGACAACTGAAGATGTGATCTGATTGGTTCCCCTTGGCATGATATAGAAAATGGAGAATGAGTCATGTTCATTTATACGTGCTGCATGTTTACCCCGATTCACTAAAATAATTAAGCCGACCAATACAGAAAAAAAAATAAATGATTATGAATTTAAATTTGGTATATTTACATCAACGCATATTTTTAACCTTTATTATTATTATTCGTACTTACAGTTATCTACAAAAATAGTAGTAACTTTAAAATATATCAATTTTAAAATATTTAATTACATGTATTATATATAGAGACTTCAATTTCAATTTCAAATGAACTTTATTGCCAGTATATATTGCTTTATGTTTTCCCCTCTCCAATCAACGTTTTAAAATCAAAGTACGCTGTTCCTGTTGTTTGACACCAGTTTTTTATTTTTTTTATTTTTTTTTTTTTTCACAGAATGAATAACCTCACTAATTGCTATTATTTTGAACACACGCCTTTCAATTAATGTTTCAATTACACAGAATCAGCAGCGTGCATGTCATGGCTGTCGGGTCTGTTGTTACTCTACTACACCAACTAGTAAATTATTTGACATGTAGAAATATAATTTATACCAAAAACAGTGATTGATCTGGTTAGTGATGTTGGACTGCTAAAATTTGGTAACACGTTATTTCGATAGTCCACTTTAGACATTCTACAATCTATAAGTAACTTTTCAACTACATGTCAACCAACTGTCATTAGTAGACTGTCAGCTTAATATCAGCTTACACTTTATTTTTTTGGTCCCCCAACAGACATTCGACTGACTATACGCAAGTAACTTGGCGACAAACAGTCTATATACTAATACTCTAATGAGAGTTAGTTGACATGTAGTTGAAAATATAAGTAGAACGTCTAAAGTGACTATTGAAATAAAGTGTAACCAAAAATTTATATTAAAATAATTTTTTAAAAAAACTTGGCATACACAGCAAATCATTACTGATTTCAATCTATTTTCACTGTTGCTAACACTATTTCAACAAAACCTCATCTATGCTACCTAAAAGCCTTGCTAAATTGTTGAGCCCTGTAAATGTAAATAATGACGGGTGATGTATTGATCAAACAAGCTGATGGTGATTTATTGCTATGTTTAGACTCACATCATGCTTTAATTACCACTTAGGCCTTCTAAATGTCTTCTAAGAACCTTTTTTACAGTCTATGCTAAGAACGCGTACAGTACTGAAACATGAATATAACCCTGTGGACACGAGAGAGAGTTTCAAACCTTTGCTCTGGTTCTGTCTGCACATCTGCTGATCGATAAAGAGGAGAACAAAAAGAGAGACCACTACACTAAATCACATGAGGCTGCACGTCAATGTTTTTACAAAGCTTTAGCACATACCCATCACATTTCTACGGAGATGCAGGCTATTTCTGCTGACGGTTTGAAGAGCAGATGAAATGAGTAATATGCATATAGCTGAGTGTAACTATATCTGGAATGGGTCATTTTAGAGCTGCACGATTAATCGTTAAAAGATAGCAAACACACACACACACGATCTTATTCCTAAATGACAATGATTCGGCTCGGTCTATTAAACCTTTGACAAATACGATCAAACAAAATTGCTTTGGTGCTGCCGCTGAGCCATAGAGAGCAGTTGTCATGTTTAGGTATGAAACAGCTTCATAAACAATATTGTATTCTTATTTCTGTGTCGTGATACAATAGTTCTAAAGATCACAAAAGTACAGGGGTAATAATTTATAGTCGACAATGAAATTAAACAAAATCTTTTACTCAAAGAGATTTGTTCAAAAACATTGATTCATCCAACAAGTGAACAAGTCTTTGAGTGAGCCATTGAATCATTCATTTAAATCGATTTTAATATAATTAATTCAAATGAATTAAATATCTTAAAAAGACTGTAGCAATTAACATTTTGTCAGAGCCCATAGTACATTACATGTTATTTTGTTTAGTTGTCTGTTCATAGTTGTGGGGAATCGGATGTCAATATTAAACAAACAAACAAAAAAATATCTCGGTTCTCAATTGATGGATAAGTCATCTGGATAAGCTCCGCCTCCAATGTTTTCTGATCACGATGGGTTTTTTGGAGTTCATTACATAATTTGCCCAGAATCGTCTGTGGTCTTTTTGACTGGTCTGAGAGCAGGTCTGAATGCAGAGCGAATCCAGGCAGCTTATCCAGATCCCAAACCAGGCCTGCAGCCAAGCGGATGCCATGGTAACCTGCTTTCACCTCATTACATCTGATCTTCAGACAGTCAGCCAGCAAAACAAATAACGTCAAAACCTGCATTCAGAACAGGAAGCCTGAAATAAACCAAATGTCTGCTGCTCAAACAAAAATGACAACCAGTTCATGGCTAAAGTTGAACTGTAATAGTGTCCAAAGCAGTGTTGCGCGAACGTGAACTGAACGTACTGTATTACTGTACGATGAACGTTACTGTGAACGCGTTCATTCCGGTGTCTGTGAACGCACGCTCTCTCAGTTTAAAGGGATACTCCACTTTTTTAGGAAATAGGCTTATTGGTAACACTTTAGAATACGGTTCCTTCGTTAATGAATAACTACACAAGAACCAATGAGTAACACGATATTAACAATCTAGTATTAACTAACAAGAAACTCTGATTAACGAACTAGTAAGTAATAGCGCACAGATGAAAGTGGTAGTTCACTGTTAACTAATCAATAACTTCTATTTTTTTTAATACTTCCCAGAGAACTACTGAAAAAGTTTATTAACAATCTAGTAACTACTATTAACTAAAAGAAACTCTTATTAATGAATTAGTAAGTAATAGCTCACAGATGAAAGTGTTACTTGATCGTGGGAATTACTAATTATTTGGATTCGTATTATAAAGTGAAGATCATTGGAACTAACTAGTAATTACTCAAGTGTTACTAAAGACATTTTCTGAAAGTATACTAAAGTTCACCAAAAATCTCAAACGTTTGCAAAAATCATGAATAGATCATGTAGTAACACTTGAGTAATTAATAGTTAGTTCCAATGATCTTCACTTTATAATACGAATCCAAATAATTAGTAATTCCCACAGAAGTATCTAGTAACACTTTCATCTGTGAGCTATTACTTACTAATTCATTAATAAGAGTTTCTTTTAGTTAATAGTAGTTACTAGATTATTAATAAACTTTTTCAGTAGTTCTCTGGGAATTATTAAAAAAAATAGAAGTTATTGATTAGTTAACAGTGAACTACCACTTTCATCTGTGTGCTATTACTTACTAGTTAATTAATCAGAGTTTATTGTTAGTTAATAATAGTTACTAGATTGTTAATATTGTGTTACTCATTGGTTCTTGTGTAGTTATTCATTAACGAAAGAACCGGAGTGTTAACGAAGTGTTACCGGCTCATTTTACCACTCCCCCAGAGTTAAACAATAAAGTTTTACCGTTTTCGAATGTATTCAGCCGATTTTTTATATTTAGAAGAATATCAGTAACCAGACAGTTTCTGGTCTCAGAAACAGTCTAGTTACTGATATTCTTCTAAATATCAGAAAATCGGCTGAATGGATTTGAAAACGGTCAAATCCAACGGTCAATTCTCCAATTGTAGAGACACTGACCCTCACATCTCCCAATAATAAGAGTGACCATCTCTGATTTTAATTCATACCAATTTTTGCTCCACTAGCAACACATAAAAAAATGCTAATTAAAATTCAGCCAATCTGCTATTGGTCAAACAAAGAGGTAGCCCTGCCCTAAACTCACACCATTGGCTGAGCCACTGTTGCTATGATAAAAAAACAACAACAAAAAACAGAACAATGTTTTAAAAGCACCAGTGTTTACACATTTCTGGAAAATATATCTAATTATATTTGTCTGAACTAGCACATTTTAACTGGGATAGAAGAAAGTATTTTAATATTTTTTAAATGCACACACCTTAAAGGGATAGTTCACCCAAAAATTAAAATGATGTCATCATTTACCCACCCTCAAGTTGTTCCAACCCTGTATGAGATTCTTTCCTCTACTGAAAAAAACAAGAAGATATTTCAAAGAAGAAACTCCATAGTAGGCTATACTATATGGGGTCCGTCAACTGTCTGGTTACCAACATTCTTCAAAATATCTTGTTTTGTGTTCAGCAGAAGAAAGGGTAACACTTTATAATAACTACACGCTAATAATCATTAGTTAAGCATGAGTAAACCATTAATTCATCATTCATAAAGCATTAATAGACATTAATAAGCAGTTCATAAATACAGCTATAAATGCTTTCTTCTTGATTTAAAAGCATATCTATAATTTGTTTAATAATTGTATTTTCATCCTTTATTAATGATCAATTTATCATTTCTAAATGAAGAATTGCATTTTTTATAAACCAGTTATTTAAGAGTTGTCCGTGGTTCATACGATTACTTAGAGCGAGCAAGTAAATGATTAATAAACTATTTAAATGTACATTCATACATCTTATTATTCAGACATATAGTGCTGGTTACTTAATGTGTTAATAAATGCTTTATTAACATGTATTAATGCTGTAATTAAGGATTAATCTGGGTAGTTATAAAGCATTTAGTAGTGGTCAGTTAACTATTTTTGTGACCTAATCTAAAGTGAGGACTAGTCATGCCTTGTAAAGCATTTTTAAAGGCTATGTTCTGTATCACTGTGTTGTGTTTGTTACATTTTACTGTTTAGAAGATTGACGAGTCTTTAAATCGCCTTTATAAATGCTTTACAAAGCATGAATAGTCCTCACTTTAGATTAGCTCACAAAAATAGTTAACTGACCACTAATAAATGCTTTATAACTACCTGTAATTACTACATTTACTTACACTTTCTAAGTGGTCTTATAAATGACTGACAACTCTTAAACAACTGGTTTGCAAATAATGTTATACTTCATTTAGAAATTATTAATTGATCATTAACAAAGTATGAAAATACAATCATTAAACGCATTATAGATATGCTTATAAATCAAGAAAAAAGCATGTATAGCTATATTTATAAACTGCATATTAATGTCTTATAAATGATGTATTAACTGTTTACTCATGCTTAACTAATGATTAATAGCGTGCAGTTATTATAAAGTGTTACCGAAGAGGGAAATTCATACAGGTTTGGAACAACTTGAGCGTGATTAAATTATGACTTGGGTATGCTATCTATTTAGAGCGAAGAAAATGTGTATATAAACCAGCTGAACCAATAACACAAATGATGAAATCAAGTAGAATGGCCGATTGTCGATTTGTAAGCATGCAGAAACGCCACTATAATCCCTGTGGAGTATCTCCGCTGAGCTCGGCTCTCATGTGCGATAAAGCTGACGGGAAAGGCAGTCTTATCTGGCCTGGTGTGCCCTCCCCTCCTCCCTAAAACCCACCTGACCTTCAGAGAGAGCGTTACTCCACTCCTCTGGTTAGAAGTGTGGCTGTGAAACCTGGAAGAGCGGAACATCAATAATGTACAACTGTACTCTGGGTTTTGTCCCTATATGCTTATATAAGGGGCTCGGAATGAGTTGTTCTTTCTGCAATTCCCCGTCCTGCCACACAACACAAAAACCTCCCTGTTTGTTGTCTACGCAGTAGATAAAATGCATGGGAGACGCAATTAATTCTAATAAATTTGCAGGACAACTTGATATTTTAATATGCATAATAATACAAAACTGAGTGTAATAATTTACGTTTCAGTACTAAAAATACATTTGTAATCAATATTTCTCTCAACTCGTCCTGGTCCACCTTTTCGGATACATTTTTTTTTACACCAATCTTGCCCACAACTAACCCAAAATCGTAACCCAAAACAAAGGTGCACTTGATTTGTTTACTTCACTTTTCGAAAAAGGAGTGTGTGCATTTGGACGCACATTTTCTCATTATCACAATGCATTCATTAATTTAAATCAGCATACATACTGTTGCAATGTATAAATACTTCACAATAATATGGGAACATTTTTGGCTTCATTTTCTTCAAGAGAAATATCAGATTTCTCAAGCATCCTACTTACGTATTTCTTTAGGTGTAAAACTTCTAAAGTGGATAAATAAGTGCACCTATAATATTAATATTTATGAGACTATCTCTTTTTCTCGCTTGCTCTTATATTTCTCTCTTTCCTTATCTCTGACTCTTTCTTTTCCACTCTATTCCTCTGTTATGTAACATAATCCATTACATCTGATCTGAAGGAACCAAAGCCCAGCAATATCTGTCACTGGAGGACAACAGAGAGAAAACAATACACACTTACAAATACACAGAGATAGAAAGCAATGCACATACTGTAAATGGACACCAGTGTTGGAGAGTAACTAACGACGAGGGATTTTCCAGCAGCTGAGGAAATAATCAAAAACTTTTTCCTGAATTGTGTGAGTATCCAATTCATTCCAGTTCAAAATGAAGCGATTCACTGAATCATGTCTTTTTTTATAGCTAAATATTTAGATAAGCACTGCTTTTCAGCATTATGTTTCTGACGTCATTGCAGTTAACTAGTTTTTTATCGTAGCTTATATTGTAGCTAACTACTTTTTAGTAATTTGACTAGTTCAATTACTTTAAATAGCAGTTTTAAAGCTTCTCCAACACTGACAGACACAGTGACTCTTCTTGATAGAAATACACACATCTCTCCTCAACACAGACACTCTGCCCAATCACATACACACACTGTGAAACATCAGCATCAATCAAAGGTTAACAGCATATTAAATATTATTCTCAAAGTATTTAATTTAATTACTTACATGTAAAATATTAGCAACAGTTTTCATCTATTAGCATTAGATCTTCATTGCATAAACATTCACTAGTTCAAAAGTTTGAGGTAAGACTTTTTTAATGAATACTTGTATTCAGAAAGCATCAATTAAAGAATGGCATTTAAAAATGTTACAAAAGGTTTATATTTTAAATTAATGCTTTATTTTTCTATTAAATCAACGAATCCAAAAAAAAATATCACCGTTTCCACAATATGATAATAATAAGAAATGTTTCTTGAGTAGCAAATCAGCATATCAGAATGATTTCCGAAGGATCAAGTGACACTGAAGAGTGGAGTAGTGATGCTGAAAATTCAGCTTAAATAAATTACATTTTAAAATATATTCAAATATATAAAAAAAACCTGTTTTAAATTGTAAAAATATTTCTAAATATTACTGCGTTTACTGTATTTTTAATCAAATAAATTCAGCCTTGCAAAGCATAAGCATCTTTTTCCAAAAAAACGTTAAAAAATCTTACCAACCCCAAACTTTTGAATGGTAATTTATATTACGGATGGGCAACGATTAATCGCATCCAAAATAAAAGTTTGTGTTTACATGATATATGTGTGTGTGGTGTGTATAATTATTTTGTATATATAAATACGAACACATGCATGTATACATTTAAGAAAAATGTGTTCTTAATATATCAAATATTTTATTTATACATAATATTAATTATGTAAAAATATATAGAAAGTATATACATGCAAATATTTCTTAAATATATAGATGCATGTGTGCGTATTTATATATAAAAAAATAATTATACACACATACATTACGACTACGTAAACACAAACTTTTATTTTGGATGCGATTAATGGCGATTAATCGTTGTCCATCCCTAATTTATATTTATAAATATATATATAAAATTTATAAACAGCTGCATTACCTTTCTCGCTCACAGACTCACTCTCGATCTCCACGTCCTCACAGCTGGTGTACTCGGGTGTCGTGGCCAATTCCTCCTCGGAGCTGCTCAGCGACACCTGCCTCATTTTTCCGCCCCTCTTGGTCTTGTGAGGTTTGGGCGGCGGAGGCCTGACGGACTCTGATTGGTCGGAACTGAGCGAGTCGTTCCGCAGCATGCTGTCCATCTTCTCTCGTTTACTCTTCCGCACGGCCGAGGCCGGATCCAGAAGTTGCTGCCTGTGAAGGGAGTCCACATTGGGGGGACTGTGGTTGGACCTCCAGTGGGTTTGTCCGGGACCCGGTGAGTAGTTGGGACCTCGCAGGGGCCCGAGGGGCTCCTCCATCTCAGTGTACGCCAGGGAGACATCGCTGTGGCGGCGCTCGTGTCTGAAGCGCGAGACCTCGGCATGCATGCGCATCTGCTCCTCGTAAGGTTGTGGTTTGACTGGGTATCGGGCCAGATTGGGGTCGCTGCGGTAGCGGTTCTGGTACTCCTCCTGCCGCTGGCGCTGCAGCTCGTGCTCGCTGAGGGGCGGGCCGTCGGGCAGGAAGCCGGGTTCGGGAGGGTACTCTTCCTGAGAGTGCCAGCCGCCCCGTCGAGCACGGTACGCCCCTCGCGCTACCTCTGCGTCCTCGTAGGAGCGACCGTAGCCTCCCCGCCACTGGCGGTCTCCGGCCCCGTAGTCAGACGGTGATCGTGGCATGCCGCCCTCCCCTGGGGCATACTGCGAACGCTCCGCCTTTCCCTCCCTTTGGTCGTATTTTTGGTTTGGATCCCTGGTTGCTGATGGGCTTCTTTTCCTGTCGGTTCACAAAAAAAAAAAAAAAGTGAAGTTATTAATATTAATATTAAATCCCAAAGGTTAACATAAAGACCAATTACTAACTTGAAACACCATTATGGACTTTGTAATGCTGAGAATGAAACATCATAACTTTCTATTGACATGATACACTCATGTCAACTCACGATATGATAATATTGCGATACTCCAAGACATATGGTAAAACGTTAACGAAAAAATGTACTGTTGATTAAAATGCTAACTTTGATATTACATTGTTGGTTTAAATGAATAGGCTTGGACTTGGTGCTCGTAACCCAAGGACAATAGAGACACCAGAATAACAATATTTATTGTAGATAAATATGCTTGCACTCTGTCACTGACTAGATATATTTAAAATAATGTAGGCCACTTTTTACTGGTACATCAGACATCTGGCATTATCAGGACCCACAAATATTTCCCCATTGCATTATTAAACATTATTATCAACATTTATATATAGTAGTTTAATGTAGTACTGACCTTGAATTTTTTCTCACAGTCATTTTATTTTGGGGGAACTATCCACGATACATATTGACACTAATCCACTATCACTATCCATACTGTGACTATTATTGTATTTTTGTATTGCGATATATTGTGGCACGATATATTGTTACACCCCTACTTTCTATTCATCAGAGTATCACAGTTTTCCACAAAAACAATAAGCACTAAGCAGCACAACTTCATTTAGCATCTGCTTGCAATATCTCAACTGCTTGAATTATAGTCTCAAAAATGTGACCAAAAAGGGATGGAGATATTAAGATATTATAAGCATTAACATCATGATTTTCTGTAAAGCTGCTTTGAAACAATGTGTATTGAAAGAAGCACTATAAATACATTTGAGTTGACATGTTTTACAAGCCAACGACACAAAATCAACCTTATGTTTAGATTCATATATGCAAAAAATGACTTTCTTGTTGACATAATTTTGAATTCTTATTTAGTTCTTATATAGACCCACTTTATTCTGGTATAAACAACTTTTCAAGATCCAATCAATCCCTAATACGTAAAAAGCGAATCCCATGCTACACTCTAAAAAATGCAGAACCCAATTTTGGATCAAATATGGAAAAACCCAATTGTTGGATTAAAAAATGCAATTTATAAATGTAACCCAACAGCTGGGTTTGTCCATATTTTGACCCAAAATTGGGTTAAAATAACCCAGCCTTTTTACATTTATAAAAAATGTACCCAGCGAGTGTACATTTATGCTGTTATTTGTAAACACGTCAGATTACACAAGTAAAACAGTTCACAAACAAGCTTTAACAATGATGTTAAAATCGTTTAACTTCCAACTGTAAGAAACAATATGCAAACTTGCAAAGTCAGCATTAAAATCCTGTTACAAATGTAAATGCGTGTCATCGGATGCTGAAATCAAGTATGAATCCAGACAAAGCAGCAACACCATCTAAACTCTCGTTGTAACTTATTTTTTTAAAGCAACATCTCATTTTAAAATGCATGCTGTGTTTACACAAATAACCTGCCGCTAATGTGCTTACAGCAGTGCTGGCTGTACGTGTCAGAAAAGTCAAATGACACCAGTGTCCCTGGCATACAAGTTTCATTTTCACATGGAATAAGAGTCTTTGGCTCACAAGAAGCCCAGAGAGATGATGGAGAGAGAAAAAAACTGCATCCAAGAGTAAAGTTTCGAGTCTTGAAACAGTCCTGTAGTGTGGCTTCTCCAACGACAACAGTCATATCAAAAAAAACAATAGGAGTGCAGAACTACAAACCCACATTTGCTCCGCACACATCGTCTCCATTTTTTTTTTCAAGAGAAGCTATAATGAAAATAAAGTTGCTAGCCACCATCTCTATCCCACATGCAAATGCAGCTCACTCACAGAACGGGTCACGGATTGATGATGTAAAACTCCTCTCTTTCCTCTCATAATATATAAAAATATCCCTTTAAGAGGTCTTGAACTAATTTATCAAAATAGATGCCTTAGTAAAGCAAAAAAAAAATATATATATATATACAAGACAATAAGCATCCTCTGTTTGCTAAATTTGAGTGATTACCCTCGGGTCGAAGATTTAGGATGCCAGCCATTATTAAAAATAGGGGGAAATATTCCTTCTTGCCATGGGCAGTAAAATTATTAAATGATAGCCTAGGTAGTGTTGGTGTTTCAGTGAAGATTATTTATTTATTTTTTTCCCCCTGTATTTATGTATTTAGTTGGTCTTGTATGTTCGCATTCTGAAACACAACCAACAAAATCTCCCTAAGGGGATAATAGAGCAATCAACCAATCAATCAATCATCATAAAGTTCAATTATTCATTGTTATGCATGGATATTAATCTGAGCAGTCTCTATATGAACAAACAACTGTCATCAAATTCTTTTGAAAAAAAAAAATAAATCCACGTGAACAAACATCTCTCATCAAATTCTTCTCAAATCATATAACCTGAGCTATACTATCCACATTCATTTTATATTGTAGCTACTGTTAGTCAAAAGTCATGTCATCCGTTTATTTTTTCAGAATAAACGCATTTAAGAGCATTTTGGGATATTGCATAAAAAAAAACATGGATGTGAATGCCAAAATACACTTAAATTCTAAAAATGCACATAAAAAAACGTATGCACTAAACTAAACAACGATGGAAACACATTTACCGAATAAATTCCAAATTGTGACTGCAATGGGACGGCATAACTAGACCAACCAGAAGACCAAACTAGTTGCACGGCGTCTGAAATGCTGATTTGGTCATTATGAAAATGCCTAAGCATAGTGGTTCAATATAATAACCGAACAGAACTGTCTTACACGACAGCAGGTATCTATCCACCTCAGAAAGCAAGATAACGTGTTTGTTGTGTTTTATCAAAATTCGCAAAATTATTACAGTGGTTTCTTCTACTGCAGCAACTTCTAATTTTCTAAGTGATATTCAGCGGCAGTTTATCAGGTAGTAATGATTTTATTCTCTTTGAGCAACTCTATGGAAACGGTGCGTTATTTGCAAATGTTTTACGCGATATTCCAAAACTTTGCATAAGTTAAATTCGCAACTTTGGATGGAAACATAGCTACTGTTGACTGATACTTGAATGAAACAATGAGAAATTTGCAAATATTAAAGCAAAACTGAAACATATTGAACATTCTTCTGCTCTGCATTTGAAGCTAGCGCACTAGCTAGCGACGAGGAAACCAGCAATAATAGCTCTCTTTTTTTTCTGCAGGGTGCTGTGATCTTTAGTGTCTGGAGAGATCTGTGAGCTGTTTTTGAGCATGTACATATACCGACTGATTAATGATCGTATCTCACGCGTCCCCTGGGCTCTGCTCTGGGGTTTTACTATGGCTGCCGTGTCGTATTGCATTATTCAACAGCAGCCTGACACAGTCGTGCACCATTCACAAATCCAGAGCACTGCAGACATCTGTTTGTGTTTGGGATCGTGTGTGTGTGTTTCTGTGGGAAAAAAAAAGGCAGTTTTTTTTTATATACCTAATTTCCATGATATAATAGCCAGCCAGCATCATTGCATAATAAACCTGAACAATACTTTAGATTAGCTTAAGCTTCCGCTAATAAAATTAGACATAATTAGTCAAAATGAGTTATATATTGTCTTCCATTCACATCCACTCTATTCATAGTTTCCACTAGCACACACACCTCTGAAAAGCGCTGGATACTGTAATCGCTAACGCCATCTGCCTCATCCAAAGCAATGATAGCACAGCTGGGTATTACATCTGTGTTTAGTATGCAGGTGGATAGATTTAAGCTATTGCACAGATCACATATTATACAGTATTATTCCTATCTGCACACTAACCTACAGCCATTTTTTTATCCTTAGCATTAGCATTGCGGCTAACTATAGTGGTCTCTCTTCCTGGGTGTGAAAGCTGTCTGGATACAGGAACGGAGGGTTAGAGGAAAAGAAGTGTCATTATGAACTGACTCACTTACATGTTATTTACCTATGTTAACTGTAGTTTAGTGTGTAAAACTAGATAAAGCTTCACACACAGATTTCTCCAGCACACTAGCACGCGTGTTTTCTGGAAAAGTTAACCTTCATTCACATTAGCATTTTTCTCTGTCTGGCCATTTAACAGAAAAAATATCCTGAACAAAATGCCCACTGTGAAGGAAATGTTATAATCATAACTAGCATTACTTTTTCTTGCAGGATTAACATTTACCAGTATTTACCAGTAAACTAAAATGTCTCCAACACTTGGGCCAAAGTTACTGTGTCTGAATATAACAAAAAAGGAAACAAAACGAGACAGCTGTCTGAATATAACGACATATTTAACCTCACGACCTAGTAACAGAGAATCATATGAAGCAATCATATTAAAAAAAAATGATGCAATGACTCTTGTCACTTTTGCCAAGCATTCATTCTATATAAACTGTTGTGTTCTTTTGGTTGAGGGGATTCTCTCTGAAATTGGAGATCCTCCCAGCCGTGATTAAAGCATATTCAAAAGCATTGTCTGTCTGATTACTTCTGCACGGCAGGCTAGACACTATAGAGTTCTTACTTCTATTCCCAGATGATGTTTAGTGGAACACTAGAGATATTATTTCCATTCCCAAGTGATAGTGCTTAAAGGGTTAGGTCACCCAAAAATGAAAATTCAAAAATGCCATTAATGACTCGCCCTCATGTCGTCTTAAGCCCGTAAGACCTCCGTTCATCTTCGGAACACAGTTTAAGATATTTTAGATTTAGTCAGAGAGCTTTCTGTCCCTCCCTCCATTGAAAATCTATGTACGGTATACTGTCCTTGTCCAGAAAGGTAATAAAGACATCATCAAAGTAGTCCATGTGACATCAGTGGGTTAGTTACAATGTTTTGAACCATCGAAAATACATTTTGGTCCAAAAATAACAAAAACTACGACTTTATTCAGCATTGTATTGTCTTCCGGATCTTATCAATCCATGTTCACGAGTCCGCAGTGATGCTGGTGACGTAAGACGCTGCTGACATGTTATCTGGTGCGTCCATGTATTCGGGTTCAAATAAATATAGCTGGGCATAGCCCTGAACTAACCCTTTAAGGTGAACACAAGAGATATTATTCCCAATTGATAGTGTTCAGTAGGGGCCAGACATTATCCAACTCGAAGCAGGTGTCGAATAGCAGTATACATTTGTACATGTCGAAGTGGAAACGCCTGTTTAAATAAAGTCAGGTGAGTTGGAGAAATCTACCACATAAAATGCTTGCATCTCCCCCCAAAAAAGTAATAGCATACTATGGTGGAACCATACTAGCATAACACACACACAAAAAAATGTCCCTAAGGATGCATATGAATGATTAGGTAATGCTAGAATGCTAGAATTAGAGCTGGTCATTTCAATACATTTCTGTGAATAATTTCAAACTGCACACTTCAGGTAATCATTTCAAATCTCTGATTAAAGGATTCGTTTGAGTGCCTGCACACAACTGTTCACAGAAAAATAGTAGTGTATATATATATATATATATATATATATATGTACATATACATATGCATGTAGATAAATACTGTAGAAGTGAGAAATGTGAATAATTATTGTTCTTTTTTTTCTCCAAAAAACAAATCCCTTGGGCACCAAACTTTTGAACGGAAGTGCAATTGAGTAGGCAAAATTATCAAAATCCCCATATGTGTGTGTGTGTGTGCTTGGCCATCTTCAAGTGGTATTTCAGAAGGGACGTGCAGCAATGATGATAGCTCAGTTCACAACGACAAAACACACAGATCACTTTGGTCTTATCAATGGAATTTGGCAACTTTTCAAAAGTAAAATTTCCATTCAGAATCTTATTGGCATCGATTTCGGTGTCTTGCGCTCGCCATCAACTCAAAACATAACGTTAAACAACTATTTAGCCGGCCCGCAAGCCCAAATGAGTGTGTTCGCGTAAGTGCCTGTTGTTTTGTTTCCGGTCAAGCTAGATCCATTTGCGCTTTGATCGACGAAGCAACAAAACGTCCTCACTAGGCGCAAGCCATTGAAATTAATAGGTTCCATAGCGCCACGTGCTGTTGCAAAAGCATATGAAAAACAATACAAAGTTTGCTAAGCCAAAAAGACCGTTAATCGCGCATTAAAATGGGTTTGCGTTAACGCCGTTAATAACGTGTCTAGATGACAGCCCCAATATATATATATATATATATATATATGTATATTGGAAAAATAACACCTAGCCCTTCATGTTAAGTGAAAACAAAAGAACATAATGAGCAAGAGTGTGAGAGTACAATGCAATGCAATCAACTGAAATTATGGCCCTTGGGGCCCCAGCTACATCTAAATGGAAGAAAACAGAAAAAGGTTATACGCACCTTTAAGCTTTCGCCACAACCTTACTGAAATGAGGCCACACAAACTGATACTGCAAACGGTAACCGTCAAAGGAAGAAATCGGGTGTAGGAAACAATACAGCACAATAACAGTCTTCAGTTGTTTCAGTAGCATTTAAATCCTCTCCCTTCCGATGTCAGGGTGACATTTTCACAGAAATCAAATCTTCCCTCACTGGCCGTCGAGTAAATCCCACATAACGTTGACTAAAATATGTTGAAGAATTTCACGAATGCCCTTCTCTCTAATCATCCTCCCTGATGTCAGTGACATCATAGCGCCCACAGACTTATAAACTTAATGCTGGGGGACCCAAAGCGAGGCTGAAACAGGTTGTAATGGATGACCTATGAGCAGAGATGGAGATGTTTCTCTGGGACAGGGGCAGCATTACATGCTTCAGCCCATCACTGATTGGTGGAGATTCTGGCCACTGCCTGCTAGGGGATTTTATTTAATCTGGTGTAACTGTGTGCCAGGACAAAACAGCACTCTCAAACCACATAAATCATAAATTTGTGCTTTTTTTCCCCTCTCGTCCTAATTTTTTTTTTTTTTTTTTTTTTAAAGACAAGGGCGATTATCTTTGTAAATCTAATGCTGTCTGCTTTGCACAATAATACATTGAAACATGCAATAGCTTTAGACATACAGAACACAAACGTGTTCTAAAAAATGTCCACATCTAAATAGAAACTAATTCCGTTTATGGTTTCTTTTCTCATCACATACTAAACAATATCAAAAACAGAGACGCTCTACTACATTGAGCCTTTAAAAGCTGAAGCAAACTCACTGTGCATACTATGATACAGTGATGGTGCTCGACAATAATACCACGCGATTTTGATATATACTGTATTACTAAATGTTTATAATATTAACATACCATAGTAATTGTAAAAATGGTCCCAAAAACATTGGTATTCTCATGGTATGAGAAAGAAAGAAAGAAAGAAAGAAAGAAAGAAAGAAAGAAAGAAAGAAAGAAAGAAAGAAAGAAAGAAAGAAAGAAAGAAAGAAAGAAAGAAAGAAAGAAAGAAAGAAAGAAAGAAAGAAAGAAGGAAGGAAGGAAAGAAGGAAGGAAGGAAAGAAGGAAGGAAGAAGAAGGAAGGAAGGAAGGAAGGAAGGAAGGAAGGAAGGAAGGAAGGAAGGAAGGAAGGAAGGAAGGAAGGAAGGAAGGAAGGAAGGAAGGAAGGAAGGAAGGAAGGAAGGAAGGAAGGAAGGAAGGAAGGAAGGAAGGAAGGAAGGAAGGAAGGAAGGAAGGAAGGAAGGAAAGAAAGAAAGAAAGAAAGAAAGAAAGAAAGAAAGAAAGAAAGAAAGAAAGAAAGAAAACATGGTATTGTCAGAGTAAATACACCAAAAACCACTGTAATAAAAAGATGATGATGATGATATACAATGAAAAAATGAGTATTACCATAATGTAAATGTTCAATCAATCCCTTGTCGGTTCTCGTCTATGTTGATTTGGTTGTTTATCTATGATTATTTTGACACATAATGATGTACTATATATATCCAAACCTGTATGAATAATTATTAATTGTCAATTATTAATTATGATATACAAATTCCCCATGAATCAGTATATATACACACACACACACACACACATATATATATATATATCAAGTAAATCCCACATAACGTGTGTTTACAGTATATATAATATAAAAATAGTATAACTAATGTACATGTCTAATAATATAATAATAAAAATCATCATCATCATCATTTTCAATATTATTAATCACCCAGTAGAACAGTTGGTAGCACTCATATCCAACAGACTGTGAAACGTCTCAGAACAGGCAGACACAGGAAGTATCACAGCGCAGTGTTCAGCCTGTGCACCGCAGTGATACAAACGTCATTAACGCCCCCCCACACACACACACACCCATCCCTCGCTTCCACTAAACATGATGCAGACAGCCATGTGCTCCTGCCACATTTACCCTCTGTACTTTCATATAGCAGCATCCAGGCCTTCTCTGGTGAGAGAGCTCTACAGAGTGTAAAATAGGCCAAACCCCTGAAGAATAAACCTGGAGAACCAGTGCAAACTGAGGAACGGCTCTGTCCATCCACAACTCACCAAGAAGATACTTCCACTCTCACACACACACAGCGAGAAACGTGCTAGTTCAGGCAGGACAAAAACATGCTTTATAGTTCCAAGTTGTTTAAAAAGACGTTTAAATGACAATTAATGGATGGAGAAGTAAAGTATAACTGGATTTTCGTTAAATGGCTTTTTTAAGTCAACATGAAACATCATCAACTCATTTTACCTCAGACATTTACAAGGTGAATCAGTACATTCAACAACCAGAGGGGAGTTATGTGAGATTCATGATGTCAATCAAAAAGGATAATCATTTTAAAGGAAAAAAAAAAAGTAGATTTTGGTAAAAGATTGTGAAGACAAAATTTAGTTTTTTTGAATAATGTGTATAGGTAATTCACATTAAGGCCAGGAACGTGGACGTGGTATAAGATGTTACGCAAATATTCAAGCGGAAACACACGGCACTCCACAACAAACACCCTAAAGCAAGGTAATTCTTCAGACAAGCAGTGTGTAATTATGCTTATTGGCGTCAGCTGGAGCGGCCCAGACAGATCGGCCCAAACGCATTTTACAGGAAACTGCAGACGACAGCCTAAGCAATCAACACCAGAGTCCTGCAATTAACATCCTGCGTTGCTCGCTGGGCCCAGGAGGGGAAAAAACTGCTTTGGAAGTGAAGTGTGACCAACTCGAGCCACATCAGAGCACTTCTTTCCCCATAAAGACCCATCAAAGAGCTCAGATCTGCATCATACACACAGAGAGACTAGTTTCTTTTACTAAACACCAAACAATGCGTGTTAGATTTGGAAATTATGCTTTATGTATTTTTCATCATTCTCATTATCATCTGCCACATAAATGACTGTATATTGCCTCATAAACTAGGCAAATAAGTGGAATGTTTTGGCGAGCTTTAATTGCTATTCTAAATCAAAATCAATTGTTTGGCCAATATTTATGAATATTGACCTGTGATCATGTCAACGTTGCAGAAGTTTGGAATGTACAGAGCCCCTAAAGGGACATGATGGTGGGGGGGGGGGGAGAATAATACGCCAATGCTTTTGCGTTCTCTCGCAAACTTTTTCCGTTCCCCCGAGAAACTGCATTTACTCGCAAAACCTTTGCATTCCCCTGAGAAACTTTACGTTCCCTCGATAAACATTTTGCATTCGCCCAAGACACTTAGGTTCCCCTTTGAAAGCAAATGCAAAGTTTCTTGGCAGAACGGCACAGTTTTTGCGAGGGAACACAAAGTTTCTTGGGAACGCAAAACCATTGACTTATCTCATTTTTTAGCTTTATCGTGTCCCATTATGCTTAGTTTTAACAAATCCCGTTTTTAGGAAGTTTATAAGCTCTTAGGGGCTGTTTACACTACACTGTTTTCAACTAAAAACGTAAAATTTTATGCGTTTGCCCGTTCGTTTACACGACAGCAGAGTTTTTGGTGCCTGGTGTGGTCTCTACGCGGAAAACTTAAAGGAAAAACTTCTACGTTTTAAGCATATCGTTGTCATGTAAATGTACCCTCAGAGTTACACCGTGTCCTAACCAGATGTGATGAAATAGATTCCAGCAACAACCAATTTTTTTCGTCCACAGACACAACACGACTATGAGATGTGACAAAATCTAGCAAAAATCAAAGCCAATCAGAAGAGTGTGTGGGCGGAGTCTCTCTGCAAGCGCACAGCTCTCGCAAACAAAATGGATAAGTGCTTAATGAAGTTCATAAATATTAAGTCATTGTTGAAACCATGAAACCATTGTTCACATTCAGTTGATAATTTGAATGTTCTTGTTTCCTTTAATCTATTTTCAAGATCTGAGGTGAATTATCCATTTTTGTATAACGGAATCGTGGACGGAATTGCGGAATTGGCAAATTAACGCAGAATCTAGTGTTAATGCGAAATTTCATGTAATTTTATATATTTGGTTTGAAATTATGTTTTTGTGTGGGAGAAGAATGTATTTTCTGGTGAAAATGCAGACCGGGGGAAGCAAATCTGGGCGACACAACCCCCCACCCCGTCCTTTCAGCTACAATGACAAAATCAAAACAATGAAAGCATGACGAAACAGCTCTTCCACGGCTCTGCTTTCGTCAGCAAAAAAAGTTAAGAAACTCCCGTCAGTGCCGAGTCGAGCAGTTCGCATGTTCGACTTTTATGCAGTGTTTCCCACACATAGACTAATTCGGTTACTTCATTACGTTTCGTTAATTTTTTAACACCACACACACACACAATGTGCACACCGTTGTTACTTGAAGAGAGTAGTGTTATGTTTCATCATGCAGAATTTGTCCTGAAAAGGCTAACGGGTAAATGTCTGTTACCTCAATAAATTTAAGGTCATTCCTATTTTACGTATTTGTATACATTTTAATCATTAACTTTAAAAGCACACTCTTTTTACGACTAAAATAACAGTCAAAGCTAAAAAAAATTAATTCCCAAAAATTAAAACGGAAAAGACGGAATTTGCGAAAAAATAAAACGGAATTCAGAAAAAAAAAGAAAAAACGGATTTCATAGGGCCCTAAGGTCAGGCAAAATGATATTCAAACTCACATTAGTATACATTTTAATCATTAACTTTAAAAGCACACTCTTTTTACGACTAAAATAACAGTCAAAGGTAAAAAAAATGAATTCCCAAAAATTAAAACGGAAAAGACGGAATTTGCGAAAAAATAAAACGGAATTCAGAAAAAAAAAAAAAAAAACGGATTTCATAGGGCCCTAAGGTCAGGCAAAATGATATTCAAACTCACATTAGTCGCTTTTACCATTAAATGAATCGTCATGTACCGCTGTTAGAACAAAAACTCTGATTAACATGAAAAAGTTAACCTTTTATCACTCTTTGCAGCGTATCTGTTAGGACAGTGTTATGCTTTCATATCTTATGTGGAAAGAAAATTCTTTAAGGTAATTAAACTGTTTTAAGTTGATGAAATTGATAAATGTAAATCAAACGTTTAATGACATAAATTCGCTCTTATTTCTAGCGTGGACGGCTGAAGGACCAGTGCCTGCGCCTCTAGAATGTTCTCCTGAAAAGCTGTTTGCGTCAATCATGACATTCCATTAGAACACACTCATATCTTATTATTCGTGTTACAAAAGTGGCTGTAGAAATCTAACATTCACAAACAGGCCTTGGATCTCTTTAGAAGGCATGAGCTCATAGTGAAATGCTTTTGCAGAAGAGAGGATGTCAGGTGGAAGAAAAATACCCACAAAGCACGACTGTAGCTCCTTTCAACACTCCTGTTCAATTTAAAGTTGGGTCGTTTCTGCACCAGTAAGCATTCTGCCCAGGGGATAGGCCTACTGAGCAAACCAAGACGATCTATTTTTAACTGCCATCAATTATGAAAAAAAAGCTCCAACAATAATTACAGTAACATGTACGGCATGCAACACTTTCCTTTGTGCGCAGCCGCGCTATAATGCAGCATTTCGAGAAATAAAACCACGTCCGTGCAGTACGTCACAGCTTGTGTCTGTAGTGCACTTACAGTAATCATTTGGCCGTGATGTATGCTGTACTGTCTGCTGGTATGTTGTCAATGGACATTCAGAGTGCTTAATATTGCTGTGGAAAGGAGTTAGACTCATTACAGCTGAAAGAGAGACCATCCATCCATATACTACAGCACTGCTGATCTGCCTTAAACGGCTAATTCCATATCTGCTTACAGAACAGATGCATTCTCACTTCATGCTCATATTACTGGAGCTGTGCACATCCTGACTAACAAAACACTTACGAAATGTACCAAAAACTAGTAATACCTTCTTTTGGCCAAATTCTAAAGCAGTAAGCTTCGGAAACCATGACAAATGGATAACCCTACTGGGAGGGTGGCGCATTGAAATTTCAGGTGAAATTACAATAAAATGTCCTGTTTTTTGACTGTAGGTGAAAATAGATTAAGAATGTTGGCTGAAAATATCAGAAACCACAATTTGAAAAGTATGTTATCAAATAACAGAAACATTGACGCTGATATTTTTTTTGATTTAATATAATATACTGTCACATATTTTTTTATTTAATTTAAACTCCAGCTGAGTGTAAAGTTTGGCAAGATAAATAATTAAATATTGAGGTCAATATTTCTATAAGACAAAATACAATACAAATATATAGATTAGAAAAAAATGAAAATTACAAATGAAAATCAGAAATAAACTGAAATAAAATGTTTGATATGTATTAAAACTAAAATAACAAATTAGAAATATTTAAATAGATAAATAAATAGTTTCACTTTTTTTATGAATTTAATCTTTAAATATTTTTTTAAACAAATAAAAATGACAAAAGTACAAAGAAAAATTACTAAAACTTAAATTGAAAAGTGCAAATATAAAAATAAATGAATACTACAATAGTATGAATAAATAACGGATCAACAATGATTTTTTAACAAAATCATGGCAAATAAAGCTACAATAGGTAATTTTTTTTACCGTTAGGGGTCGCTAACCTCTAACAATAGCAAAGGCGTAGGTTGATGACGCAGTGAATAAGCGGTCGGCCAAATAGTAGGTTAACGTTACGTTTTGAGTGGATGACGAGTACGAGACGCCGAAATGGATGCCAATAAGATTCTGAATGGAAACTTTACTAAAAAGTTGCCAAATGGTTCCATTGACGAGACCAAAGTGATCTGTGTGTTTTGTCGTTGTGAACTGAGCTATCATCATCGCTGCACGTCCAGTCTGAAATACCACCTGATGGCCGAGCAAACACACACACACACACACACACAGCTGATCCAAATTCTCCGCCCCCCCTCGTCAATATCAGGACCTCGCCAGTATTTCTTTCACCCTTTTATTGATGGACAGTGTCACATTGTGTGAGAGATTATTTGCTCCAAGTGAGAATGTTAGTGTGAAATTGAAAACAGTATATGCCAACGTTGTTTTCAATAAAAAAAACATTTACACAAAGCAAGCCGATCCACTTTTCCATGTTGATGATGGGAAAAATAATGGGACAAAAAGAAATCAAGAGACATTTAGAATAGATAAAAATGTGCGAATAATCACAAGTTAACTATGACATTAATGCGATTAATCATGATTAAATATTTTAATCGATTGACAGCACTAATTTAAATACATAATTTATAAGATTTATAAAGTTCAAATGAACAGTTTTGTTTGACTAAGTGGCTCCAGAATTTAAAAAAAAAAAATGTTACATCACTAATAACGCTGGCAGAAAACTACTGTATGTTATCATGGTGATTTGTAAGGTTAAGCAAATGTCCAAAAATCTCTGGGCTCTTTGTACTAGCAGATTGACAACGGGTCGGGTACCATAGACATGGCCGTCCCAGCTGGTGGTCTCATTGGGAGACGTATTTATAGAGGCTTGAGGTCCCTGCTACATCACCCCAGGCCAGGAAACCATGCGTGGCTGCGGCCTGACTCTTCCCATCTGCTCCATCAACACAGACACACACACACACACTCACTCACTATATGAGCTTACGAGATGCTACGTCAGCTCTGCTCTCTGATTCACTCAACATCACTTCTGTCTGACACGATTGAGAGTGCATGGGGCGGAAAACAAACCCATTAGAGGGAGAGAGAAAGAGTTAAAGAAGACCCAGGTGTCCATCACAGCGACGTGAGAGACTTTAAACACAAAATGTAGCGACTTAACAGCATTTTTACTAGCTCAGTAGATATTATAATAGTGTAGCTTTTCCACTAACAAGTTACTGTTCCTAACTACCCAGACAGGTTTTGCATGAAAAATGGCTTTGCCATCAATGGCAATATGATGGCAGCTTTCGAAAAACAAAGCTCTGAGACGTTTGTGACGTACGGTTATCGCCGACTAACCTCATCTACTGATTTTAAAACGTCCTTGAGTTCCTCCATTGCCTCTGCAAACAGCCGAGTGTCTAAGCAACAACCGAGTATATCCACGGGTTACCTGGGGCATTAAATTAACGTTACATAAAAAAGCTGAGCAAAACTCTCTGGGATGATTTCTCTTAGTAAAAGACAAAAAGCGTCATGCTTTTCAGCAGCGTGGCTTCCAGCATCCCGCGGAGATAAAATCTCTCCTGAAACCCAATGACATGAGTAAACACATAGGCTCTCCGTAATGGACTCTGACCACAGAGAAGAAAACGAGAAACAGAAGAGAACAGCTATCAATGCTAAACCGCGATCACCTGGCTTCCGAGGACGATCTCGTTCACCCACCGCAAGCGCACACTAACCCGTCTGTGACGGCACGTGCCTGGCAGCCATACGGCGCACACACTCCCGTGTCTGCAAAACACTCAGATAATGAGCCTCATTTTACTGACACATGTAGATGGGTCAACATGAATCAGTGCTAGCATTAGCAATCAAAATATTCTAAAACTACTTTAAATATGTTATTAATTATTTTAGAATTATTATTTTTTATAGGTATTATGATCTCTTATTCGTATATAAACAGAACACACACGTACACTCTACTTATCAAATGTTTTTTGAGTTTTTTAAGTCTCTTATTTTCACTAAGGCAACAGTTATTTGATCAAAATACAGTAAAACAGTTTTCTATTTGATTATATTATAAAGTGAAATTTATTACTGTGTTGCATACATTTCATTACACCAGTCTTCAGTGTCACATGATCCTTCAGAAATCATCCTAATTTACTGATTTGCTGCATCAGTGTATGTAAACAACATTATCTAACAATTATAACTCTAACAATTATCTAACCATCTACTGTCTAACATTTATAACATTATATTACTCAAAAATGGTGATATGCAAAGAAGTCCTATTGAACAATCACATGAATTTCAAATGGACTGGAACCGAAATTAAACTCGCCCAGTGGATAACAACAACAATAAATCTTGTAATAATGGAATTGGATTGTGGGTAAATATTATAAAAATAGTTGTCTGAAGGAATATCACAGATGTGAAGCTCTGTCAAATCAATACCGAGGGCTTCACATGAGAAATGAACATTTCGGAGGTCAGAGTTTGACCTTCATGGGACGTCACACAACGGGGTCATGGGATCACAAAGCTACAGTGGTAAAAACAACAAGAATGAACGTCAGAAACCTATTAAAGTTATGGAATAGTCATATTTCCAAATCTGCTACACAACGTCTAGAGAGAAAAATGCAATGAGATACACTACCGTTCAAAAGTTTGAGGTCAGTAAGACTCTTTTTTTTTGAAGAATTTAATATTTTTATTCAACAAGGACACATTCAATGTATCAAAAGTGACAGTAAGACATTTATAATGTAACAAAATATTTTTTAACTTTGTTTATCAATAAAAAAATATCACCGTTTACCTAAAAATATTAAACAAAACAACTGTTTTTAACTTTGAAAATAATGAGAAATGTTTCTTGAGCATCAAATCAGCATATTAGAATGATTTCTGAAGGATCATGTGACTGAAGACTGGAGTAACGATGCTGAAAATTCAGCTTTGCATCACAGGAATAAATTACTGTACTTTTGATCAAATAAATCACTTTTTAATGGTACAATAACTCAAATAATATATTTTGAAGACAATGTGCAACCAAACAATTGATGCACCCCATTGACTTCTACAGTATGGAGTGGGGAAAAATACAATAGAAGTCAATGGGGTCCAACAACTGTTTGGTTACCGACATTATTCAAAATATCTTCTTTTGCGTTCAACAGAAGACAGAAATTCATACAGGTTTGGAGCAACTTGAGGTTGAGTAAATGATGACAGCGTTTTCATTTTTGGGTGAGCTTTAAAAATGTTCCTCCTATATACACAATACAAGAAAATATCTCAAATTTTGCTCAGATTTAGGAAGATACCAAAGCCTGCAACAAAAGTCAGAGATCTCAAAACGAACTCAAATATTTTATCAAATTCAACCAAGACCAAATGATTATAATGGCAACCGGTTTGTCACTCTTTAAGAGTGAATTATAAACACAAATTGTATTTCAAAACATTACTTTAGCATTTGTATTCATTGCAATAGATAATACTGTGACAAAACCGCTTTGGTAAGAGAGACTGATAACAGCGCGGAACATCTCGTGACGGGTGGAGGAACACATGCTCTATATATGGCTGGGACCATCAGTAACAAACAGCTTCATAACATCAATCCAGCGAGAGCAGAGAGACACAGACAGAAAGAAGAGCTGGTCTTTCTCAACACAGAGTGTGTGATATGTGGGATAAGGACATCTGCTCTCTTTCACGCTCAGAAAGCGCAACTGATTCCCTGAAAGGATGATGGGAGTTTGTTTGTGGAACATACTAATGGCAGAGAGCTCTTCCTCAAGCTGGAAACTACTCCTCTCCAGCCTCAGGTGCTGAAGATCTCTTCATGTACATCCCGAAAAGAGTGTTTCAAGTGACCATGTAATCAAAATGGACAATTCTTATGTTTTAATGGACTATTGCATATATTTTTTCTTGTTCAAGAAGCCGTTTCACTTTATATACTGAAGTCTTCAGTGTCACATGATCCTTCAGAAATTATTATAATATGCTGATTTGCTACTCAAGAAACATTTCTTTTTACTATCAATGTTAAAAACATGCTCTAAAAGACTGTACAATCACACAAACGGATCCGGTCAACCAAAATTACAATCCATTGGATAAAAACAACAATCAATCCTGTAATTGGTAATGAAATTGGATTCTGGGTAAATATTAACAAATTCGGCTGTTATTAGTTGTCTTAAGGAATATCACAGATATGAAACTCTGTCAAAATCAATACCCAGGGCTGGATATTTAGGGTGCTTCACATGAGAAAGAGGTCAGAGTTTGACCTTCATGGGACGTCACACAACGGGGTCATGGAATCACAAAGCTGGTAAAAACAACATTTACATGTATTCATTTAGCTGACGCTTTTATCCAAAGTGACTTACAATTGCTATATGTCAGAGGTCGCACGCCTCTGGAGCAAGTGTCTTGCTCAGGGACACATTGGTGTCTCACAGTGGATTCGAATACGGGTCTCTCACACCAAAGGCATGTGTCTTATCCACTGCGCCATCACCACCCATAGAATGAATGTCAGCAACCTATTAAAGTTGGATGCTTTGGAATAGTAATATTTCCAAATCTGCTTCACAACGTCTAGAGAGGAAGATTCCCAAAAGAGTCCCACTATTTTTTTTTCTCGTTTCCTGCGCATACGTCGCATACGTCATTTTGTTTTCATGCCAAATTTAACAGCATCAATTTATAATACTCAGAGGTTACTCTAATATGGATCAGGGAGATCATTTGAGTTTCCAACTTTTTTCTATGATGTTTCTTCAGAAATTCCTGGTGAAAAATTTAAACATCTGACATACAGAAAGTGGACAGAGCTATACAACCAATGTGAACATCAGCTCAGATCATTTACCTTTGGAAGAATTTAATCAGAAATGTTTGAGTTTATATTGGCATCTCTGAATTTTGGCTGCAGATTTTGAAATCTTGGCAAATCTGAGCACAGTTTGAGACATTGTTAAGATCTGTTTGGAGATTGGAGGGGACTTCTTCTCAGGAGAAACATCTGAGCAGAAGACTTATCTAGTCCCCATTAATTCACTCATATCCATTGTATGGACGAAAAACCCGAGTCCAAATCCGCACACTGTCTGAGTAGGTATTTGATTTTGAACAAGCTTTAAAAAAGTGTTTTCTAAATAGTATGAATGAAGGTCGGACCTACATCTGCAAAGTGACCGACCAGCAGTGTTGTGCAAGTCACTTCCAAACTGTAATACATTAGGTATTACTTGTTACTGTTATTTAAAAGTAATTAATTACCTTACAATATTACTGTCCCAGAATTGCAATGCGTTACATTACTCATGTATTACTTTTGAGTTACTTTCACCAAAATAGCTAAGTAGAACTTAACTTTTGGGCTGTAACGATATGCAATATGAAACCGAAATCGCGATTCGCCACACGACTCAGATCCACGAACCTACAGAATCGCGACACACCTCTTCCAACTCCAGCGTTATTCTCCTTACCGTCCATATCCAATGCTGCCTTATCTTTAAATTAGGCTATTAGTATTATTTGAAGTTAACATTATAAAATACGTAGACCTACACCACAAAACTAGTTGAGGATAAATTATTTAAAATTGGGGAAGTCCAGCATAATGGACATGACATTTGCAGTCAAAACTTGAAATAAAAATTCTCAAAAAATACATGTATTGAAACGTATATAGGCTACTTCCTTAAAGGACTCTAGACATTAGACAAATATCAGTCTATGTTTTATTTTTAATATTAGGGAAAAGACACGCATTCATGCGTGACAAAAAAATAGGAGGCAAAATATATTTTTTGTAATTCTGTTAATTACACTGCGCAAATCGGATGAGGAAGGGTTGGCTCTCCAGTCTCCATAGAACTTAAAATATTCATTTTATTTTAGTTTTCGTGTTCGCATTTATGAGGAAAAACAATGTTACAGACGTGACCGGCACTAAAAGACTGCTTTAAAACTTTCAGTTGTTGCCTTTAAGAAGTAAAAGCAGACAATACACTGTAATACAACTGTAATGCAAGCCTCGCTGAACATGTAACGAGTAAAATATTACTGAAAATTGATTAGTAATGCCTTATGCGTTACAGCAAAAAGTAATATGTTACTGTAATGTATTACTTTTGTAATGCGTTACTCCCAACACTGCCGACCAGCATCAGTTGCGTCAATTCACTGCCATTCATAAATCCTCTCCTGTGGCCTCATGGGATAGTAAAGTGTCCATTGAATGTGCACAGGTCATCCGGAGACTTTTCGCCCAGTTTTTTGGACATACTTATTCTGTTGGCATACTATATAGTAGGGAAGTACTCGATTTCAGATGCAGCGAGAGGCATTTCAACTAGTATCCACAGAAGAAAGAAAGTCACACAGGTTTGGAACGACACAAGTAAATTATGGCAGAATTTTCGTTTCTGAGTGAACTCTCTCTTTATCATTGATTTAAAACTCAAACTGCTCATAAAGCTCTGCTCTGACACCGGAAACTTCATTCATTCACCTCATCTGCGTCATTTGACAACTAATCTCAGACGGCGTTTACAGAAGCCTCATGAATAAACCTACAATAATCCTGCTGTTCTCTCTCTGTCTCTCTGTGCGGGGGACATCCCTCTCTCTCTTTCTCCCCTGCAGGTCTTCCTGTCTCACACATCACCCACAGCATTGATCAAACAATGTTGCCATGGCGACCCAGCCTCACAGTGCACCGGGCTAGTGGGAAGGGATATTCCATCTAAGAGAAACTTCAATTGTGATTTATCTCTCCTGTTCTTCCCTGTATCTTTCTCTCACTCGCTCTTTCTCTGCAGCGACCAAATGATACACAACATGGTCATATAGCACAGGCTGCATTTTCAATTAAAAGAAATACTATACATTGTCTGTACAACAAGCAAGGTATTAAAATGTTGCCAGATTCATGATAAAACTGAACATGGGATTAGCACCACTCACTGGACATTATACTTTGACAGTGTCGGGAAGCACGTGCAAGACGCAACGTAATATCATTTTGCAGAAATGTCACCACAGGCATGTTTTCCAATGAGCTACAAATTGATGTTTTTATGCAACCTAATAAAAAAAAAATTGGTTAACGCATTAAATAAATGAAGACTAATTAATAGAATAAGACTATAAAAAGTGATTCATGTACTTTTGGATAAATTAAAAACACAAAAAAACAATTTGCTAAATGAAAAATGAAACCTATATGCGCATTTAGGTTTTTTTTCCCACATTCGGTCATTATTTTCAGCATATTTTCAATTATTTTCAACTAAATTTGCAAATTTGCATGCTTAATTGTTATGAAAATAAAATTTCATAAAATCATAATGATTATTTGCAAATAGTTTCTCATTTATTTATTTTTTTAAATTTTTTTAAGCATTTTGAGGTGAAATTACCATGTTTTTGTTCAACTCAAAATTGCAGAGGGAAAAAAGTTAAATTTTAACAATTCGGAATATAAATAATATACTCAGAATAAATGAATAAATTAAGAATCACGAACATACACAACTAAACAAAATAACATGTAATTTACTAGAGGTTCTGACAAAATATCAATTACACAAACACACTTGAATAAATGATTCAATGACTGGATGAATCACTCTTTTGAACAAATCTCTTGAATGAATGATTCAATGACAATTGAATCATGCATTTTTAACATTCACTTGTCGCAACCTGGTGAAGTAATAATGTATTCGCTATTCGATAAGTTACTCTATTTTGATCACTCAGGTAGACATTAGGGTTGCCAACTGCATCTTCCAGGCTCTGTTTCGCGCTGTCCAAGTAAATCTCACCCTAAATTAATAAAGCCAAAGTGATGTGCAGACCGTTTGACATATAACATCAAGAATCACGAGAGCGGTTTGAAAGATATGTGCGTTTTTTTGATGTCATAGGATGCCGTCTGCGCAGCGCAGCATGAAGTTCGAACACACGCATTGAAAGATACAGGTTTTAATTGAACCAATGAAGACCTGCAACCTCTTGATTGGACCAGTCTGTACCAATCACATTTTGTCACTGTATGTTTTTTGCCTTCATCCGCTCTGGTTTTGGCAGACAGCTCTGTTTGTTAATGGGTCGGGCACAGGGAAGTAACCATTTCCTGAGAGAAGACTTTGGCCAGAGTGAGCCACGATTCATGCCATTTTGATGATATTATCTTGAGCCATTTGCCTGATGTTTACCACGAAAAAACAATTTGGAATAACCACTTAAAACTCTTTCTATAAAGAACACATCAACATCTAAATGTCTCAGTGTGACGATTCTCTAAAATGCAGCCGGTGCAATTCAGCAAAACAGCAGAAGTTGGCAGCCACACCTCGCCTCATCCAATCAAGCGAGGTACAGGCTTCAAAGGCATGTGAGAATGCACAGGAACAAAGAGATGCTTGCACAGAACCCCTGGTGCGAGTGAAGTCTAGTGTGCTGATTTGCTGAGTGTGTGTTTGTGCTGGTGGAGGAAGAGACTCGCGCTGCAGATCCCTGGAGTGAGACGATGGGTTGCTTCCATGGCCTCTCTCTCCTCAACACTTTAAACTGCATTAAACACACATTCAGTCTGATGCCCTGAGGTCCTTCAGATGGTTACGGTGAGGTACAGGACAACTACCCTACTAATGCTAGAGATGTTGAGATCATGATGCTGATACAGTATTTGTATGTATTAGTGCTGTCAAATCGATTAATTGCAACTAATCGCATCTGTTATGGATTTTCTTTTCTGAACCTGACTGCTCTACAATAATACTCACTCTAGATGACCAAGTCTTATACTTTTACCAGCGCATCTACACATCGACGTCCACTGAGTCAATTAAACCTACCCTTTACCCAAGCGCATCTCCAGTCGACGTCCGCCGGGTACTAATCCTATAACCCTAGCGCATCTCCAGTCGACGTCCGCCGGGTTCTAATCCTATAACCCTGGCGCATCTACAGTCGACGTCCGCCGGGTGCTAATAATTCTAACTTACTTGTTTTTGCTGCGCAGCATAAATGACAAACAGACTTCAGCAAATGTCCTTCAGATGCTCTTTATTTCAGCTGGGAGTTCTCGAGCAGTTCTCAGAGAATCTCAACTTCAAAGAAGAAGTACACATGTTTTATATGATAATGCCAGACACATTAAAAAAAGAATCATCATGACTAATTATTTCATTATGACTGTAAATGTCACACTCTATCAATATGATTGGCTACCCTGTTTAAAACAAGCCCCATCCTCTTATCATCCTTTGTTAGTGACGTCAGCAAAATATCCTATATCCTCAAAAACAGTTAGTAAGGGGTTAACATTTCAGTAAATCACGTCCTAATATAGTAAAAGAACAGAACGTTCAATTCATTGTCAAAGCTATCTTGAACAAGGTTACATTAAGTCAAAAAGTAGTTTGATGGTTAGTTCATATTGAAAGTTCGTCTCATGGCTACATCCTAAATAGAAGGAACTAAGATTCATCTTTTTTTATTGTTAGATCTAGATTAGAAAGTTTAGTCACCTTGAGACAAAGAAGTGGAAGTATGATAGGTTTTATCACATGTTAGAAATATAAAATCAGAACTTTAGGGTTAGTTAACATAATTAAACTTTGAATGTTAAAATTTCCATAACACATCTAACATAAAAGTTTATGTGTGTAATATAATATAATTCGAAAGTACTAATATATACACACACACACACACACACACACACACACACACACAATCTAATTCAATATTTAAACTTACTAAATTTAAAACAACGTTTATCATCAGTCAAAATCTTTAAAATAAATAATTTCTACTGTCCAATTTTCTCCAATTTATACATTTGGCAGATGCTTTTATCCAAACCGACTTACATTGCATTTCAATGTAAACCTTACATTCTTAACAGTTTTTGCTTTCCCTGGGAATCCCTTACTGACCAGTTTAATTAAAAAATAAATAAATAAATAAATATAATACATAATATATTTATATTTATATACTATATTTATATATTTATATAATATATATATATACACACACACACACACACACACAATTGCAACAAATAAACACCCTTTGTTTGTGGACAAAATCAACCATGACAAAACAAAAAGAGGTGGGTAATTCTGAAGAATAATATTAATTTGACAATTTTGTAGAACATTTAAGTCTTAGCTATAACCATAGACATAGACTGTAAATAAATAAATAAATAAATAAATATACTAGGCTATAACTTATAATTTAATGATAAAATACTTAAATTTATATTTGAAAAATAAAACAGAATTGTATCAGGTAACGAAACAGCCTTTCCTGTTCAATCAAAACGCAAACAACAGTGATGAAATGTGTGTAATATTCCCATTCTGGATTGCAATTGGACATGTTTCTTGGATTTATTAGCATAGCGAACTCTGATTGGTCCTTTCTCACACAGCCGCCACTAAACAAGATGCGTGCAGAGTGTCATGACAACGGCTGCGGCATTTCATTTACTCAGAAGCAGGGCCACCTCAGACCTCACAGACGCCCCATACATACACGCAATTCCTAGCTATTCGTGGCACTCAAACACTGATATTTCCTTCAGGAAATGCAAATATAGTCACGTGTGATGTGTTACAAACTCACCCGATGGTGCTGAGCGCCTGTTCCAGGAGCTCCGTCTGCAGGATATTCTGCGGCGGCGTGAAAGCCCCATTAAAATGAGATAAAACCGAGCTACAGAACTGACGCAATGTCTCAAACTGCATTTTCCCTCTTCCTCTCCGATACCCTGCGTATATTCCCGCTTTCCCTCAGATGCAACTCCTCCAGCGCTCCTCGCTCCGGACGCGCCGCATCTCCAGCGCAACATAAACACGTTTCAACTTCCCGATGTGTTCTGATCCCGAGGAAAAGTGCGTTTGGATGAGGAGAGCGGACCGACACCGGCTCTCCCGGACATTGTGATCCGAACTTAAGAGAGAAAGCGAACGCGGAACGCGTCCTAAACGCACCGGAGATCCCTCGCGCCTCTAATTATCCACAGTAATCACGATAAACATCCATGCATACGCACGCAAGCGCGTCGCGTCCGGATTCTAGAGAGCCCAGGCTCACACACAGGCTCGCTACGGTACTCGCTGCTGTCAGGATTCTCTCTCATGAGCACCAGAGCAGCACTACACATCCTCTACCAGCATCACAGCGCATGTGGCGTATAGAGAAGAAGAGGAGGAGGGGTGGTGTGGGGGGCTTTCTTTCTCCCACATCATTAAAGGTTTTCTGTGGAGAGATGCTCTACTCTGAAAGACAACAATTGTGTGTGGATACTTGATGACCTGAAGGAAGAAGGACGTTAGAGGAAGAAAAAACGCTGAGTGCACTGCCCCGAGGACACAAGGAGTAAGAGGACTTTTTAACATGCATTCTTCTGACCTAAAAAAAATCTATATGCATCTTAAAAGGGAGCAATGCCATGTTAGAATTTACTCTGAGAGAGATTTTAAAGTCATGCATTTTGAAGTATTATTGTATGGATGGATGGATGGATGGATGGATGGATGGATGGATGGATGGATGGATGGATGGATGGATGGATGGATGGATAGACAAATAGACAGACAGACAGATAGACAGACAGACAGACAGACAGACAGACAGACAGATAGATAGATAGATAGATAGATAGATAGATAGATAGATAGATAGATAGATAGATAGATAGATAGATAGATAGATAGATAGATAGATAGATAGATAGATAGATATACACTGTAAAAATATATTTTCAAGATTTGTTATCACAACATTTTTTTCTTTTGTCAAATCAACTTAAATAATTTATTTAGTTGAGATAACTTATTATATTGAGTTTCTGATGATTAAATCAATCTCCTTCATTGTATTTATTCCAGTTCAATCAACTTAAAATTTTAAGGCAGCTAGATTACTTACTTTTTTAAGTTAAACCAATAATATTTTTTTTACAGTGAGACAGATAGATGGATAGACAGGTAGACAGGTAGACAGGTAGATAGATAGGTAGATAGATAGATAGATAGATAGATAGATAGATAGATAGATAGATAGATAGATAGATAGATAGATAGATAGATAGATAGATAGATAGATAGATGGCCATGCTAAAGTGCAGTAATTGTTTAGAGATCAGCATTTAAGGCATTGGTCTAGACTGGTCTAGAGAGCAGGTGTGCGATCAGAACGTTGCTGATACTGGTTTCCTGCAGGTGCATCTTTCTTTCTCTTAATAACTCTCTCCGGACAAAACCACCATATCACAACATCAGCTCCCATAGTGCCAAGCCGAGAGCAGGAAAGTGGATTACGTCATACTTGTAGTGAAACTTGTGCTGACCTCTTGAACAAACGAGACCGTCTACATTGCAGTGTTTGCAGTGACAACAGAAGATCAGCTCACCAACCCTACATTAGTTTGGTCGAACTAATTTCAGAACTAAAACAAACACTGTTGTATGTGGTTCAACCTGACACTAATGGATTTTCTAGATGGAGGGGGAGGAGATACAAGCGACGAAACTCCGCAAAACCCAGAGAAACAAAACGGCTGTAATTAAATCCGAATCCCAGTGTAATTATTATTGTTTCATCTAGCAGTTTCACCCACACTCGCGCCGCGTCTGAGCCTTCGCTCCAATGACACCTCTGAGACCAAGACAAATTAGGCTCTTCCCACATTATTTCAGGATATAAATAGGCTGTCAGCACTTTTTCATGAGAGAAGAATCAGAGTTAATTTAAACATTCTTTAAGATTAATGGAAGTGCTTTTCAGTGATTTCCTGAGCTCTATTCCTGGGCATCAAACTATTTAACAGTCTCCCGGTGAACGGTCAGGCCGTTCTTATCCACTTTGACAACAGTTAACCCCAAAACACCCCTGCCACTTCCCATTGAACAGATATATGATCTTCTTTGATTATTTTTCCACATAGCTTAACCTTCATGAAATGTTGATCGTCAACCTTCAGAGGTCAAACTAAATATTATATTAACTGTTTTCTTTATTCAATTTGTATGTTTACATCCCTGTTTTTACAGCTTAACGCCTTGATTTTTCTGATTCCTCCAGCAAATAAAAAACCTAAGTAAATAGACAAAATTAAGAATTCAATTTTTTCTTCTGTGGAAGGCATTTCTGCAACTTTACAATATATCTGTCATTGTGACTATTTCTTATTTTGTCTTAGCCTGCCGAGTGAAATGGCTTCTCGGACAAGAAAAAATTTACAGGACTTGATTTTGTTCATCAGCAATTGATTGGATGGGTGTGGTTTGCTATTGGTCAATGTCATTTGAGTGACAGGTTGCCCCGCCCTCGTGTCAGTAAACATCATCAGAGAAGAGATGTCGCTGCAAGAGGGAGGGGAAGTTATTTTGATTAAAGATTATGAGAGCGTGTGAATTTAAAATAAAAAAAATGATGATGTGCCTTGCTCTGTTCTGTGATGCGCGTTCGTGACTCTCCTGTTCGAACACGTTCATCAAAATGAACGAATCTTTTCCCGAGTCAACTCGTTCATTTCGTTCGTTGAATGAACCAAATGACACGAAAAAAGATTCGTTCATTTTGATAAACGAGTTCGAACAGGAGAGTCACGAACACACATCACAGAACAGAGCAAGACGAGCATTTGAGCTTATAAAACTCCAACTTTGTTTTTTTGTTTTTTTAAATGAGCGATCGTTTCGCTTGATAGGAATCTTATTCATCGTCTGGAATCGTTTAAAGCCCTTTGAACAGTTTGCAGTTTGCACTGAAACTGTCTTTTGGACCTTGAACCGTTTGGTTCCCATTGAAGTCCATTATATGGAGAAAAATCCTGGAATGTTTACATCAAAAACCTTCATTTCTTTTCGACTGAAGAAAGAATGACATGGATATCTTGGATGACATGGGGGTGAGTAAATTATCAGCAAAAGTTTTTTTTTAAAGTGAACTACTCCTTTAAGAACCTTTTTCCATCATAAAGAACCTTTTGTACAGTAGAAAGGTTCCATTAATATTTTAGGTTTTTCATGGAACCATCAATGCCAACCTTTATTATAAAGAACCTTTATTCCCAGACAGCACATACTGTAGTGTCGGCACAGATCCGGCCCACACCTGGACGCACGTTGAATCCACATGTCCCAGATGTGGCCCACTATGTTGTGTCTGTGTTTTTAAGTGTAACTAAGTCCTTAATAAATGCATCTTCAAACTGAATAATTAAATATATATCACACAAATAAGATTTAAGGGCTTTAGTGTGAGTAAATGACACTTTTTACTTTTGGGTAAACTAACCTGGTTATTTTTATTTTTATTTTTATTTTTTTAAGATTTTACCAGTTTCTAACATCAAGCTAATTTAAGCAAAGTAGCGGAGAGACCAACGTAGATAAGTAAAGTCAAGACTAATATAGAACTAACACTCTACACAATACAGAACAAATCAGATGCTGCCTCGCTAGCATATGGCAGGCGCATTTTCGACATCCAACCTTTTGGGGGTATAACGTTAATTCAGAGAGAAAGTGCAAATGAGCATTTACAGTTTTCGTGACAGAACATGCTATATGAACCGATCTGATGGAAAAGAACAGCTCTGCTGTTACTGTAGCTTTTTATACATTTCACAGCACACTCGCCGTGTTTTACAGGAAATGTCAGACGGCATCCATGAAAAAGCAGCTTACAGCTCACCTGCTGTCCTGAGCCTTTCACGGACATCTGCCAGGTAAAGAAGCCAGGGAGCAGGGGAAAAATGCATTGCACCATAAAAGAAACTTTAGGAATGGGCACTTGTGTTTAAAAATCTGATGGTAAAGAATAAACACATGGGATGCATTTCTAAAATTGTACAACTTTTTATTTTTTTTAAAAAATCTGAGTTTGAGCTAGTTACGCCAAGGTCATTGGTTTGGTTCCCAGGATTCCCAAGATTGGGGTCATTTTGTCCGTTTTCTTATTTATTTATTTTTTTTATTGATACTTTTATGCAGCACACATGAAGTAAAATGAAGCAAAAATGCCAGTAGCTTACATTTATAATGTTACATAATATTTAGGTTTCAAATAAACACTGTGCTTTTCAACTTTCTTTTCATCAAATAATCCTTAAAAAATACTAAAGTCCCTATGAAAATGTTTTTTTAGGCTTAAAGGGTTAGTTCACCCAAAAATGAAAATTGTCATTAATGACTCACCCTCATGTCGTCTCAAGCCTGTAAGAACTCTGTTCATCTTCTGAACATAGTTTTAAGATATTTTAGATTTAGTCCGAGAGCTTTCTGTCCCTCCATTGAAAATGCATGTACGGTATACTGTCCTTGTCCAGAAAGGTAATAAAGACATCATCAAAGTATACTAGTCCATGTGACATCAGTGGGTTAGTTACAATGTTTCGAAGCATCGAAAATGCATTTTGGTCCAAAAATAACAAAAACTACGACTTTATTCAGCATTGTGATCTCTTGGTTCTGTTGTAAATCCGCGTTTACGAGTCCGCAGTGACGCTGCTGACGTGTATCGGGTGCTTCCGTATTCCTCTGTGTCGAAATCCTTGTTTGTGAAGATTGTTTTGTTTTTTTTGTTCAGCGGCGTCACTGAACGCGGATCCACAACAGAACCGGAGGACAATACAATGCTGAATAAAGTCGTAGTTTTTGTTATTTTTGGACCAAAATGTATTTTTGATGCTTCAAAACTTTATAACTAACCCACTAATGTCACATGGACTACTTTGATGATGTCTTTATTACCTTTCTGAACAAGGACAGTATACCGTACATACTGTCCCTCCATTTTCAATGGAGTGACAGATATCTAAATTTAAAATATCTTAAACCGTTTTTCGAAGATTAACGGAGGTCTTACAGGCTTGGAACGACATGAGGAGGAGTCATTAATGACATCATTCTCATTTTTGGGTGAACTAACCCTTTAAGCTAGTGTGCTCCAATGCCACAATTCACATTTAAAAGATATAGGCATTCACTTCCAGTTAATCACTTCTGCCAATATGGATCAATGATTTGATGACATCACTCTGCACTTCAGCTTCAGGATCATGTGACACTGAAGACTAGAGTAACAGGCTAAAAATTCAGCTATTCACTTAATTACTGTTTTAACCGTATTTTTGTCAAATAAATGAGAACATAAAAACATAAAAAAATCTTACTGACCTCAAACTTTTAAATGTTAACCTCCATAACTTCACACTTGTCTTAAAAACAATGAGATGAGCTGAAACTGCCAATAAACGCGTGACACGTGTATACCAACAAATAAGTGATGACAGTACATCTACATACTAAATCACTAAGTCAAAATGTGCAATTTTCATTTCAAGGGTTTGTCATTCAAATGTACTCATGTCAACACAACACACACTAACAGCAGGTGAGATCAGCCCCATCCCTGTGGCACATGCCCAACATACCTCTCCTCCACAGGTATTCAGGAACGGAAAATCAAACTAATACACAGCGGTCGCCTCGGATTCAAGGGAGCAGGCATCTGTTTCTATGGAGACATCTCTCCAGGTTTGACCTCTGACCCATGAGCAGTGAAGCTGATACAGACATCCCAGCAAAAAGACTGAGGGAGAGAATTTGATACCAGGGCTCAGAGAGACACCGCCACTGTGTGGGAAAAGATGGAATCACACCCACTGCTCACAGTGCATAGCATCTCCCTGCAGACTAGAGGTGTAATTCTTGATAAATGTGTTTTGACTCCCTGTTTTTTTTCTAGAACAGGTTTCACCATAAATTACTGATTGTTATTTACCTGTCTAACGTGTTCAGCAACAAATTAGTAATAGTACACATCTGAAAAACATATGGAATCTGAACGATTGCATCGCATGCTCCAGCTGTTGTTTTCCCAACTTCAATTTCAGATAACCCAGCATGAGGTTCATGCATGCATGCATTTAAAAAAAAAAAAAGCAGCAACCACCCAAAACATATTATCAGCATCATAGCAACTACTCAAACCACCATAGGAAACAACTAGCAATGTCCTAGCAACCACCCAGAACACCTACTAGTAACATTCTAAAACATTCTACAAGTAACCAGAGACAAAACAAAGCAACTGCCTAGCAGCATCATAGCAGTCAGTAAGCCAGGCAACCACCCTAGCAACTACTTAAACAACCATAGCAGCCACGTAACAGCCATTTAAATCACCATGGTAGCTTGCCTAGCAATGTCCTAGCAACCACTCAGAACACTTTAGCAGCTGCATAGCAACACCCTAGCAACCGCGGAGAAAACCCAAGCAACTGTGCCAAGCAGCACCATTGCAACCACTTAGTCGAGCAACCACCAAGGAGCAAACACCTAGCAACCATTTAAAAATGTCTAGAAACCACCCAAAAACAGCCAATCAACCTCTTAGTAACGCCATATCATCCACCTAGCAATGTCCTAGAAACCATCCAGAACACCTAGCAACACCCTAATTATGACCCAGAAATACCAAGCATCACTTGTAGGGGTTTCACAACTACTGATTTTTGCTAGTCGACTAGTTTTGCATAACAGTCGACGACTAGTCGACTAGTCGTTAAATGGTTTATTCTAGGGGTGTGCGATATCACGAATAGTAAATTTCTCCACGATCTGCTTTTGAAGAAATATGGTAGGCTAGTATCATGTTACAGTGTATTCTATCAGTTCTGGCGCCTCTGTCTCAACTGTACAACGCGACGTACCCTACAAACCACACGTCAAGCAATAGGTACGGAACACTGCAATTCACAAAAGTTCATTATTTGCATAAGCCTTGCCGGTTAAACATTTAATTCACGCGCTGTTCTAACGTGCACTTTCCTGAGCGCGCGGCATATCCCCGACGCTCACAGGCACTAGAAGCCTGTCAAACAGCGCCTGAATACTGGACTAAGTTATCTTTCGAGTCTTATTATGCTAATACTGTTAAATACACACAATGTTTACATAAACAGAATTGGCTGTGTCTAAAGTGAAAGCAAACATTTGAGAGAAAATCTGGTGTAATATGCGTCTATATTAAACACGTCGTGTGCTGGTCTAAAAGCGAGAGTAGTACTCGTATTTTCCGCACTATAAAGCGCGCTTAAAAGCCTTTAATTTCCTCAATCCGGCCTTTTCTCAAGCCTTATAATCCGGCTGCGAATGCAAGTTACGTGCCCGCCCCAGCGCGCTCACGCTTACTAAATAAACGCCTCACCTCCGACGCCGCGCACTCGCTGCATTCCCTTTAGCACATCAGTGGATGCATAACGCAAACCCAGTCAAACGTTTGAAAAATGTTCTAAAATAGGTCATTGAAAGTGCGCCTTATAACGCTTATAGTATATAGTACTGCCGCTTGTACTTAAAGGGATAGTTCACAAAAAATATACCTATATCTATATATGTCATCATTGTTTCCGACTAGTCGACTAAGGCCAACAGCGCCAACTAGTGGTTGTGACAGTCGACTAGTCGACTAGTTGATGAAACCCCTAATCACTTGTAGCATCACCATAGCAACCACTTAGCCCAGCAACCACCAAGAATACCACAGCAACCATTTAGAACACCTTAGCAACCACTTAGTAACAACCTAGCAACCACCGAGAACACCCTAGCAATGTCATTGCATGTTATCTCCTGTCTGTCTCAGTGTTTCTTTCTACTGGGACTTTTAGACAAACATTTAGACAAAGCTTAAAGTTGATCCTGACCAAACCAACTTTACCCATCAAGTTCTTAATATAATTCACAAATAGTCACTGTGGGCAAATTATTTCAGCAAGTTTCTTAAAAAGTAACAAGACTATCTTGAAGTGTGCTGCTGATCACAAGGAATCATGATTTGCAAGTTCAGCCTTTTCAATGTCATAGCACTCGTGAACTCACCTGTTGCTCAGAGGGTCGTTGGGCTTCAGACTGGAGTCGTTGTTGAGAGACGCCTGGCGCAAGAGTCCTGGAGCACGGCTGCGGTCCCCTGGAGGCCCCTGGTACAGCAGCGGGGCTTCCTGCAGTTTGGCCTTCTTCTCCTGCGGAGCCTCTTCGTGACGGCGCCGAGGGTCACTCGCACCCGGGGGCAGGGCGTCCCCTGGGCCGCTGTAGAACCAGGCCCCTGACTTGGTGAGGATTTCTTGTTGTTTTCGGCACAGGTTGCATACCCACATAACCTAATAGTGACAGAGCAGGAAGTTAGAACACAAGACAGAGGTCAAAACCCCAAATGAGACGGATGAAAACTTGCTGTTGTGGGAGAAGCGCGTCATTCAGTCATTTCGGTTTCAACTGTGAAGTCAGTGAAAATTGGGATATTTGTCCAGAACCTTGTACGCAGGTCCCACAACAAACAGGTTCAGGAAACTGTGATGCTGGTGCGGCTGACAAACAAAACTGTCAGAGTACATGTGAGAGGAAATGATGAATGCAAAACAATTTTGGCTCAACCAATGGCATGAGTTTGGGGGTGGAGCTACCTGGTTTGTCTGCAGGGATGACATATTTTTGAAGGCCAAAGCCCTTTAACAAGTTAGCAATTAAGCACTTCCGGTTCCATCGTCTTGAAGTCAATGTTTTTTTTATTATTAAATTGCTGAAATAAGGCCTGTGGTTAAATGAATAGTTCACCCAACAAAGAAAATTCTGTCCTCAAGTTGACCCAAAACCTGTATGAGTTTCTTTCTTCTGTTGAACACAAAATAAGATATGTTGGTAATCAGACCAGTTGGTAATCCATATTAATTATTCCAACAATGGAAGTCAATGGCTACCGTTAACTGTCTGGTTACCAGTATTCTTCAAAATATCTCCTTTTGTGTTCAACAAAAGAAAGAAACTCATACGGGTTTGGAACGACATGAGGGTGAGTAAATGTTGATAATATTTTATAACTTTTTCATACATTGTTGTTTTTTCCCCTTTTTTTTTTTTTTTTTTTTTTACACCAGTCTAGAATAAGGTGATTACTAACAAGAGGTTGTCAGGTTGACATTAAAAATATCATTATAAACAACCATTGACATTAATCGCCATCAATCGTCCGCAAACACAGCCTTGTGTTTATTTACTAACTTGAACTTTCAGGTAAAATGTTTAAAGATTTGAAAGAGTTGACTGAAGCTCAATGCTAGACACATTGAAGTTGTGTGCCCACTTTTTACTTCTGGGAATTATATTTAGGCTCATTTGTGAAGATTATCATTATTAACCACATGCGTTAGAATCTGAAACTTTTATTGGTTTGTATTAATCCAATGAACCTATCGAGGGAACCAGAGCGATGCTAACTTCTAGTTTAGCCTTCAAAAATAAGCACTCTATAGCAGATGTGGAGTGGGGTGGAAGGTGTTTGGAAACAACTGGTGATTATTACTGTACTCAGGTCTAACTGTACCTTAATAACCTCCTGCTTTCAACACTACACCTCCCACCATCACTGAGGGCATGGAAGCCTGACCTCATTATTTGCCTGACAGAAATGAACTTAGCAGCCAGTTGGCATCCCTTCCAGTTTGCTGGTGGTAATTAAACCTGCTCTCAGACACACACAGAGGCTTCCATCCATCCAACCTGAATACAAAATGCCACATCGGCCCCCAGAGATGATGAATCACAAAAGAAATAGACTAGGAAATTTTAATTATTCCACAATTTCCTGAACAATGGAGTGACGATCTATTCCTCAGATAAAGGCTTGGAATATAACGCACAAGTCGTACTGTACGGATTACTGTAATGGTGATTTTTTTTTTAAAAAGGTTGACAGCCCCTGGTTGGCATACATTTACTTTCACTATATAAAAAGAGCAGCTCTGTGTTCTTCAGAAGAAAGTGAGCATTACAAAAAATAAATGATGACAATTTATTTGATGACGAGACCCCAAAGTATATCTAAAACCAATAATTATTATGAAAGTTGAAAAGTGAGCTGCCCTATCATACAATAAAGTGAAAAGGTCACCTCTTTCAAGTGGATTTTGATAAGATCACAGTGAGGAATTGCACTGCGAACGACTCCGAAACATAAACGCAAATGGATTTGAGTGTTATTGTGACGAATGTTTGATCAGTCAGCGATAGACAAACGAAAAGATGTGTGAGTGAAAAATTGATAAAGTGCTGAGTGAGCTGTCATTGGTGTCCAATGGCAGGGGACCTTTCTGGGTGAATCTCATGAAGCCTGTCAAGAACATGTCAGGGTCATGTTTCACCCCAGAATCAAAAGAGAAGAAAAAAATATTAGATAATAATAATAATAATAATAATAATAAAGTTAATGAAAAAAAATATTGATATAATATTGACACACTATATAATTTAATATAATTTAGTATTATTTCAAATATAAAATAATTATATAAAGTTTTTATGCTGAAGCAAATAAAAATAATTTTATTTACATTGTGTGTTTAAGCGGGAAAATGATTTGTGGTGAAAATTATATATATATATATATATATATATATATATATATACACACAGTATATATTTTTTTGGCCCAACACCAGAACTGATTTTAACAAACAACTATTGGCCGATTTCGATACTGATATAACTTTTTTCATTAAAATAGATTAAAAATGCATGCATTAAGGTATACTAGATAGTGTATTCTTCTTACATCATCAAATCATCTTCATAAAACATTAATTGGATCTATTTAACATTCAACAGGCCAACATAAATACAAAGATATGAAATAAGATAACACTGCTATATATATTAAATATATATAATATAAATATATATAATATACACTGCTGTAATTAAATATATATTAATCCTTATTAAAGTTACAAATGTTTTTTAGTCAAGAGCAGTGAGCGAATTTATTAAATTGTATTTTATGTATCTTTTGTTGTGTGATTAAAATGAAAACAGAAATATTAGGCTGCTGTCACTTTAAGAGCCTCACAAATCTCCGACATACTGATGCACACATGCGTTTTATTTTTCTCAACTGCTTACTGCTTACGCTCAAAAAACCGACTGTGTTTACTAGAATACTTGCCAAGATGGGCATTTTGCTATAATTTTGTGTGAATTTGTCCATTCAAGAGCAAGAAGAATCGAAAGAGAACTCAATTAACTATATTCGCGCTGTCTAAGACACTGCTTTCTGGGGGCAAAATTTAATTATTGGCAGTATTTGATTATTTTACCCAGACAAAAACATTGGGTTATGCAACAAATATTATACAACTCAGTTCCTTCATGCAGATAATTAATCAAGACCATCAAATGATCAAAAATCGGCCTATAAATATACATTGCCAATAATGCTTTCAATGCTCATTTCCTTATATAAATAAATGGAATTTTTAATTAATGCAATATTTGCAATTTGTAAAACATGATATTTGGTTACCTGACTACTCTGAGAGGTATACTGTATGTAAAATATAAATATTAATATGAAGCTAGAATATTACTGTATACAGAATAACCGGAGAGGCTGTCCTAGGCCGCTGAATATTTTATAGATGTTTGATAAAAGTAAGGAAGTTCATGATGAGGGGAGCGTTATCATTCACCAGCTAAAACACTGCCTGCAGGTGGAACATGAATAATTAATGAGGTTCTATATTTAGAGCCCAGCAGCTTGTAATAGACTGGATGCATATTCATAGGTTTAATTTTCTCTGAACTTAAGGATCTGTTAAACAAAGTGTTAATTATGCAGTGACAGAATCAAAATAGACAGATCTCGAAGAGGAAAAGAACATATGTAGCTCAGTTCTCTACGGGCATGTCACGTTGTCGAACAATGTCTCTATTATTAGCTGAAATATAAAAGATCAATATGCAAATTAAAGATCAATATGGTTTAATAATTCAAGCTGTTTAGATTATGAGAACCGGTTACATCAAGCTGTTAAGATTAAAAGAACAAATCAAGAAAATAAGAACAAAATGATTCACCATCATGTTTTTTTAATGATTAACAGTTTTCCAAATAACAATACGCAGCTTTTTTTTTCAATTGCCCGAATCTTAATAACATAATTAAAGCTTAACGATAATCATTGTTGCCATGCTTACCCATGTCAGCTGCGTATTGTTTGGTCCAGCTGGATAAAACTGATGTTCCAATAACTGAAGTCAGAACTCACAGACAGCTTCACACGGTTTTATATGCCAAAGTCCTGCGTAACGGTTGACCTTTGAGAACTGGGGATCAAATGCTCCATCTGCTGTCAAGATTGTGCTTCAGTTCAAAAGAGATTAATCCTGAGATCAATCTAAGTTGTCAAAAATAATAAGCAGGGAAATAAAAAGCAATTGCTTGTGCAGGAAGACGATTGAGCGATCGGAGCGGCACGTAATCATGTTTTTGTCGCTGAGCATCACTAACACGGGTCTCATTACCGATGCATGTGAGCGCCAGCTCCACTGGGGCAGAGTCTGACTCATTACTCATGCACAGCTCTCACTAACTCTCTTCAAAGGACGCTGATTGAGATAGAAGCACCAACTTCAGCATCAAGATGTTAAATCACGCATGTACATCAGATATTTAAGTTGCAAAACCAATCATTGTAGAAGTAATCTTTGGCACTGTTTTCATTCATAAACATTTCTCTCTATGCTGTGGACGTAGCCTCGTGGTCACTTCCTGAGCAAACCCCACCTGGTCTACTACCATTTCCTGTCACCTGTACTGCCCTATATAGAAGTAAAAGAAGAACTAATCATATACGGGAGACTGTGGCTAGTTGTCGCACTTTATTTATTTTTCAAAGGCCAAAGTAGAGACATGGGACCCAGCAAAACAGGCATAGGACAACATTAAATAAGCAAAATAAGTGTGTAAGACACTCATGTGTGCGCGCACTGTGCAGGGTGCGGGAGAATAAAATGATTTGCGTGACTCGCGCTAAATAAAAGGATCTAAAATAAAATATCTCAAAACAAATACATTGTCATTCGTCTATTACACAAAAGCAACAAGTGTATACGGTCCTACTCGACCGACAAGGATGCTTAAGACAGCAGGTTCTAGCATCAGTCGCCAGCACACCTCTTGAGATCTGGGGAGTGAGGTTTATACGCCCAGCTCTTACTAGCTTGCCTCCGTTACACTCACCCCCCCTAAACCTCACTCCCAACCGGGTCACGGCACCAAATACAACCGGTCCTGATCATCCATCTCCGAGCGGGTTTTGAACCTGCCTCTTCAGCAAGGGAGGGTGGCACACTAACAAGGATGCTAAAGACAGTAGTTTCTTGCATGAGTCGCCAGCACACCTCTTGAGATCTGGGGAGTGAGGTTTATACACCCAGCTCTTACTAGCTTGCCTCCGTTACACTCACACCCCTAAACCTCACTCCCAACCGGGTCACGTCACCAAATACAACCGGTCCTGATCATCCCGCTCCGAGCGGGTTTCGAACCTGCGTCTTCAGCATGGGAGGGTGGCGCACTAACAAGGATGCTAAAGACAGTAGTTTCAAGCATCAGTCGCCAACACATCTCTTGAGATCAGGGGAGTGAGGTTTATACACCTCTTACTAGCTTGCCTCCGTTACACTCCCCCCCCTAAACCTCACTCCCAACCGGGTCACGGCACCAAATACAACCGGTCCTGATCATCCATCTCCGAGCGGGTTTCGAACCTGCCTCTTCAGCAAGGGAGGGTGGCACACTAACAAGGATGCTAAAGACAGTAGTTTCAAGCATCAGTCGCCAGCACATCTCTTGAGATCAGGGGAGTGAGGTTTATACACCCAGCTCTTACTAGCTTGCCTCCGTTACACTCACCCCCCCCTAAACCTCACTCCCAACCGGGTCACGGCACCAAATACAACCGGTCCTGATCATCCATCTCAGAGCGGGTTTTGAACCTGCCTCTTCAGCAAGGGAAGGTGGCACACTAACAAGGATGCTAAAGACAGTAGTTTCTTGCATGAGTCGCCAGCACACCTCTTGAGATCTGGGGAGTGAGGTTTATACACCCAGCTCTTACTAGCTTGCCTCCGTTACACTCACCCCCCTAAACCTCACTCCCAACCGGGTCACGGCACCAAATACAACCGGTCCTGATCATCCCGCTCCGAGCGGGTTTCGAACCTGCGTCTTCAGCATGGGAGGGTGGCGCATTAACAAGGATGCTAAAGACAGCAGTTTCAAGCATCAGTCGCCAGCACATCTCCTGAGATCAGGGGAGTGAGGTTTATACGCCCAGCTCTTACTAGCTTGCCTCCGTTACACTCACCCCCCTAAACCTCACTCCCAACTGGGTCACAGCACCAAATACAATCGGTCCTGATCATCCCGTTCCGAGCGGGTTTCGAACCTGCGTCTTCAGCATGGGAGGCGGGCGCATTAACAAGGATGCTAAAGACGGCAGTTTCAAGCATCAGTCGCCAGCACATCTCCTGAGATCAGGGGAGTGAGGTTTATACGCCCAGCTCTTACTAGCTTGCCTCCGTTACACTCACCCCCCTAAACCTCACTCCCAACTGGGTCACAGCACCAAATACAATCGGTCCTGATCATCCCGTTCCGAGCGGGTTTCGAACCTGCGTCTTCAGCATGGGAGGCGGGCGCATTAACAAGGATGCTAAAGACGGCAGTTTCAAGCATCAGTCGCCAGCACATCTCCTGAGATCAGGGGAGTGAGGTTTATACACCTCTTACTAGCTTGCCTCCGTTACACTCACCCCCCTAAACCTCACTCCCAACCGGGTCACGGCACCAAATACAACCGGTCCTGATCATCCCGCTCCAAGCGGGTTTCGAACCTGCGTCTTCAGCATGGGAGGGTGGCGCATTAACAAGGATGCTAAAGACAGCAGTTTCAAGCATCAGTCGCCAGCACACCTCTTGAGATCTGGGGAGTGAGGTTTATACACCCAGCTCTTACTAGCTTGCCTCCGTTACACTCACACCCCTAAACCTCACTCCCAACCGGGTCACGGCACCAAATACAACCGGTCCTGATCAGACCTCGGGTTTCGAACCTGCGTCTTTGGCATGGTGAGGAGAGAGAGGTTTACATGCACAGGCTCTTACTAGCTTGCCTCCGTTACACAAGCACAACAAAAATATTAAATAAAAACTATTTACAGGCATGAGCTGCACATAACTGCGCTTCTAGGATCCATATAGCATATTGGCGAAACAGATTTGGCAAGTGATCAAGTGTGTATCTCGTTGGAACGACAAGATGATGAGGAAATCACAAAAAAGTTAACTATTCCTTTAAATCTTGACAAAAATTTCACGAAAATAATGGCAGTTAGCGCCAATTTTACCCACTGGCTTCAGTGTAAGTGAAAAGCATCAGTGGTGAAATCGGCTCGTTCTCTATCAGCAATTTCTTCTCTTTACCATACCGCTTGACAGTTGTGGTGAAAGAGATCCTGTTGTCCGAGACGGCATCAATATTCACAGCTCCCGGTGTCTCGTGCTGAGAGGGGAGCTGTCGGACATCACAAACTGGAACATGATAGCACAGCTGAGTCGAGATCTGACGACAAACATGAGGCAACGTCTGCGTTCACTACGACTGACGGAATAAATATCCATCCAAAATCTGCATGATGCAAAGATACCCAAGATATATACCTTCACTGCCGCTGAAGTTTATTTAGAAATGAATAAAACCTCTGACAAATCTGTTTTAAATTATGTTTAATCACAATTTTAATTTTAGTATTAGTAATTTCTATTTAGCTTTAATTTGTTTCTAATTCAGTAATTTTAGTACTCCAAATAAAAACTTTATTTCAGTAACTTTATTTAACTTCAGTAAGTTGCACACATTTCTAATTTTCAAGTTTAAGTTTTATGTTTTCAATTAGCAAAAACATCTGTTAATGGTTTTATTGTTGCTACAAAGGCACTGGCTAAGCAGAATGGAACGAGTGTAAACAGCCTTCAGTTATTATCAGAATGATTAATATTCAAATGGTAAGCAAGCGCTGCTTTGTTTATGGTTTGTATTTCTTCAGTCCTATAGTTCCTCTTTTGAATGATGAATACAGACTATTAATGATACCTGCTGCTATAGACAGTTGATATAGGTGCAGAACGCACATGCTAGGCTTTCGTCGCCGCCAGTTCTTACGTCAGCTTGGTGCATCAAGGTCTTAATGGCGTAAACCACAGAGACCAGAAACAGAATCCAGTCACTAAGAACCGTCCAGCAATTCAATCCTCTGCTCTGCTGGGCAACCGGAAAAAAAGCTTAACACGGCCCTGCAAATGCTGAGATACACTACAACAGATCTCCAGTACCGGAAAACGAAAGGAAACAGAACTACAGATAACAACAACATACTTAACAAACTGAGACTTTCACCTTCTGCTTCTCACATTTCTATACTGAGAAAAACACCTTAATAACAACACATATCTCCATTAGAGTCTCAGAATAGATCAAAAATATTGTTCCAAAATGTACTCGGATTTGCCAGCAATTACTGTGTTTTAGCTATTGTGCAGCTTTCATTTTATGGAAAACATAATTTTATATATTTTTAAAAAAAAATTATCTTTACATCAGGACACATTATGGTAATGAATGGCCGTTTACTTAAAGGGTTAGTTCACCCAAAAATGAAAATTCTGTCAGTATTTACTCACCCTCATGTTGTTCCAACCCCGTAAGACCTTCGTTCATCTTCGGAACACAAATTAAGATATTTAAGATATTAAGATCGCTCCTGCATACAGTTCATAGGCTTCTTGAGGGACTGGCTCTTGCTGTCCTCGAAAAGTCATTAAAGACATCGTTAAAATAGTCCAAGTGACTACAGGGGCTCAATCTTAAGTTTATCAAACGACGAGAACACTTTTGTGCAAAAAAATAACGACTTTATTTCAACTATTCGTTTATTTCTCCCTCTGCGCGAGTCAGGTTACTAGTTTAATAGCGTAAGCTTCTGTTATTGTACGTCACACGCATCACACACACATGACCAGCGTCGGCCAATAGTGAGCCTACGTGTGACGTAGCTCTACGCAATCACACTACGTTAACTGACTACAGGCTCATGGAGAAGGAAGTGATAGTTGAAATAAAGTCGTTATTTTTGTTGTTTTTTTGCGCACAAAAGTGTTCTCGTCCTTTGATAAACTTAAGATTGAGCCCCTGTAGTCACTTGGACTATTTTAACGATGTCTTTAATGACTTTTCGAGGACAGCAAGAGCCAGTCCCTCAAGAAGCCTATGGACTGTATGCAGGAGCGATCTTAATATCTTAAATATCTTAATTTGTGTTCCGAAGATGAACGAAGGTCTTACGGGGTTGGAACAACATGAGGGTGAGTAAATACTGACAGAATTTTCATTTTTGGGTGAACTAACCCTTTAATGGAAAACAATTTTACTTTTTTTAAATATGTATACTTCTTGACAAATTATAGAAATGAATAGCCTTCATTGTTTTTATGGAGAACTATTTAATAGATTTCATATTTATACTGGAAACCTAATGATTAGAGTTCATTTTTTTATGGTTCATATTTTTTACATCTGGACACATGAATAGCCTTTTCTTTATGCACAATATAAATATGAAGAGTTCAGATGCAAAAGCCTCTAAATGCCATTTGAAATTTTCTTCTAAAATGATCATTTTTATCAAGCTTGTATATTTAAGTTCAGTAATTTCACTTAAATGGCAATGAAGATTACCTATTAATTGCCATTTAAGTGAAATTACTGAACTTAAATATACAAGCTTGATAAAAATGACCATTCTAGAAGAAAATTTCAAATGGCATTTAGAGGCTTTTGCATCTGAACTCTTCATATATTTAAATATTTTTTAAGTTTATAATAAGTTTTCGAATGACCTGGTTATGTTTCCATGAGATTCACCCACACTTCCTTATTACTGGGCTTTATCAAAGTTTGCGTGAGTGAGATGCATGGGGGGAAAGCACAACTCTGAAGCGGGACGGTGTGTGACAGGTAACACTCCACGTGAACTTGCTGCATCACCATCTGTGCTCAAGGGAACACGAGAGCATTTCTATTGTCCTTCTGCACAAAGAGCTGCGCTGCCGGCCAGCCTGGACCCGGACGCAACACTTTTACTACACTGTACTCATGCAGACAAAACAACACACACAAAGAGGTCGCTGTTTAATTGCTCAGGGAGTTCTCACTAAGTATCAACATATTCTGAAACTATACAAGGAATACACAGAATGTGAGATTACTGAAGTTGTTTTCTCATGAGAAACATCTGAAGCAGGCAATTTAAGCAAAAGATGGAGAAAATAAAAAATATCTTTATGATCAAATTCGAGGAAATATGGAAACATAATAAAACGATTTTCCTTTTTGTGATAACCACAACAAGATTGAAAGCATTCACAAAGCTGTTGGTGTGTTTTTCCCTTGTAAAACTATATGAAAAGGTGCTGATGTTGAAATGAGGGGTGATGCAATGTCATCGACCAGTTGACCATGTGAATCACAACCAGTTCTCATTTAGTTCAGGTTCTGTAAGCGATTTCAGACATTTTGCTTTCACTGCAGTCAAAATTGATGAAAAATTGTTAATAAAAATAAAAAAGGGAACTCTTAACTGCTAGTGACAATAATATTATGTGTATGTATGTATTGTATATATGTATATATATATATAGTGTATATATATATAAAATACTGTATTATATATATCACATTTAATGTCATTAAATAAAAATATAACCATTTGAAAAATACTCTAAAAACACTTTTTCTGCTTTTTAATAAATAAAAAGTAGCCTATATAAATTACCTTATAATTAGATTTTTTTAAATTATAATTATATATATATATATATATATATTTATTAGGGCTGAAAATATCATTGAAAATAAAAGTTTGTGTTTACATAATATATAGGTGCACTGTGTAAATTGTATAATGTATAAATACACACACATGCCTGCATATATTTAAGAAATATTTTCATGTATATTATATATAATTTATATTAATTATATATAAATAATATTTTTTTCTTAAATATACATGGATGTGTGTGTATTTATATATTACACAGTGCACCCATATATATTATGTAAACACACAATTTATTTTGGATGCGATTAATCGCTTGACAGCTCTAATATATATATATAAATAAAATTCATATATTTTTGTAATAAAGTAAATTTTATTTCATTTATATTATTATATATAAATATTTATTTTGTAGTACATTTTATTTACAGTGTAACCTTAACCACACACACACTCCAAAAACCCACCCTAAAAAGACAGGTAGAGTACGCAAAGATTGTTTCTGGTTGGCTAAAAAAAAGAGCCTTCAATGTCCTTTCTACCTTTGCAAGGCTCATTTTATGTGTGCTACTCCATTTATATTTATATAATAATATCCATCGCTTAAAGCACCTTTAATGTGAAATAATCTAAGCTAAATATCAAAACATAGACAAGAAAAAAAGGATTCTGACCACTTTATCCTCCTGTTGCAATTCCACAGAGGGGGGAAAAGCAAGAGAGAAAGACAAGGGGGAAAAAAGAAGAGGGGAGAACAACTGAGTGACATTCAGACACACATAAAGAGATGTTCATGTACTACAGCAGCGAATCACATCGCCGCTTATTACTCTGAGCAAAGTCATTTAAAAGCACCAGGACTGCGCTGGGAGAGAAACATCAAAAGGTTAGATAAGCAGTTTCTGTCCAGATACATCCATCCCGTCGGTCAAAACAGAGGGAGTATCACCCTCTAGTGGCCATTGTGTTAACTGCTCGAAATTTCATAATTAAAAGGTCATGCATTCACAATAACATAACTTTTAGCATATATAAACACTGTCACGTTACTCAAAAAGCCTTTATCTCTCCTGTAAATATAAGAATGCTACTCACACTATTTTTGCAGTATTCATACTAAGTACAGCATGTATATTTTCTGTGCAGTATACAGACACTCATGAATACTGTATCCCACAATGCAATGCACACAGCTTGGCCTTCCATTTTCAAAATGATATTAAATTCTGACTTATGATCGGATCACATATTACACCGAATTACATATTTTTGCTCAGTTTGAGCTTCTGAATAAATCACCATTTTGGTGATGATGTATTGTGTGGGCGGAGTTTCCCCGGTGGCAGAAAGTGACAGTTCTACAGTAGACGTCTATAGACCTTATGTGCCAGCTTACCTGCTAAAGATGACAAAACTTTTTTCGAGTCATGACTCGAAGGGTCCTAGATAAGACCCTTATTCATCGTCTGGTGTCGTTTAAAGCTGCACTAAAACTCTCATTTGGACCTTGAACCGTTTGGTTCCCATTGAAGTCCATTATATGGAGAAAATCATGGAATATTTTCATCAAAAACCTTAATTTCTTTTCTGACTGACTAAAGAAAACATGGACATCGTGTATGACATGGAGGTGAGTAAATTATCAACAAAAGTTTGTTTTTTTTAAAGTGAACTAGCATCTCTAGCTAACTAGCATAGCATTCATTTTGTTTGTTAAATACGAGGCGATCTAGCGCTGGAATGTATTGTTTCTGAAATGTCGACTGGCACCAACACATATTAGATCTCATTAAACAACAAATTAAACACATTGTACTATTTAAATTGATTGCTGGACATCAGTATGTTATTGTACATGGGTACATCTGATTTTTGATTTAGCATTGTATTAGCCCCCCTCCCACCTGTCCCACCCACTTTTTAAAGCAAGCCACCAATGGTCTCTACGATCAACTGAGCTCACGATGCCTTTGAGAAATGCAGCCCTGAACTGTAAAAAACACTGTAATTACAACTTGTACATACATTTTTTTTGTTTTACAAAAAAAAAAATTCTGACTATCATCACATATTTCAAGCTTTACAGGGTTTAAAATGCAAACTAACCATATATTTTGTCTAAGATGATAACGAGACACTCGCTGGTTAAACATGCAGCCTAATAAGGTCATGTCTCATCGTTGTAGCATACTACCGTTTGCAACACTTCACAAGTTATTTATAAAAATACTAGGCAGTATATGGCACAAAGTGCACAGTATGTGGTGAGCAACTAGTATTCTATTCTGAACACATCACTACACCATCAGTGCTTGTGTGTCCGTCTGTGTTACAGTCGGCTGTACCTTATTGGAGCGCAGTGAAACTCTTCCTCCACAGCGAGCACAGAACTTGGTTTGGCAATAAGAACAGAGGTGGCCACAGCCGTCGGCAAACTTGGTTTTATGGCAGATTCCGCAGATTGGGGTGTCAGTCTTCTGCTCCGGGGTGGTCTGTGCCTCGTCCCCCATCTTCTTTACCTGATCCTTATACATTTCAAATTGCTGGTGCAATTTCCTGCGTGGAACAGAACACAGCCAATCAGAACACAGCAAGAAAACTTTTTACAGGTTTACAGCTGTTAGTTCACCCAAAAATGAAAACTCTGTCATCATTTACTCACACTCATGTCGTTCCAAACCCGTAAGACTGTCTTGATCTTTTTATGTGAATAAAAGGCTAAGTTCAATCTGTTCATCATATAAAACGATCGAGTCTCTTCAGAAAATTGACTAAACCGCTCAATTCCGCTCAATTCAAACTTTTTGAAGAGTCAAAGTGTCACAGGGACAGAAAGCTCTCAGCTTTCATCAAAAATATCTTCATTTGTTTTCTGAAGATGAACGAAAGTCTTACAGATTTGGAACGACATTCTCATTTTGAATTTTCTTTTTTGGGTGAACTATCCCTTTAAACATTATAAGAAACAGGACATGGCTCATGAGACTTGTTTCATTCAAATATCAACTTATTTCAATTATTTATCCTAAAATATTAAAAAATAATAATAATCTAAAAACAAAACACAAGTGAGACAATTACTGGCATGCAGTTAAATACGAGCTATAAAACTAACATGAAAAAAAAAGTCATGACAAACTCCATTTTTCATTTCAGACATTTTATTTTTAAATTAACATTTTTATTCAGCAATGATTCATTTAATGGACAGTATAAATGCATTTATAATGTTCCAAAAGGTTTATATTTCAAATAAATATTACAATAATATATGAAGCAGCACAACTGTTTTCAACATTGATAAGACGAAATATTTCTTGAGCCGCAAATCAGAATGATTTCTAAAGGGTCACGTGACATTGAAGAATTCAGCTTTACCATCGCAGGAAAAAATGATATCTTCAAATATATTAAAATCGAAAACAGTTATTTTTAGTTGTAATAATATTTCACAGCATATTTTGATTAGACTGAACCATATATATATATATATATATATATATATATATATATATATTAGGGCTGTGCAAAAATTAATTGCGATTAATCGCATTCAAAATAAAAGTCTGTGTTTACATAATATATTTGTGTGTGCTGTATATAATTATTTTGTATATATAAATACACACACATGCATGTATATATTTAAGAAAATGTGTTATTCATTTCTAAAAATATTTATATTTATATAATATAGATTTTGTATTTATAAATATATACAGAATTTAAGCGCAAATAATTCTTAAATATATACATGCATGCATAGGTATTTATATATAGAAAATAATTATATACAGCACACACAACTATATTATGTAAACACAGACTTTTATTTTGGATGCGATTAATCGCAATTAACTTTTGCACAGCCCTAATATATATATATATATATATATATATATATATATATATATCCTGAAAACAGTTCTAAAAGAAAAGCCATATTCATTCACAATGAGATATCTGTAGAATCACTATAGTGGTGTTTTGTTGGTTGTCATGAAGCTCTGATTAAACTCTCTATAGTCTATAGTTACTGCTGATGTCAGACAGACACTCAACACTGTCTGACGAGAACTTTCTGTTCTTCCCTTTACTTCATCAGCAATTAAAGCATCACGTGCAGCCTAGAAACTATCTGTGGCTAAACGCTTTCAATCCAGATGACAAAGACAACACATCAGGCTCACGTGCATCACCTCATATAGACATGTCAGTACTTATGAGCTACAGTAGCACATGCGATAGTTCCCACTACAAAACATGATCATTTGTCAAGATACATAGCAGATCAGCTTGGGGGACTTTTATTTTAGGGTGACGTTTAATCATGTACCCACTCATTACCGTAAGAGAGCGGAGGGGGTCAAAGGCTTGAGACAGACCCTGAAATGCAAGCTGAATGCATGCATGATGCACATGCATTTTGTATGTCGCCTGTCAATCAACCGTAGTCGTGGAAACCAAACACTGGGGGCTAACGCCATAAGCTGCCTATTAGAGGACGTTTGGTCCCACATCTGCCCCTGCAACATTCATCAGCAGGCTGAATTATTGAGCACACTGATTTCTTTACTACAGCAGAACGCCTGGGTGTTACCCAGAATTCCCGTGCTGGCCACCTCCCACCAAACATGAGCACATTCTCACGCTAATCACTGGCTCTGACAGGAGAGTTTGAATACTTAATGCTAAGGAGTTCATTTCCTGTAAATTTAATGAGCACAAATTTCACTGAAGTTTAGTTTTTTGGACCGCAGCATAAACAAAATTGTAAAAAAATAAAAATCAAATAAAGTTGACAAACCATGCTTGATTTACATACATAGTCTATAATAGACTTGGTCAGTGTCATGTCATAGCTGGGGGTGTGGCTTTGGGCGGAGTCGGCGTGGTGGAAAACAATGAAAAGAATGGCGTTAACCCAGTATGGCCAACCCGATCTCACGTCAATTCGTACAAATTTTACGTGGTGGCTAATTCGTAACAATTCGTACGACCTCACTCGTCGATTTTTTGCTAAATCGTACATATTTTACGAGTTGCCCAATTCGTATGAACTCCTGAACCCGCCCCTAAACCTACCCATCACATGGGTTTAGACAAATCGTACAAATTCGTACGAGTGAGGTCGTACGAATTCGTACAAATTAGCCACCTTTTAATCACTCGTAGAAATTCGTACGAATTGGTAGTGAGATAGTGTTGGTATGGCCTACGCTACGTAAAATCACTTCTGCCGCTCGACAGAGCAAGATACATAAAAAAAACTGAGCTGTATTTTCTGGAAAGTATCTGTGACTGTACAAACGAACCAACGGAATTGCCAGATATGTAATTTTCTCGTCAAAATGCATGCTGCACCCTCAAATATTTCACGAAATACATCACCCAGTTTTTCAATGAAATTGTTTATTCAGTGTTCCTGAATTTAATGGATTTAGAGTATGTATTACATTTAACGTTTTAAAATTATCATAAAACAGTCTTGTGCTAATGAAATGGATATTTAAACATGTTTGTTTCAATGGATATATAATGGATATATCAACATGAAATGCACAGTCTGATTTACCGCAGTAGGCTACCACGTTTAACAAACATTCGTCAAAAGTCAGTTATTGATGAGCTATTTGGTATCAGTTAGACCTAAAATAAAGTTTAGACATCCATCAATTTTCTGTTGTCTTGTAGATTTATTTGTTAATTTTAAATGAATTCCTAGTTTCTATGGGTTTCAGCATTTGCATTTTAAGTTTTTGTGAGCATTATGCCAACTAAATCTATACCTGGACAAAGCTAGCCATTAGCATTCCCATTTATCACAATGGCATATTTAACCCATTTCACGCTTTTAAAAGCCCTACAAAATATTGGTCACTGTACTAGTATAGCCTACTATTCCTTCTACTATAATAAAAACACTGGCGATACATGTCAGAATAAGCTGCTAGTTTTGACCAGGGTTACGAACTAAAACTATTAATAACATTGATAGCTGCCATTTTTTTTATAAAATACAAATTATTAAACAATAAAAATAGTCAACTCACTGAAGTAAGTTTAAGTTGAAGCACAAAAAAATACTAGCTGTAAATAATAATAAAAATAAATACAATTTAAAAAAAGAGTAGCATTTAAAAAAAAATTATACACATCAGAATACGCTGCAAGTTTTGACCAGGGTTGCTATTAAAACATTGTTAGTTGCAATAATAAAAATAAATAAATAAATAAATAAAACGCTGGATTGCAACTCAATGAAAAATGTTTAAGTTGAAGGACTGAGATTACTAACTGTGAAGAATTAAAAAAATGAAATAAAAAAAACTGAAATAAAAAAAAATGAATCCTAAAGAGCAGTGTTGGGAGTAACGCATTACAAAAGTAATACATTACAGTAACATATTACTTTTTGCTGTAACGCAGTAGTGTAAGGCATTACTAATCAATTTTCAGTAATATTTTACTCGTTACATGTTCAGTGAGGCTTGTATTACAGTTGTATTACAGTGTATTGTCTGCTTTTACTTCTTAAAGGCAACAGACTATGTGAAAGTTTTAAAGCAGTCTTTTAGTGCCAGTTCAGAGCGGTCACGTCTGTAACATTGTTTTTTCCTCATAAATGCGAACACGAAAACTAAAATAAAATGAATATTTTAAGTTCTATGGAGACTGGAAAGCCAACCCTTCCTCATCCGATTTGCGCAATGTAATTAACAGAATTACAAAAAATATATTTTACCTCCTATTTTTTTGTCACGCATGAATGTGTGTCTTTTCCCGAATATTAAAAATAAAACATAGACTGATATTTGTCTAATGTCTGGAGTCCTTTAAGGAAGTAGCCTATTTTCAATACATGTATTTTTTGAGAATTTTTATTTCAAGTTTTGACTGCAAATGTCATGTCCATAATGCTGGACTTCCCCAATTTTAAATAATTTATCCTCAACTAGTTTTGTGGTGTAGGTCTACGTATTTTATAATGTTAACTTCAAATAGGCTAATACTAATAGCCTGATTTAAAGACCCCGTTTACACCTGGTATTAAAATGCGATCTGTATCCAGATAAGTTATCCGGATAATAAGTACTGATTCCATTTACACCTGGCCACTTAAATGTGTTTTTGCAAAACGGATATAAATCCGATCTTCACCTCCTGCGTTATATGCAGATTTATTGGATTGCACGCCACCAAAAGCAACAGATCTGAGCGGCATTTTATTGATCATCAGCTAATTTCCAAATCAGAGACATCAATATGAGAGAGTGGCAACAGGCCTGGTAAGATAATTTCGTTTCATTACTTGAAGATGTGTTAACTGCGTCTGTGACTTACTTCCACTTTTATTTGCGATGTTTGCACGTTGAATAGACGCTCAGCTGCTCATCTGCGGTGATGCGTGTCGCGTGTCGCATCTGACTAGGCTATAACATGACATAGCCTATATAACACGCTCTCACTCGTTTATTTTTTAGCATTTTTGGGAGGAGTAAAATATACATATGTGGTTTCAACAACCAGATTGCGTTTACACCTAGTAAAGATCCGGACACAATGCGAGCCAGACTACCTCCAGATGTGGTCAGGCAGATCCGATCACGATCCGATCACAACGCGTTTACACCTTGCATTAACATGCGTTTTTTATTATCCGGATAACTTATCTGGATACAGATCGCATTTTAATACCAGGTGTAAACGGGGTCAAAGATAAGGCAGCATTGGATATGGACGGTAAGGAGAATAACGCTGGAGTTGGAAGAGGTGTGGAAGAGGATTCTGTAGGTTTGTGGATCTGAGTCGTGTGGCGAATCGCGATTTCGGTTTCATATTGCTTATCGTTACAGCCCAAAAGTTAAGTTCTACTTAGCTATTTTGGTGAAAGTAACTCAAAAGTAATACATGAGTAATGTAACGCATTACAATTCTGGGACAGTAATATTGTAAGGTAATGAATTACTTTTAAATAGCAGTAACAAGTAATACCTAATGTATTACAGTTTGGAAGTAACTTGCACAACACTGCTAAAGAGTAATATTTAAAAAAAAGGCAGAAGCACATAACGCAAATACAAAAAATGTATGTAAAATTTAAATATAAAATTAAAGGTTAATTCAAAATTTTAATTCAAACCAACATTGTTTTTTACTGACCTTCAATGAAAAAAAAAAACTGTATTTTTACCAACAGGTTCTAACTTTGTAAAGCTAACTAGAAAACCCTGACACCCTGAACTCCACCAGACATCATTTAAGTTTAAGTCAGTGACTTTTCACCCCTCTGCGATCAAGTCACACCAATGAGCAGGTCTGCTTTCAACGACCCCTTGACCCTCAGAACATGTGGATATACAGTACCACTCACTGTCTGACCCCATGCTCCGCTCAGATACACGTCACATATCCTTTAACAAAATGCAATATTATATTTTAGTCTATAACACGAGACAGTCTTCCGTCAGAAAGAAAGATCATACTGTAAGTGTTTGAATTGACACGATGACAAATTTCCTATTTAACACCAGCATCTATCCTCGTCAGGTGCATGATGGGAAGGCTGGAGGAGCTCTAGAGGTCTGACAGGTGCGCTGGCTCAGGTAGCATTACAGACAGCTGGATAGCATAACCCATAATATAACCATACGCCATTCTTCACGTCTCATCTGACACACAGCAGATAGAGAAGTCAAAGAAACACGAGCCAGTACACTGATACGGACTCCCTTTATGAGTGACACCGTAGCCACCTGAAGACCTGCGCTTTACCCGTTTAAGCTACTAATAAATTTGTAGTCGACTTCAGTGTAATACAAAACCCATGCTTAATGCAGGTCTCTAATGCAGATCTCGTAATCAAACCGAACTGATCAAAACGTGCTATTATTCAAGATAAAACTACTAGTGAAATTACATTTATTTAGGGATTTATCGCATTAATTTAGCATAATTAATTGTAAAGAAAAACATAATAAAAATAACTAAATTTCTCATGCCTATTAACGTGTATGCAAGTATTTTTTCTATCATCTGAACATATTCAAAGTTTTCATTTATCATTACAGTAAAATAGAATGAAATTAACCTCGCTAACAAGAGTTAATGCATAATGCATTTTGAATGCAGAAATCTTTTGTTATATACAGTATATTAGGGCTGACAAATCGAGATTTGTGTTTACATAATATATGTGTATATGAATATATATATATACACATACATACATACACTGTAAAAAATTTGGAGTAGGATTTACTTGAAAAAACCTTGCTAAACGATCTCACTCAGAAAATGCTAGTAAATTTACAAAGATTTGCCAAGTAAAAACCTAAACATATTGATCAGTAGCTTTAATTAGAAATCTTTAAGTTAAATTTACTTGGAATGTGGAATTAAGTAAACTTTACAAAAAATAAGTAATTTTAACTCGGCTTGTAAAAGGTTGATAAATACCGATTTCCTTTGCCTTTGTATTACACTTCACTAAAACAATTATCTTGAATTTTATTAGTCATTTATAGTATGTTCTTTACTTAGATCATCTAAGTAATTTATATATACATCATGTCAGACTTTAAGCCTTATGTGAATGCAAACACCTCAATACTTGGTAGACAATTACACAATGGTGGTAACATTTGATGGATCGTTTTTGTGTTTGAATGTGTCGTTTTAAGCAAAAAATGTACTCGAAATGTCACAAAATGGCAATTTACTAATACTGAAAACAAAAATCAATGATAAAACAGTGTAAATACAGCTGGAAACCAGTGAAAAATGAACCTCATTAATTATTCAAGGTCCAGTGCATGATGGGAACCCCAGTATCAGAAAAGTTGAGTAATTTTTACTTAATTTTATTGAGTTGATATTACACTTTCATTTATACTCGCTTGAAATAAGTACTGATATGGAATTTACTTAAGTTTTTTAAATTCTTGCCTGCACTAACTTTTTCAAGTAAATTACATTGGGTTTTTTCACTAGTATTTACTTAACCAAAAAATCATTTTTTACAGTGTACATACATAATCGCATAGAAATTACTAATAATTTTTCTGTAATTTAATTACAATTACTTCTGATGTAATTGCATTAAAAACTGTATATAGACTGTAAAACAATTCTATTTAAAACACTGGTGGATTTAACATCTAAAGTTACGTTTTTGATATAAATGTCAGGGTTATGTCTTTTGTTTCGTGCTTACCCTTTCAGTTTAGTCTTTGTCGTGCCCTAGTTAGTTTCCTTAGTAACTGATTACGTTCGCCTGTTGTTCATTTAGTTATATTTACACTAACAGTGTTGGGCAAGTTCCTCTAAAAAAGTAATTATTTACTACCTGAATTAAAAAAAGTGTTAACAGCTAATTGATCAACATACCATTTAATTAATGACATTAAAGATTTTGATGAACTGATGACGAAATGTGATAAATTCCAGCATTGTCAGTGAAAGGTGAGTCATATCCACAGAAACGGCACATAATAAAGCTTTTTGAGGGCAAAGATTGATCCATTCAGTCTTACTTACGTCTCCGGCTCCTTTGGAGGCTCTGTTTGCGGTTGGTTTGGGGACTTTGTTTGGGGCTGGAGAACGTTATTAACCAGATCAGTGATTCCGCTAAAGGGAAACCACCTGTATGAACAAGCAGACAGCTCAACTCAATATCAGGTCAACAAGCCTGCTTCCAGTCGACATGCGCGCCAATATCATGACAACAACTGCAGCAGAGCAGCTACATTCATAGGGAACACACATAAAGGGTACAGCTACAAGAGAGAAAGAAAGAGAGAAGGACAGGGACAGACCAGTCTCAGCCCAAGGACCGTCTCATGCATATTGCACAGAAAACCGGACACTTTTTAATCCTTTCTGGGAAAATAATCGTGTTATGGAATGTACCAGGTTGCTATAAACCTTTTCTGTCATGTCAACTCTGAGTGTTTGGCATGGTTATGGATTTCACAATCTTTATGTGTTTGGACCGCTGATGCTGCAACAGAGCAAGTACAGGACTTTATACTGCCGATAGTAAACACAGATTCGCTGCTATAATATAGCATACATGAATTACCCGTAGCAGATCTATACAGGTCCAGCTGGGGAAGAGGGAGGATTCTGAAAGTGCACTGCAACTACTACAGAAATGCAGCGAGCTCATTGGCTACCAATCTGGCTGTGATTGCAAGCAGATTGAGGGACTTGCGCCATCTAGAGTTTCATGACAGAACTTTGTATTTCTGAGGAAGTGGCATTATTATTTTGTTGTTTACATTTCTATTTATTCATTTAGCTGACGCTTTTATCCAAAGCGACTTACAATTGCTATATATGTCATGTCAGAGGTCGCACGCCTCTGGAGCAACTAGAGGTTAAGTGTCTTGCTCAGGGACACTCATTGATGTCTCAAAGTGGATTCCAAACCAGTCTCTCACACCAAAGGCATGTGTCTTATCCACTGCGCCTGTTGTTGGTGTTGTTTTGCCACATAGCAGTAAGTAAACTAGATCTGCATGAACAAAACTGTACGTATATGCTGCTATATTTTTGAGTTATATCGATGAAATAATATTTCTTACTTTTAGAGAAAACCCAGAAAACTTCTAGCAAATTTAGATTTGCTCTGAAAGTTAGTCTGGCAAAGAGCTCATTCAAGCCCATTTTCAATCCGTCAAAATCGCGGCACCAATCAGAAACGTTGGGACGGAGTTTACACAGTGGTGACAGCGCTGGGACTTTGAAGCAGATTTTGTAGCCTACATCACAAAGATGGATGCCGCCGTCGAACATCACTCGTTCGAATCAGCTATCGCGTCTGTTTTAAGCGATTTGAACGTTTCCTTTTTGTTAAAAATCAAAGAACAACACTCGGAGATGTTTCTCTGCCGGCCGCCGCTCTGCATACGTCATCTCCTTCATCGCTCTGATTGGTTTTAGGTCTACCCGCGACGTCCGTTGGTGACGCCCCTCTGGAAATGATGAATGGTCTGGTTTTAACCAGGCTAAATCTAATTACAAAATGTGCAAAAACAATTAAACTAGTTTTTTTTTTGTTTTTTTTTTGACTGCACTGGATGAGACCTGAACTGGGCTGGATGATGACATCACTTGTTGACATCACAACTGCTTTATAGCTGAATTAAAAAAAAAAAATTATATTGCAGATCTTTACACAATTACTGAACTGAATCAACACTCAACTGACCTCAGCTGAACAATGGCACTATTTTCTTTTTAGAGCTGCTTTTTAATTGAACTCTGCATCATTAAATCATTATTTTCCTGTTTACTCCCGTAAAGCTGCTTTAAAACAAGCTGTATTGTATAAAAAGCTATATGAATAAAGGTGGCTTGACTTTTCCAGCATTTCTCAGATAGATGTTTTTTTTTTTTGGAATAAGAACAAGTGGAATTCACTGAAAGTGAAAAATCTGGCTTTGCGAGACTAGAGAAAGAAGAAAAAGAGAAATACAAAGATGGAGTCCTGATAGATATGGGGGGACAGACACTCAGCCAGAGAAAGAAGCAAAGAAGCCGGAGTGAGTGAAATGAATTTTGCACCCATCGGCCAGGGATACGGTCAACCGTCCACAGATACACAGAAAGAGATCAAACAGTGTCCATGTGCAACTCACAGAGTCGACAAACAAGCAAAATAAAGCAGGACTGGTGCATCCAGCCTGCATGTGGATGAAGCTGCCAAAAGCTTTTCGAACAGAGCCATAACAGACTGCAGGCAGCCAATCACTAAGAGAGAGTAGGGGAAAGAGCTGCCAATCACAGAGGAAGCCACAACAAACGCACACGCGGGAATGTCAAAGCCTTGAGGTCTCTAGCTAAGAGAAGCCCACACAGAGTCATTGCCTGGAGGAAAAACTGCAGAATTTGAACTGCTGACAAAAAGTTCTGCCCCTATATATTGTTTACTGAATGCTTTGGCGAATCTGATTATGATTTTGGTCACCAATGAGAATATTCTGCAGCTTTTGCCCCAAAATCAATGCGGAAAATGAGGGAAAAGTCCACAGAATCCGTCCAGGCCTCGCTTAGTGTTACTTACTGGACCGGCTGAGACGTTGCATCTTCTTTGACCCTAAAAATAAATAAAAAAGTCAACAAAAGAGCATGATGACAACTGAAATAAAAGACAACATAAGACAAACATAGTCAAATCAATTTTTTTTTTTTTTAAACAAAAACATGGAAAAACAAATATCAACACATGTGATGTGCAGGGCGGTATGACAGCATATGGATTCAAAGGTGACGCATCCGATTATAAATTTGTTACATCTGTTTTATTATTTTAGGTTTACGGTTGTGAGTCAAAACATTTTTTAACACAGGTAACCTAATATGATTGGTTGGGAATATAACATTATATAAAATCTTATATAATAGTCTATTATCATTTGATTTGATACTATATATATATAAATAAATAATAAAAATGTTTAAATATACATGCATGTGTGTGTAGTTATATTATATACAAAATAATTGTATATATATATATATATATATATATATATATATATATATAGGTCATACCAACCACCCGCCATTACATGTGAAACAAATTATGCAAATAGATATGAACGTGATCATTTTAAACACACACACAAAAAAAATAACATGCAAAGACATGGAACACTTAAATATTTTAAATAAAAAGAAACAAATTATAATTAACAGGTAAACAGAAAAAAGCAGGTAAATTGTCTTTCTGCCCTCCACAGACAAGTCGACAACACAAAGAAAACACACCGTCCACGACACATAGTCCATCAGACTCAATGTGTTGAGCTTAAAACTATATAAATACACAAATAGAATAAATCCACCACAGCATTACCCTGTAAGAACTTCAGTAGCATATACAAACTACAAGGAAAGAGGGTTAATGTACCCCCTAAAATCAGATAAAACTGCTATGAATGCTGTCCTGAATGCATGGTATACATGTCTAGATAAATCTGGACCCCCTTTATCCCCTGTCAGATCATATATGCATTTGTCTGTGTGAATTAATGAAGAAAAAACATCTGAAAGTGAATTTAAATATGGTTAGATTTTCTTTGAAACAGTGTGACACTGCCCTCTAATGGTCAGATGTCTTCTATTAAGGAAAAGATGCCAACCTCTGCAAAAGTGTGGCAGTCTCAGCGTAGCAGGATTATATATATATATATATATATATATATCATAAATATACCATGGATGGCAAGCAAGCTGCCTTTGATTTCAGTCACGCATTAGGTAACCCATTGGGTTGAAGCTAATCCCACAATAACTCGCAGAAAATCTGCACTAGTTGAGCCGTGACTCGCAAGTATTGCGTGATGTTCTTACCAAATTACCCTCTTTCTGAGCTGTTCTCAGACTGTTAATTTAACCTCAAATGACTGTCCTCGCTCCTCCTCATCCCTCTCTATTCTCTCAGTATCTCGGCGCTCTTGAGTGGAGGTGGAGACACAGGCCTCATTGATGTGACAGCTATAGAATGAGAGCTGACTCATCACTTTAAATAATACACCCCACATCTCACCATCAGTCTCAGCACAGTCCTCTTAAAGGAGTATTCATGCTTATTTTTTCAACTTGACGTCCATCAGCTCCATCTGTGGCCGTTTTGTAGAAAACTAAATGAGAAATGCATCTACAACATCTACAGCACTATTTGTAAAATTCCAAGAAGATTAAAATTAACGTTCATCAAGTACAATGTTGTTTTAAAAATGTTTCAAGAGAAGGCATCAGATATTAATGATGTTAAAAGAACATTCTGTATGTTATTTAAAGAATGTTTGGTTCACTTTAGGTCCAATTCTCAATATATCAACTATTAACTCTGACTTTTCCCTCAATAAACTAAAATTACTGCTTATTAGTTTGTATGGTAGTTATGTGGAAGGATCAAGGGATGTAGAATATGGTCATACAGAATAATGCATTAATATGTGCTTTATACAAACAGCCAATATCCTAGTAAAATGCATGCTAAAAAGCAACTTACAAGTGAGAAAACTAAACTAAAGTATTACCGAACGTTTTATCTTGACAACCTTGACAAAACAGTGAAAGTTGTGGGAACATTCCCTGTTCTGAACTGGACCTGATTCCCTGAACTGTCCATTAAGATGTTAGGGACCAAATTCAGACTGCCAGCAAAAATAAAAATGTTTGGGTAACACTTTACTTGAAGGGGTGTGCATGAGACTAACATGACACCTTCATAATCATGACATATGTTATGAATATGAAGGAGGGTTTATGCATGTTTGTGACAACTGTCATTAAGTGTCATTCGCTCAGTTATGACATTTTTAATGCAAATATGACATTGTTTGAGATGTCTTTGTGACACATGCTACAGCTAAACCTACTCAAAATATTGTTGTTAATTGAATTAAAGCTGCAATAAAATAAAATTAGATTCCAAAAAAAAAAAGAAAAAGAAAAATGCTGCATTGGTTGAAATAAAAGCACTACAATTACAGGAAATAAATAAAAACTAAAGTGAACCTAAATAGTAATAAAAAGTACATACAATTTTGGTAAAACATTACAATAAGGTCTCATTAGTTAACATTAATGCATTAGTTAACATGAACTAACTATGAGACTATATTTTTACATTTTTAATAGTAGTCTATTTAGTAGTCCATAATAATAATAGTAGTCTATAAAAATAGTCTATTTTTACAATTTTATTATATTTTAATAAAAACATTGATGTCAATGTTTCATGTCAACATGTTCATGTTAGTTCACAGATAAAACTATCGATTTTAAAAATATGTTGATATTGACATTAACTAAGATTAATAAATACTGTAGAAGTATTGATAGTATTCATTGAGAGTTCACGTTAACAAAAGAAACCTATTTGTAAAGGTTTACCCAAAATAACTAAAAACTTTATTAAAATGAAAAATAAAAATCTAAAAATGAAAGCTAATTCAAAATATGAATACAAACTATAACAGTATATAACTAACACTAAAATATACACTGACCCGCAGGTGCTCATTCATATGCAAAGAAGCCAATAACAACATAAGGATTTTACATAAAAATATGAGAAGCACTGTAGGAAAAAAAAAAAAAAAAAGTCAGAAAGTAGGTAGAAAATAGTCATAGCGGAAAAACAAAGAACAAATTAAATAAAGAAATGCATTTGACCTCTTTTTCAGCTGTTCTGTATGAAGCGTGTGTGTATGCGTGTGGACACACTGGCCTCCTGCTGTCAGCGATGCACAGAAGAGGAAAGTCCTGTTACATAACACAGAGCTGAATCTGTGCATGGGGCATAATTACTCTACAATTACAGCTGCCAGTGTGCCAGTCTGTGCTGGTCAGTGGGGCTGGCAGTGCCATGCCATCGCAACCAAAACACAGCAGCATACACAGCCTTAAGCCTCACATCAAAGGAAAAATCCTGCCATGTTGTAATGTTTATGATTTATAAAGTAGCATTTCTTTTTACAGTATTTGTGCAATATACTATGCGCATTACGAGGACACATGAATTTTAAGAATATAATGATGTGCACCGATAAATAATTTTTAATAAATAATGCAATATTTCATGAAAAGAACTGTCGTGGTGACTCATTTATGACGCCACAAGCGTCATGCACAGTTTAAAAATTAACAGTAAAATACCAGTTTTAATTGAAATAAATAATGCAAAATATGCTTGACATAGGGAATAAAAAGTCCAATTTTCCCCCTGGGTACATAGATATGAAATGCACACTAACAATCAAACGTTTGGTGGACAATTGATTAATTTGATCAAATATTACAGTAAAGATTGTTACGTTGTTGAAATGTTTATATTGCAAATAAATGCTGTTCTTTTGAAATTTCTATTCATCAAAAAGTCTTAAAAAAATGCATAACAGTTTTCACACAAAAACAATTAAGCATCACAGCAACTGTTTTCAACATTGATATAAAAAAACGATTGAGCACCAAATCACATGATTTCTAAAGGATCATGTGACACTGAAGACTGGAGTAATGATGCGGAAAACTTCAGCTTATATATATATATATATATATTAAATATTAAAATATAAAACAGTTATGTTAAGCTTTAATAATATTTCACAATATTACTGTTGTTTAAACTGTATTTGAAGAGTTCAGATGCAAAAGCCTCTAAGTGCCATTTGAAATTTTCTTCTAAAATGATCATTTTTATCAAGATTGTATATTTAAGTTCAGTAATTTTACTTAAATGGCAATGAAGATTACCTATTAATTGTCATTTAAGTGAAATTACTGAACTTAAATATACAAGCTTGATAAAAATGGTAATTTTAGAAGAAAATTTTCAAATGGCATTTAGAGGCTTTTGCATCTGAACTCTTCATTTTTGATCAAATAATTGCAGCCTTGGTGAGCATGAGAGATTTCTTTCAAAAACTTTTTTTTTTTTTTAAATCAAACTTTTGAACAGTAGTGTATGTGCAAATAGATGTAAATAGCCAGGAATGTTTCTTTAAAGATCAAAACATCATCTAAAAAACAAGATTTAAGATTGCAGAATTGTGTGAATGAGTGTGTGACAGTTGGAGGGACAGTATGAGACCACTTGATTTTTATGAATGTGGAAATGTGTGTGTGTGTGTGTACAACAGGTGGCATAATCACTGCAGGAGCTTAGCAGAAATGGTGTTATCTCATGCCAGAAAGAGCCAGGTCAACATGACCTGCACTGTACCATCTGAGAGACCACAGAGCGCCACTGAATAAACACAGTACACAAGTTGCCTTAAAGGATAAGTTCATCCAAAAATAAAATTTCCAAGAATGAAAATGATCCCATCATTTACTCACCCTCAAGCCATAGGTGTATGTGACTGTCTTCTTTCAGCTGAACACAATCAGAGTAATATTAAATTAAATGAACTATCCCTTTAAGAGACATGTTCCAAAACACTGTGTGCTGTCTTGCTGCATAATCTCTATAGCATCCCAACAGAAACTGAGCCTCATAAGTGAACAATTTTGAAAGTTTTACATGCGAAGCAAAACCCGCACACTAGAGCTTGTCTCAAATGATTTTAAAAGAGTTTAGTTTTAGCATGTTGCTATTGTTTTGCCTTAGTATTTTTGTCTTGTCTTCCAGTACAAATATCAAAATATTCGAAAGTCAAGATACTTTTACTTGAAATGCAAAATGAATTAAGGCAATCAGTCTAATTTTCTGGAAGAAAGGAAAAATAATAAATCAAAATAAGTGACTTTTTGCTCAAAACAAGAAAACATGTCTGCCAATGTGGTCAGAAAAATAAATGTATTTCAAATGGGGAAAAAAGATAATTTTTCTGAGCACAGATGCAGATATTTGTTCTAGATTTAACCATAAACTCTTAATTTTAATTCATTTTTCAAAAAACAATATGGCGAGATTTACCAACAGCTCGCGGCAGCGCAAACCCTCTTGTGCCGTTTAAAAAATACTTTCAGGATTTTATTAAAGACATGCAGGAATAAAAATTGCACGGGAAAAGGTTATTTTTGCAGCTGGCCTTCTTGCAGATGCATTTGTAGGAGTTTCCCTTTCAGAGGCAAAATTTATATGAGGAGAGTATTTAAATGAATCATGCAAGGTGATTTACTAATGTTTGAACTCGTCAACTTAATGGTATTTGTGCCATTATTTACTGCCTAGAAAAAAAAGCATGGCTTAGACCAGATGCTAATTGGTGGATGCATTGTGCATTACGGAAATGACGTGTTCTTTAATTTGCACATCGTCAGTAGATCACGCGCAGTCAGAACTTTCAACTCCCATCGACGCTTTTTGGAAATAAAGCCATCATGCTAATTTGCCCCGTTTAGTAAATCTGGCTCAGTATCTTAAGACATTTTGTATCTCAAGAAAATTCATCTTGATTCAGGAATATTTAGATATTTACTGGAAAATAAGACAAAAATTTTACATTCCCATTTTCTCCAGCAGTAAAAGAAAAAAATCTGCAATAGCATTTCTATGAATTTTCTAAATATTAAGAGATTGTCAAATTTGCCATCACTCCCTCAGCTTGTTTTATTAGAAACTCTCATGCAGCAAAATCAACTAGTTTTCTGTCATGTAATTTGTAACACAAAGTATAGTGTATATAAATATAAGAAAAACTTTGCTAGATTTACTATGTTAATAAAACATGTTCTAACAGTCTGTGAAAAGGTCAGATTCCAATCAGAGGGAGCTAATTGATGCATGTTAGCATTTAATCAATTATATTTAAAATTGACATTTTGCCCACCATCTATTTTTTTTTATCACTGAGCTTATTGCAAAGCATTATGGGATTATATTCTTTGCAATCAAAGGGCAGCATCATAATTAAGTTGCCAACATTTGGAACCTTAAAACGCTCCCTAGGTCGGGTTTTGGAACACAGCGTGACCGCATGCAAGCGCAAAGCCAGTTCTTGAGCCAAAAGCAAGCTAACTTTACAGCTCGCCCTGCCCTCACACACACACAGTGATGCCTGAAATAGCAGCCGGGTTCAAGGCGGTCCATCATAGCGACAGACACCTGTTCATTAGGACCATTCAGCAGGGAGGCAGGGGAAGTGCCTCCCTTGAACACATTTCCCTTTAAAAGAGGATTAGCACTGAGGGAGCTCTCGATTCCAGCTGTCATCGGTTCCGCAGTGGCATCTGGATCAAAAAGCAATCTCATTTGAGCTGGGAGTGCCGTGATTGGTCGCAGAAGACCCTTGTTAACCTTTGAGTGACAGCTTTAAATCCCTCCTCACATTTAGCGCCACCCCATACATCCAGCTTTCAGAAACGCACATTCACTTTTCAAATCCGTAAGCAGATGTTGCAACATGAACCTAAACACAAACAATCAAGATAACTAACGTGTAAATGCCAAATGAAAACAGAAAATGGGGCAAACATAAAACGCTGTCAAGGTACAACACTAATTTGTGCTGTTTTTAAAGGGATACTCCACTTTTTTTGGAAATGGGCTCATTTTACAACTCACCCAGAGTTTTACCTTTTTTGAATCCATTCAGCCGACCTCCGGTTCTGGCGGTACCACTTTTAGCATAGCTTAGCATACATCATTTAAAGCGGTGGTGAACTGAGAAATCAAATTTTCCTTGAGCTTTTGACATCAAAGAGGTCATCATATTATAAGAATATCCTGTAAGTTTCAGAACTGAAAACGTCCTTGTTAGTCCAATAAAAGCTTTTATTTACACCAGCCTCTGAAAACGTCTCGTTTTTAAAAGTGGGGAACTATGACGTCGAAGGGGTTAAAACACCACCCCCACAGAAGAAGATCAACACCTACTTTAACACGGCCGGTTTAGCCCCGCCCACCGATTCGCGCATTACACGCATAGCTAACTAGCCTAACATACATGCCTACCTCGTGATGACAAACCGGATCGATCTAACGAGCAATACAGAATATTGTGCAGTATTTTTAATGACGTTCCAGCTGATGAGGTAAAACATCGTCGTCTGTTCGCTTCATTTCACTGAGGATTGTTTTGTAAACAAGACTGGATTTGCAGACCGATTAAGAGTAAAGAACGGTGCTGTGCCGTCTATATTGGATCTGACAGGAATTGTGCAACACACGGACTCTTGGTTGAACATGTATGGGCGAATCCGGTTGCCATTTGACAACATTGGACGTTTTCCCCCACGTACACCGACGGGTGAGTGAAACTCATTATAATATGCAAAATTGTTATCCACTCACAGCAGTGGGCGTTTATTTCCAAGTCTTCAGTGCGAGACGTCCATAAAAAACCGACCGTTTTTCAGGAAGGCTCACAACTTGGGTACAAAATAGCCTATTACTTATTCATTTTGATGTTTTTGAATGCAAAAACCAAGCGAACGTCTTAAGTTGACCTCAGACAACAATATAATAACATTTTAAAAGCCAGTTCATGACCCCTTTAAGTGCACAAGACCATTAGCATTTCTCAGAAAAAAAATGACCAAAGGGTTTTGATATTTTTCCTATTTAAAACTTGACTCTTCTATAGTAACATCGTGCACTAAGACAGGCGGAAAATGTAAAGTTGCGATTTTCTAGGCTGATATGACTAGGAACTATACTCTCATTCCTGCGTAATAATCAGGAAACTTCACTGCCGTACCATGAGTGCAGCAGGCACGATGTTATGACGCAGTGCCTGAAAATAGTCCCCAGCTTCCAACGTGACCGGGACTAAGTTTGTGTAGTTATCGCGTAATTATGGAAGAGTCAAGTTTTAAATAGGAAAAATATCGAAAGGCATATTGTGGTTGTCAAAAGTTAGTTGTGATTTATAACTTATAATCTAAACCTGTGGTTACTCTGCCCTGTATATCCGTATTACCCATGTGATGTGCTGTTGTCATGCCTGTGGGTGGGGGGAGGATGAGGGATCTCTTAAGAGTAAGTTACAATAATAGCCAACATGACTAACAATAGAGCGGTAATGGATACTCCAGTATTGTTGGAGAGCGCAGTTTCCTGTCTCTGTCCAGAACAAGCCAGGAAGTAAGTTAAATGCTGTCAGTGTGCTTAACACTTGTGGCCACAAACACACACACACACTAAAACAACTGAGCCAAAAAGTCATTAGTATGGTTACCAAATCCGATCGGATCAGTCAGACATAGGACACCTATCATTTCCCAAAGAAATGATATCCAAAGTAGAATCCATCCTACATGAGCAGTCGACCATCACAGCAAAAACAGGCACGCAAATACACATGAACCACAGATTTAAAGCAACAGAACACCCATAAACAAAAAAAAGTCTTATCATTTTAACATGGCATCCCATTAGCAACCTTTCACTGATTAAGATTGGAAGAAGAGTGACCGACTAAATGAATCCCTTTAAATGTTCTCTTAGAGTTGAATAAGAGTTCAATATTACGCCTTTAAATTGATTTTGTTTATCACCTAAAATGTAGGAGAATCCTAATAATTAAAAAGCACCATAAAGGCAGCATGTAAGTGTAAGGGATCCACTGGAGGTATGTTGTAGAGAGAACCCAAGAGCAAATTATTACAAACAAAAGCAAACTAAAGTATGGCGTGGCATGAACTCAAAACAAAAGCATAGCGTGGCATGAACTTAAGCAAAACATAAACGTGCCCATAAATCTTACCAAACAGTGGTACAGTTGAACAAAACTTGATCAAGACATGGCAAACATACATGTGTACATGTGAGGACTTAAATACACAGACTAATGACAAGACAAGGGACACCCGAGAACAATGAACAGACGATTAACCAATGACAAAACACATGACAGGATCACAAGACAAAGTGGGACAGACATGGAACATGACATGAACATGAAACGTGACCGAGACCAGACCAAATCGTGACAGTAAGTTGTCCATAAAAACTATGAGGGTGAGTAAATGATGCCAGTATTGTCGTTTTATTCATTTACTGTAAAAAGCAGTTGCCATTCCCAAATGTTATCTTTCTTGTAAAAATAAATCCACATATATAAGCTCTCTTTATTTATCTCTGTTGGAATAATAAAGGTTGTAATAACCAAAAATGAAGGTTCAGTCACCTTTTACCCACTCGCAGAATTGCAGAATACAAACAACACCAACATTGGTTTCTATTGACTTCTACTGTACGAGCATAGTTTTCTGAAAATATCTTCATTTATGTTCTACTGAAGACATGAGGGTAAGTAAAGCTCTCAGTGCTGCTGTCCAGGGTGCTGAATCTGATCTTACAGAGTCACATACCAGCACAATCTAATCTCAGACTGACCGCCCACTGACCATCTGATACATGTCCACCAAAATAGCAAGAGCTGCTGAAATAAACACTCACAATTCCAGTGTCCAGATGCACAAAGTTAAACTGTTTACAGTCATGTTTACAGGTTAACAGCTAGGCTGTGCAACATTGCGCATTTCTAGGGAAGAACTAGTCACTAGACAGGGTTCATGGCTTTGTGCCATTAAAGAGATACTCCGCCCAAAATTGAAAATTCGGTCATCATTTACTCGCCCTTAAGTTGTTCCAACCGTGTATGATTTTATTTTTCTTCAGCTGAACACAGCAGATGATATTTTTAAGAATATGGGTAACCAGACATTAATGGACCCCATTGACTTCTATGGGGGAAAAAATACTATGGAAGTCAATGGGGCCCATCAACTGTTTGGTTACCGAGATTCCTCAAAAATATCTTATTTTGTGTTCAAAAGAAGAAATTCATACAGGTTTAGAACAACTTGATGGTGATTAAATAATGTCAGATTTTTTTTCATTTCTGAACATTGACAGAGTTCATTGTTTATCTTTTAGTCTTTTGTGTGAACACAACTATACTCAAATAACCTAAAGCACCAAGCAGAATTATAGTTAACTATATATTATATTATATTTTATATAATATAATAATAATTAATAATAATTGTATATAATAATAATTATTATATTATAGTTATAGTTCATTATTATTATTAATTATTATTATTATAGTGTGCTAGTTAGCGTGTATATATAAACCAACCATTTCAGAAAGAACAGGTACTAAATCTCAACAGTACAACCTCTAAATAAACAAGCTTGCATGTGGGTCACACTGTTGATATTCCATGAACCCATTTGTTTTTAAAGATAAGCAGATTTTCATCCTATTATTATAGAGATGGTAATCCCCTGTGTGGCCATCACAGGAACATGTGAGCTCACTAAATGCATGTCAAATTGTGTATTTGATCTGATTAGATATTGCATAAACAATGACAGGGGGGTTTCCTAAGCAAACATCAAAAGACCAACTGAGAAAGTTGGTAGCACCAGTTCAACCAGTGGAAAAGTTAGTCTGGAGCCCTGGAAATATATATATATATAAAAAATATCACAGTACAGTTTTGAAATGCAGCCTTCTTGACTTGTTTCAAAATCATTAAAAAATCCTACCATCCCCAAACTTTTAAACTGTAGTGTAGATAAACACTCACACCCCTTGCTTCTTCTACCATTCCCACAATCCCCTGCAACTGCAACACAGCTCCCATTGAGAGTACATTGCTCACTCCATGCTAGTGGACACTTAAAGTAAGCATCATGAGGACCAAACTCCAAACATAACTCTAAAAAGGCAACCCGTTCTGTCTAAACTCTAAAGCGATGTTTAAAGTATCACCCGAGTGTGTTTGACATCTCTTTATCAAACAGTAATTCTGTGGCATCATGGGAGGTGACTGCTGCCTAATGCAATGTGATCTGACTGCTGCTAGTACTTCTACTAACCCACCAGAGCAATGAGAGAGCGACTTCAGTCCAAAGCTATTTATAGTCGTCCGTGAATAACGTGAGGCTCTTCAGGATTTGCATGCAATCAACTTCAGATGAACCGGTGCCACATCACACTCTCACATTTCTGCACTCATTTCGACTGTCCAGCACACACACAAGACCTGCTTCACTACCATTCTCTTGACATGCTCAAAGAAGTCAACAAAGTCATTTCACTTTTGGTGTCTATCGGTGTGCAAATGAGATTTAAGAGCTACAGAAAACAATTACTTCAATTTCATTAACTTCTGCACTCTAAACTATTGTATCAGAAGATTTCTGAATATTGTGAATAAGTCATGTGAACAACTTTTATGGGGCTTTTTGTCATTTTTGGAGATTGAACATGAGGGTGAGTAAAGGCCCGTTTACACCAAGAACGATAACTGTAAAGTAGGGCTGTCAAACGATTAATCGCATCCAAAATAAAAGTTTTTGTTCACATAATATATGTGGGTGCACTGTGTATAATTATTTTATATATATGTAAATACACACACATGCTTATATATATTTAAGAAATATTTTCATGTATATACTGTATATAGATTTAAATATAATTTATATTATATATAAATATTTAATATATAAATATTTTTTTTCTTATAATATACATGCATGTGTGTGTATTTATATATATATAAAATAATTATACACGGTGCACCCACATATATTATGTAAACACAAACTTTTATTTTGGATGCGATTAATCGCGATTAATCGTTTGACAGCCCTACTATAAAGATAACTATATAAGCGTTCACACCATCGTATGAAAATGTTCTGTTTATAATGAGGCATCTGTAGCTTTAAATGCTCAAGCTCTTTAAAGCAGGATGGATTTTGATTGGCTGTCGTCAATTGATTGGCTATTTTAATTGTTTATCAGCTAGGAAAATTCATTCAGAAAGTGAATCCAGAGATATCACTCCTCTTTATCATTATCAATATAGTTGTGGTGTGGACTATTTTTAGAACTGCATCTGTACACTGTAAAAAAATATATATTTTCAAGATTTGTTACAACTTTTTTTCTTTTGTCAAATCAACTTAAATAATTTATTTCGTCCAGATAACTTATTATTTTGACTTTCTGATGATTAAATCAATCTCCATTGTATTATTAACTCACTTTTTCCAGTTCAATCAACTTAAAATTAAGGCAACTTACTTACTTTTTTAAGTTAAACCAACAATATTTTTTACAGTGTATGTTTTTAGTGTGAAAAGCTTTAAATGTTGTCAGAATTATTATTTCCCACTGACTATCTCTTTAAGTAATAGCCTGTCTGTTTAAGTAGACTATGGGGTTTTACAGAAACACAAAGACTCTACATGTCCATAAATGTAAAGCAAACTGAGAAACATAAAGGCCGACTGGTTTCTTCTAAACGCTGCACACTCTCCATGTTTCCCAGTGTGCCGGCCGGGTCAGTATTATGCAATAGCAGGGCAGAACTGTTGGGTTTCTCAGCGCTGTGACGTAGCGCTCTGTGTACTATACTCACGCTGGGCGCTTCCGCTGCACAGGAAACTGGCTGACTTCTGATTTACTCATACACTGCGTATCACAGCATGTTAGTTTGAGGTCATTTATTCTGTTTTACTGATGAGTCAACAAATGTTTCCTGGATCTAGTGCACACATAAGCATACAGTGTATATCTACACTCTTAGGAAAAAAGGGGTTCTATATATATGAAGTATAGGGTTCTTTACTCAACTCCAAAGAACCTTTTATGCTAAAAAAGGTTCTATAATGACAAGAAAGAACCCTTTTGGCTCTAAGGTTCTTTATAGGCTATTATTCATTCATATATTACACTATTCTGCAGAACAGCATTCTGCATAACATTATGTAGTTGTAATTAAATTATTGTTTATTAAACTGTTGTAGCAACTTGATATCACATTTTAATCATGCTGATTTTTGGAGGAGAAAAACTGAAATGGCACTCTTCGTGTGATATTGATTAACTACATAAAATGATATAAATATAAACATTTTCTAACCCCCATATCTTGAACTTTCTGATATTCACATGCATTCATAAATACATTTTAGGGTCTTGATGTTTGTCAATAATATGAAATACTTAATCCAGAAAGGACAAAACAAATATATATATATATAAATCAATATCAATGAAAGTCAAAAACCCATTTTTAGTCATACCTGGAAACAAATCCTGGTCAAATTAGAGTTAGAGTTGAAAACATCTTGAAAAGAAAATTCTTTTTCCACATAAAGTATTATTTTTTTAAAGTAGGCCATGGATTTACATTTTATCATACATATTTCAAAGTTAAGGATTCATTATTTTGATATGTGCATTGGAATGTATAACAGTTGATTCGTTTATTTTTGACAAAACACAATATATTTTACATATGAGCAGAAACGGTCTAACTAAAGCTTATTTGATGTCTATTTTATAAAAACTTTATAATCTATTTCGTCTGTAACAGTAGGCTAGGCATCTGTGCGTTCGTTCGTTCGTTCACACACCCAATTCATATTTAAACAGTCTTTTTGGTTTTACAGATCAGTATAGAACAAATAGAATGCTATCTTAGAAGACAGCTATACTGTATCAAGGCAATAAGGCAGCTCACTAGGTTTTGGAACAGAGCTAAGAGACACACCCTCAACTTTTGGTTAACCAACACCGCTGTTTTTACAAACCAGCCCATTAGCATCGCATATGCCAGCTAGCACGCTCATGTAAGACGCTAATGAGCAGGACGGAGCCATTTGGAGTGTTTTCTGCAGTGTGGATTGAGCCTCACTGCAGCTCGTCCCCCCGGGGGCGACAAGATGTGTGTGTGGGGGAGGGGGTCTCACAGAGGGTTTTATATGGTAGCGAGGGATGCCATGTGTACTACAATTCTGGTCACAACGTTCCTCACTGTTGGAATGTACAGATGGATTTGAGGAGGGATTCCTGTGAGTACTGACGGGAAATGATTTCAGTGTGAGCAAATGACAGTCTCAGCCTCATCCATCACACCCACAGTCCAATCAGAGACTGGCTGGTGCATAAAACTCAACTGGCAAACACTAGAAGCAAATAGGCAGTTCCAATCAGGTTGACGCCCAAGAGTTGTGGGTCCAGGGTCTGCCTCGAAAACAAATGCATGTTCATGCAATGTTAAAGGTGGTGAATGTAATTGTTTTGCCTGTAATAAAGCATGAAAATACCATATGTTTGCAGATATTTAGGAAAAATGCTAATGTTATTCTATTCCGTGTCGGGATGCATGTTTTTGTTTTGGACCGAGTCAACTTGAGCACACTAACTTTCACAGGGTGATACAGGTCTCGCAACGCGTTCTCATCCCAAAGCGCCATATAGGACGCTTTTGCAAAAGCGTAAATATCCAACGCACATGGCACCCTTTAACGTCTAATGAGACGCTTCGGTTAATGGTTAAGTTTAGGTACGGTGTAGGGTTAGACCACTAGGGGGCGCCTTCTGCCCAAATATATCTGCGTCTCATTTCACGTTAAAGGGTGCCATGTGCGTTGGATATTTACGCTTTTGCAAAAGCGTCTTATATGGCGCTTTGGGATGAGAACGGGCTCGGTCTCGCTCTTACCCATAGGCCTCAGTGATCCCAGAGGGAGAGGGGCAACCCCCTGGACACAGCAAATCTGCAACAACTACTCTCTCTCTCTCAATGCAATCGCTCTCCAGTCAAATCTCTTAACCATCCTGTCTCTTTCATTCTCTATAAACACCTCCCTTGGCATGCTCTCACTCTCAGCAACTAAAACTCTCCCTCACTCTCTCACTGGATTTGTTTCAATTTCTTTGTGGCTCATCCAGTGAATATGACAGGAAGTTGGCAAGCACTTCTACAGAGGCCTTCTTCATCTCTTCATTCTCCCAGGATTCCCTGATCTGGCTTCCAGCCACTGTTGTGTGTTTATGTTTATGCCTCTTTAAAAATAAAAGGAACATCCTGTGGCCGTGCTTACGCTGAGATTTATGGTGCAACCACCAGGCTTAAAACTCTCATTAATGTCCAGTCAACCTGCTTGTTCTCCATTACCAACTTGACTAGACAACATCTAATTCCAGAACTATCATGCTAATGAGCAAATATGATGCATGAAAACATCCTGTGAACTTTGTTCCCAGTGCAGAAGAGCTTTTATTGAAACTAAGCTACAAAAACGGCTCATTCAGAACTTCCACAAAATCGGAAAGATGCTTTAACACAATTATGATTGGCCACATTTCCCAAGCATCATGGCAAGGAGGAAGTATGACAGAAACTATCTATCTGTCGTATCTATTACCATACTGACTAATTAAGAGTATAGTGGTCAAATCTGTCAAATCTTGTGCTTTGCAACCTTCTGAAAGGAGCAAAAATCAGCCTGGGGTAAGCTGAGATTAAGCACAATCTATATTTTTTATTTCGAATATATACAAATTTATGTCTTTAAAGGTCCCGTATTATGCCCCTTTTCACAAGATGTAAAATAAGTCTCTGATGTCCCCTGAAAGTGTATTTTTTACAGCATGTTTCAGAAAAACGCACTGTTTTAGTGTGTGCCCTTTAAATGCTAATAAGCTGCTGCTGCCGGTACAGGGGGCGGAGCTTCATGAGCTCGTGCTCAGTCTCTCAGGACAATTTCATCTCACGGAATGGTGATAATATCAGAAACTCTCAGTAACGGTGTTCATTTCGAGTCGGACAATAATGCCGACAGAGTCAGAGTGCTGTATAGAGATGGAACAGGTATAGTTTAGTAGTTTAATTACGGTTATTATAACGTATTTGTCGTCTGCTTGTATGTATCCATTATTTATTAATAGCCTACAAGTCTGCTGTTTCGGACCAGGTCCGAATGATGATCAAACATATCCTGATGAGTTTAATAAAGTTTATTGTACATCACACAAAGAGATGAAGCGTCAGTTTTACTTCAGAAAATCACCGTAAGAGCTGAATAAACACAGTAAGTTATAGAGCCAGACCGATATATCGGCAGACCTATATTATTGGCCGATATTAGGCATTTTCCAAACTATCGGTATCGGCAGCAGTTATAATGGCCGATAAATGAATATTTTAAAAATAAAATAAAAACGGACGAAACACGTTTGAACCATGTCATGAGTGTTGGAGTTGTATAGTTTGTCCACCAGAGGGCACTCTACACCGTTCCTGTTGGCAACACTCGTTGAGTGGATACATACATTGCTTGAATAACAATTAAAAGAACATCCCCATCAGTTCTCTTAACTCAAATAAGCATGACAAACTTTGTGACTATCATATCCAGTTAAAAAAATAAATAAATAAAATATCGGCCGATATATCGGATTTTAAAACATAGTAAAAAATATTTGTATCGGTAACGGCCTTCAAAATCCTTTATCGGTCGGGCTCTATATAAGAAGTTCACAAGTTGAGGGAGCATTCCTGTGGGCAGACGTTCTACTGACGTCCTTAAAGAAGGAAGTAGAGGGATGTAGTCCAAACGGGCCGTTCGATGTAGGCTACTTCTGTTAAATAAAATATCTCGCTTGGCATTGAACTTTGAGCTTTATAAATTTACAGATATTATTTATACTCCAACAACAACATTACACACTAACTAAAGTTTGAAACATGGGATCACGAAGAACGGGACCTTTAAGTTTGTCAAGAGATTTAAAGCGTACATGAATCTGAATCTGTTGAATAACAAATTTGCGACGATATGGTTTTGGGAAACAGTCATGACCAGCAAGTTGATTTCTAATTGATTTTAAACAATGCATTGCACTAGTTCAGCAGCGAGATGTGTCATTGTACGGGAAATGCACCCCTGTTTAGTTCCTATGCAGTTCATCGCCAATCATTACATTGAAAACAACTGTTTGGGTCCAATCATTCTTCAAAATATCTTCCTTTGTGTTCAGCAGAAGAAAGAACATACAGGTTTACAACAACTTGAGGGTGAGTAAATGATGACAGAATTTTCATTTTAAGCTAACCAAAGATTATCTGAGAACTACAGCAGGGTTTGGGAACTGAGTTTTTAAAGGAAAATAATAATTATGCAAATTATGATGATATGACCCTTTTGAATAACATAAATGAAGGCATGGCCAGCCTTGTGGACCAGCGATGAGAATGTGATCAGGCCTAGAGTCACATGACACGGGCAGCAGCTCTGCACATTCACTGTTCAGTATAAGTAACAGTCAGGGGCCAACAAGCCGCCGTGTTGTTGTGTAACTCTACACCGGCCGTTTGCACACTACTCTAGAAAAGATCAGAGGCCTCGTGACTGCGTCCACACTGATGCTAACCAACCATCACCCTCCCTTATGTGACATCAGCACATCCCTCTCGCTCTCTCCAAACTATGAATGGTGGATGTGAGTTTAAGAGGGAGGGATCAAGTGACTCACCTAAAGCACACACACACCAGCAACGAGGTGGCATTCGGCTTTACGTCTGTGACTCATGTTTACTTCACTTATTGCACGGAATCGGCCCTATTTCCATGCTGCAGTGTTAATATTTACCTAATGATAGAAGCACGTCTCCACACCCTCACAAAAAAAGTCTGTGAGCTAAAGACGCTCTGCGGTTGCTCATATTTCCTGTTTGAATCATAGAGTTTGTGCATATACATTTATTGCGCACTGCTACCAAATCACTAGCTGGGGGAAATCAGATAAGTCATTAACCATAATTAGCCTTAAAAATATTACCTTATTTTTAAAGGCGTTAAGAAATTGCAAACATAAATAAACATTTTCAACTAATCACTGACTTAACGCTGATCAACTATATATTTATCACAAAAAAAATACTACTAATAATAATAAACAAATCAGGTCTTTAGATTGAAGAAACTAATGTTCATGTTCGTTTGCATATCGCACTATAAATTGATGTGTTTTATAACATGTATGTGTCATTACCAGCGTTGAGTGTAACGCAATACAAGTAACAAGTTACATAATCAAATGACCTTTTTTCAATTAACTAAAGTAACATATTACTTTAAAATTTACAACGAAATAAAAATGACAAAAATAAGCAAAAATCGCTTCACATTTTGTGCTTCTTTTTTGTTTTCTTCTCCTGCATGTTATTCTTCTGCAATCCAGAATGTCAGCCGAGCTGAAGGGTTTGTTCGAGCTGCGTCTTATACTGTACAGGCGTGAATTATTCACTTATTTCACTTTTGGTGTGAAAAGGTCTTTAAATTTGCCAAAAGTAGAAGGTTTTTTTGTTATTAAAAAACAAACAAGCAAGCTCAGCCGATACAAGAAAAAGTAATGCAAAATTACATTACATAAAAAGTAACGCAATTAGTTTGTTTTTTAGGGAATAACCCAATATTGTAATGCAATACTTTTAAAAGTAACTTTCCCCATTTATATGAATCATTTAATTCATATATACATAATGTTACTTTGACAGAAGGTAGCCAAATCGCTTCATTTTTCAAGCAATGTTTACATTTTATGTTGTTACTAAAATGTCACACATACTAGGGGAGCGCGGGGCACAACGTAACGCGGGGCTAGTTGTAACACACTTGTTTTAAATACTTACACGCATGACGAAACTTGGTGTATTCACTAGTTGCCATTTAAATATACAATACAGAGAAAAAATTGCGCCAAAATTCCAAAATCTTTGTAAGATATCACTGAACATTTATTTAACCATATCAAAAGTACATTTCTTAAGTTAATTTTTCATCTCTATTTTTTGTGTTTATTTAAAATTAGACAAATCTGATATTATTTTAATCTCCAATCTGTTGTTTAACAGTTGATATAGTTCTTTAATGCTTCGCTAACTAGCAGAAGACACTAGTAGGGTTTAAACCCCAGTTGTGCAGTTGGGGCATGTTGTAACACTGCGTTACAATGTGCCCCTATTAGAAATATGCTAATATATTCTATACTTTTATGAATTCTATTGAGAAAACAAGAGAAACATGTAAATAAAGACTGAGAGTCAATGTTTAATGTCGATGAGAGTCAGAAATGATTAATAATTATTTTGTTTTGAACTATGCTAGCTGTGTATGGTAATGTTACAATGTACCCCACCTATGGGGCATGTTGTCACATTTCACTTCCATTCTTTCAGGGTAAATCAAGAAAAAATTATACAGTGTATTAATAAAACAAAACCACATAATTTTACTAGACATGTGGTAAATTAATGTGGGGGAAAAAAATCTCTAAACCCTAAGTAGATTTACACAAACTAACAAAGTCAAAAAGTGTACGTCTCTCCCCTGTTTCTCTCATGCAGTATAAACAGACCTTTATACATTATAATATATAGTTGGCTTAACACTGTAAAGAGACAAAGTTTCTAACAAGTTAAAATATTTGAGCAGTCCCTGGCATCAAAAAAACCCCGCTTTATTGAACCATTTTTTCCAGTTCCTAAACATCCGCAAACATGCCTGAGAACATATTTCTGGAAAAATCCAGCCAATAAGGGAATATAATAGCATTTAATTAAAAAATTCGCAATTTTACCGAAAACAACTTTAAATTTTCCATGTTTCAAGAACCAGAACGGCATTGAATGGGTCTGTAAGCCAGTGGACAGCGCCGTCGTGCTGAAATCTCTGGCGCCGCAGCCTCAACGCTCGGGTCAAAACAACATCAGATATTCACATCGATTAAACCGCAATAGCGTGCTATTCTACTATGAGCTGTCATTATGAACTGGACACTTATATTAAGGCAAAATGGCGCATAATACAATCCCACAGCTGAGAATGAAGCATAGGCCTGATCTCCATATGACTAATAAACACAAGTGTGATTCTAAACCTCCAACACACGGGCTCAATGTTTCAAATCAAACGAGGGATCGTTCACACGCCTCATTCCCTCTCAATCAGCTCGAGATATATTTCCTTTTCACATATAGATTCCATAAAGCTCTTACTTCAGCATGGACTGCTCCTTCTCCTCCTCTTTCTTCTGCCTGTCCATGACACCGAGGATGATCTTCCTCTCCTCCTCGGTGAGGTGGCTCAGGTCCGGCATCTCCGGCAGGACAGGCCCGCCGTGGAGCCCGGCTGGAGCAGACATCTTTACACGCCGATGCTGAAGAAGATCAATAACCAGACTTAATCCATGATGAATGCAAGGTCTATTTGATCAATCATCAGTGCATTTTTGGTTGCTCGGGAATCAAATCATTATAATAACCCACCACAGCAGCATCTCTGATGACCGTTATGGTGTTTTACAACACTATGGCAGAGTTTAAGTTATTATACAGCTATTGCAATGATAACAATGCAAGCCCATAGACTATAAATAAGGTAGATTTTACAGCATTAGATCAATCATTCTATGAGCAATAGAAGAATGGATACAGCTGGTCCATTTAAAGGTGATGGCTATTGAAATTCGCGCAATCCTCTTCCTCAATGCAAAAAGAAAACGAATAAAGCATCGATGCATTATGAATAAAATAGCAGATCTCTGATGTTATTCCAGATCTCAGTGAGGATGTGAAAGCGCCTCTTGCCTTTTATTTGGCCATCATCCTGTTCAATCCTGTCTAACCCATCGCTGTCATCGTCCTGGAAAAGTTCTTTTGCATCTCATAATAAATGTTTGCTTCCCTTTTGTGTCCCTCTGCTCCGGTACCTCGCTTTCCTCCAGGTTTGGTAATTCTTGAAGATATCCCAAACACACAAAAATGGATGCAGCGACAGAGAATCCCAATTGGAAGAGTGTGGGCGGAGCAAAGATGCCCGGCGAAGGCTTTACCGTTTTACCAATCGTGCTATGGCGAGGGCTTGAATGTTAATATTCATGATGAAACGTTCGATTTGGAACGAAACTCGACGTCAGCACGGTATATTTGATATTTAAAACCATTTTGTTCGGCATTGGAACGGATGCACTTGACGTCAGCGTTGCATAATTGATATTCAGGAACTAAATATTTTTCTCATTGAATGCCAGGAAATGATAGGTAGGCTATTTGTAGATTATTAAGTTTCCCATGATAAATAATAAACAAAACAACTTTCCCTGACATTTAATAAACCTTCTAGAATAACGCCGAACAGAAAGTGACAAAAACAATTTGTTTTGTTTTCCTGTACACCACATTGACACGTGAACGATACATTAAAATTAAATCTTCCAAAATATGTTTAGCAATGATGTTATTCAGGTACCAAAACAACACCAGTGGAAGATAAGAACTCATCGTCAGCATCACCATCAGCATCAACCAATGAATATTGAAGTTTCAAGACCTGACCATTGGAAGGTCATGATGACACAACGTCAGTATGACCTTATGAATATTCATTTAAACCTTTGCCATAGTAGGACTCAATTTCATTGACAGCCAGTCGAAAATCAAAGGGAAAAAACGGACTGGAATCTTCATTCGAGCAGGATGGATCAGCCATTTCTAAAAATAACCTCAGAAGGGCTCCTTGCAGACTACTAGCAAAGACCAATAATTCGTGAATTCATTACCACCTTCATAGAATAATACTACATCCTTTTAAGAGATGATAATGCTCAATTATGTTATAAACGGGAAATTAAAACATCTAATTCATTTAAATCGAGAGCTAAATAAAGCACCACTTAATTTAATCTTAATATTTATGTTTTAATGAATGAAATATAACCGAGATGATTCCTGATTTATTTTACCACAGCAAAATTTAGCATGACCATCAAAATCATATCAAACATTACATTATGTAATTCTTAGAGCATTAATATTTAAACTAGGGCTGTCAAACGATCACGAATTATCACATCCAAAATAAAAGTTTGTGTTTACATAATATATGTGGGTGCACTGTGTATAATTATTTTGTATATATATATAAAAACACACACATGCAAGTATATTTAAGAAAAAAAAACATTTCTATAAAATATTCATATTTATATATATAAATCCATATACAGTAAATACATGAAAATATTTCTTATATATATATATATATATATATATATATACACGCTCGTATATATTTAAGAAATATTTTCATGTATATAGTGTATATGGATTTATATATATATATATATATATAATATTTTATATATAAATAATGTTTTTTTCTTAAATATACATGCATGTGTGTATATTTATATATATACACAAAATAATTATACACAGTGCACCCACATATATTATGTAAACACAAACTTTTATTTTGGATGCGATTAATCGCGATTAATCGTTTGACAGCCCTAATTTAAACAAAAAAAGTATTTGTGATGAAGAGCCACTAGCCTCGAAACATCATCGTGAGGACATAAAATAAATATTTTTCTATTTTTAGAGCTGTGGTGAGCCAACTTTTCTTTCATTTTATTTTTATAAGTGGTCGCGCACCCTCATTTAGCTTTATTGCCCATTAGATTCAAATTTGTGTTGAATCTTTCCGGAACATACATTGCAGGTACATCAGTCTCTTGAACATCCAATGATAATAAGTTATAAATTACATTACTTCAACCAAAGCAACCGGTTTTTGACTATATTTATTCCTTACCCTCAATTTCTCATATCCTTTGGCTTGCAATGACTGTAACAGTTTTAAATGAGTGCAGATTGACATGATGGGATTACAGACTAAAAAGGTAAAGAGTGTCTTATATCTCATTAGAGCATTAAGTCTTTGATAGGATGAGAAACCGCACAGGTTAGCTTTAGCAAACAATTATACATAACACAAACACCAACTTATGAGAACAGAGAGACAGCATTCAGCAATCTTACCATCGCGATTATTGAAGTCCACCATCAGATTTCTGCTTTTTTCAAATGCAGCCCGCATATCACCTACAAAATAAACTTGTCCAAGGTAAATGTATTAATTAATTTACAAAAAGATAATAGAAGGTGATGGAAACACATTTGGAACAGTCCTGCCCCCATTTACATCAATGCAAAGGGTACATTGAAAACATCAATATTCACAGATGAAGACATTGTTTTTATTGTTCATATTCAACCGATTATAAAGATCAATTCTAGTATGATTTCCATGCCCAACGTGTCCATGTAAAATTCTTTAGAAATATGCAGCAGTATGCTGAAAGTTCTTGTATGTACCAAAACAAGATTTAGTATGGAAGAGTGGCCAAAGAGTGGAATATTCCGGAGCGCGTCCGTGTTCGGAGAACAGAAACCCCTCCATCGAAAGCACTTCTTTAATTCATCTCTTACTCCACAACAGCCACCACATGTTTCTGCTTTTCTGTCACCAGAGGAACAGATCCCGGCTTGCTGTGTTTGCGGACGTTTTGTTCCCTAAATCACACACACAGAAGCAAACACAATCAGAATGCCGATCAAACTCAAACACAGATTCATTTCCTTTCACTGTCAATACAATGGAGCCAAACGGCAAAAGATGTAAGTTGAAGAGTCATTTCTCCAAACAAGTCTCAGTGAACATGTTGAAACGGTTTTGGTATGTAATGCAACAGTGTTTACGGATGCTGCATCCTTGAGTGAATTATACCTTTAAAGCTACACTGTGTGATTTTTACCCCCATCTAGTGGTGAAAAGGTATATGACCATCCATTTCTGTTCCTCTCAATTCCGATTTCGTGGCCAATGTAGTCCAAGATTAACATGGCTTCCAGTTCGGCCTCGTCCATGAGTGTTAACTCAAACGTAAACGCGAAAGGCGAAGCTTGAATTAACGGGTATGTCCCTCTTTGGCTAATGTACTTTCAAGATGGAGGGGCAACATGGCGACCGACATTAGAACCCCTTACCCGTATGTATTTTCAATGGCATATTATACACTCACGAGAATACTTCATAACTTGAACAAAGTAAACGTACATTAATGATCACATATATTTTTGAAAGAACTAAGTGTTTTTAGCTAAGAATAAACTAAAAGAGTTACACAGTGTAGCTTTAACTCCGTTACAAAACCTGGATCAAGGATTGCTCAAGATAAACATCAGCGCCGTCTTAAAATTTGGTGAAAGGAACTTACTTCCTGCGGCGGGCTTCTTTCATTTCCCGCTGCTCTCTCTTCTGTTTCAGGACGTCTCTGGGCAGGTGACGGTGACGGGCGATGCGTTTCACCTGTGGGTGGTGCTGGAATTTCTCCATCAGCTTCTTGTTGTAGTTTGCGGCAGCTTTTTCTCTGGTTGAGAGCTGTGAGCGACGAGAATTGTGTCAATGGTGCAGTGATGATTCTAAAATGAGACTTTTCTTTTTAATAAATTAAATGTAAATTCAAGTCCCATGGCCTCCTTTCACGTGACTTTCCCCCATTCATTCTCTGTCTGTTGAGTCTGTTAAAACTCAATGTGCTCAGGGGAGGCACGAGAGACGTGGCGTCCTGCTGTAACTTTACCTGTGGTGTGGTGTCTCTGTTGGATAAGGATTCAAACTCTTGATTTATACGCTTTTTAAATGTCACATTTTGTAATATTTGCATTTTATTTTTGTAATTATTTTATCATCCTATTTTTGGCCTCCTCTGAGGAAACGCCCCTGATACACACACACACACACTGAAGTAGAGAGGATTCTGCTATGGGCCCAACCTGCTTTCTAACTTAAAGTATACATTTCTTCTACATGAACAACTTCAGTAACACAACAGTGGCAGCAAAAATATGTAACATCTTGAAAAGTGATTTAGTTTGGCAATTTTTTTTTTTTTCAGTTGAATAAATGCACAGTGCTCCTCATCTATCTCTATATCTCTCGATCATAAAATTTCTGCGGCTCCCGGGCTTTGGCGCGTCTCCTCCACACCCCCTCCGAGGGCTTTTATTCTAATTAAAAGCAATGATTTTCTCAAATTCAATTTGTTTAGGCCAATCTAATAGCTGCTGATGCCATCAGAGCACTCGGGAGGAAAATCTGAAGGCCTGTTAACTCTTATTTATGAACTTCTTGACAGCATTTACATGAATGAATGGGGGGAGGGAGGGGGAACATGACACTGTGGTTTCCATGGAGACATCCCATCATAGAGCTATTGTATTGGTTTATTGTAAAAACCAAGCGAGTTAGCATTTCAGCCATCGGATCCCTCTGGAATTTCAATTTAAGTAAAATAACACACCTTGAAGACACAGTCACACTTTGTTCTACAACAAATTACATGCATTCAAACCTCAAATGTCAATTTTAAATGAGTTGTTTCGAAAATTGCGAACAAGTTGCAACAGAAGGACTACACAAGAATGGATGAATACTTATCCAACGGCTTTTACTGTAATCAGTGTCCTTACCTAAAAACTATTAAAAACATTTTTGGTTATTGATAAATAAAGCTTTGAAATGTAAATATTAGACAAAAAAACTTGTCTAATATTTAAACAAACAAACTGAGATAAGTTTTAAGTTAATTAAAATGACTAACTGAAATTAAAAATAAACTAAACAAAAACTAATTTTAGAAGTATTTTTTAAGTCAAGTCAAACAGTGGCAAAAGCACATGGCAAAATTACTAAAACTTTAATTAAAATGAAAAAGGAAAATATAAAAAGCCAATTCAGAATATTAATAAAAACTATCATAAAAGTATCTAAAAATATTACTTAAGTGTATAAAATCAGATGTTTTTCACATTTAGGATTGAAAATATTTAATTGTCGTATAACATGGTACACTACAAAAATCCCAATGGTCCATCTCATACACACACATACATACATATACACATACAAATATAAATATAAACACACATATATATATATATATATATATATATATACACACACACACACACACACATACATATATACTGTATATATATATATATATATACACACACACACACACATAAATTTACTTATGTGCAAAAATATGATACTGTGATTGTAAAAAGCCACTTATAGAGGCTCAACTTAAAAAACGGTAAATGTTCATATTAATATAGTAAAACGGGAACTCGATCTGATGTAAAACAAAAACATACCAGAGCCAGCTCCAACGAGCTTCCAGACATAAGACTCTTGATTCAGCATCTGCTCCTTTAATTAAATACACTCATGTGCCTGATAGTTTAATGTCTTCATTATTTTTCCTGCTTTAAGTGATTAGCTGATTCAAACTGCTGATAACTGCAGTGAGTGTCTGATCTCTTTAAGTGAAACGCATCATGATAAATCGCTCTCTTAAAGTCCGGCGGGAGCCAAAAACTTGCCAATGCTGGACCGCATGAGCGAATCAGATGAACAAGAGCTTATACGAAATGATGGGTAGAAGAAACAACATTCACCTGGAGCAAAACCAACCTCTGCCTCAGCAGAGCAGAAACCGCTGCTTCCGCATGAAGTTTATTCAAAGAGGCCATATTTAACAGTTATGTAACAATTATTTCTGAAATGTCTTGCCTTAACACAAAGATCAAATGCAATTAAAAGGCTGAAACATAATTTAGCCGAACCGTTCAGCATAAATCTATAATATTTTTTGACAGAGGGCAAAACTTGAGTTTCTTATAACTATATATGAACCATAAAAGAGGCACAATCTTAAAGAACATATATGGACATGTGCGGATTTCCTTGTAAGCAAACTTCACTTTATGAAATAGGTGTAGGCACTTTGGGGCACTCTATTACAAGAGTTGCTTTGACAAGAGACATAAAACTCTAGAGCTTTTCCTGGCCAGGTTTTAGACTGCCACAGAAGTGATTTGTGGATGTAATTCATTTTAAGTGCTTGGCGAGGTGACCACAGGGCCAAATGTGGCCCGTATTAACCACCTGAGTGCATTTGCAACAAGTGAACACCCTCACAAAACTCTACAATCAAGGATGAAACCTGGAGTCAGTGAGTTAAAACATATTTTGGGTCTGTAATGGGATCAAGCGCTCACCAATCCGAGCTTCTCTGAGGCATTGGCCTTCCACAGCCGAATGTTCATCTCGTCGGAACCGCTCATGACGTATTTGTTGTCAGCCGACCATCTCACGCTGATGACATGCTGCATACGTTTGGTGTGGTACACCTCCCTGAGGATTGTGGGAAATTACATGTAATGCCAGAAATGTTCTTTATGTATTGAAAGTCTTTGGGATGTGCTAGAGGAGACTTCACAGTGTACTTGACCCTTGTATTGTCAATACAAGAAAGATTTGGACCAAAAACAAAACAAAACATGGAAATAACCAATAAATATGCCACTTTATGAATTAAAGACTTTATAAAAAATAAATCTAATCACTTTCTCCCGACATTATAGATCTCCTCACTCCACTCACCTGCTGTGGCCTTTGTCTTTCTGAAAGATGCGGATAGTTTTGTCAAAGCTGGCGGATACAAACTCCCTTCCAGTAGGTGAATAATCCACATCCAGCACAGCGGACACATGATCCATGTGCACAACCACGGGAACATCCAGATGCCTTATGTCATAAGTATAAAGGCTGTGGAAGAAACAGAAATAGATGACATGATTTATTTACTCTCATTTAATTTTTAATGTAAAGGTTTACACTCAAATGAACTCACTTGTAATCTTCATTGGCGCAGGTAAAGTAATACGCTTCCATTGGGTTCCAGCAAAGTGTGTTGCTTCTCAATTGCATGATAACCTGAAAGTGTCATTTCATAGTAGTCATAAATGGAATTATTCAGCCATGCAGATGAAAAGTAAAAGTTGAGGGTGAAAAGTAAAAACACTGCAGGAGCAGACCTTTCGGAGTGGTGCAGCTTCTCTGGTGTCATACAAGACTATACTTCTGTCTGATGCGCAGCTGGCGAGGAGTTCGGTCTGCAAAGGACAATGGGACAATTTACTGGTGATAAATGAAATTAAAGAAATGTGTGGCATTTGATGTCTAAATTACTCAATAACTTCCATAAACACCTTGGGATGGTAAAACCTCCCTGTTTTGCCTCATAACTCATTTAAATCATTGTGAAAAAATACACTCCTGAGCAAAAAAACTAAAAAATGGGCATGGAAAAAAAAAACGGGCCATGCCCAAAATGGCCTAACACTAAGCTTTTCATTGTCTTAACGACAAATTATTGGTCGGGAAATTAGCAAAACTCAAGCAAACGCATTACTTTAAAAACCACTGATGTCTCAAAATCATCAAAGACTGAATTAAGTTTTTGGCAGAATATGGGAAGTGTGTGTGGGGAGACTTTTAGCTGCTGGTGTTGGTGAGATGCTTCACTGTGAAAAGTCATTTATGAATAATGATGAATCATCAGATGTTGTTCAGCAAGACAATGCTCCAGCCCAAATTACAAAGACAACCAAGAAATGTCTTGAGAACAAGTCCATCAGACTCATGTTTTAGCCTGGTCCGGACTCCGAGTCCAGGTTTGAGCCCTATAGCGAATATTTGGTCTAACATTAAACTCAAACAAACTTGGAAATATTTTTAAACTACCAAAGAACGGGGAACAACACTGACTCTTCCTTCTGTAAAAAACTGTCTGCAAGTTGGGAAGGCTATTCTGTGGCTAAGTTACTTTATCTACAGTATTTTTGAATTCGTGCTTATTTCCTGAGCAATGATTTGTGATTAAGATCTAAAACACCTCTAAATATTTAGCAATTTTATGCTTGGCTGATTTTTTGTCAGGGAGCATATTGTGAAGGTCCACAGATTTAAACTGCAACTAAAGGGGTGGTAAAATGCCCTTTTCAAAAGATGTAAAATAAGTCTTTGATGTCCCCAGAGTGTGTATGTGAAGTTTTAGCTCAAACCACCTCACATATATTTTTATATAGCATGTTAAAATTTTCACTTTTTGAGGGTGAGCATAAATGCACCGCTTTTGTGTCTGTCCCTTTAAATGCAAATGAGCTGCTGATCCAGGCACAGAGGGCGGAGCTACAACAGCTTGCACTCACACAAAATTTCACAAAACTTTTAGCCTTTTATGTTCAAACTGGAGTCCGACAAAGATGTAGACACCATGAATTTATGTAGCTTATGTGTAGTTATCTTCTAGACATTGATGAGCATATTCTGTCTTAATAATCTATAAATCATGTTCCAGGGGCGGAGTTTATGTAAATGTTAGGGTTTGTGATGTCACTAACCTGGGAGGAATGTCATGTACTCCCTACCAGCCGTTTGTTGTAGTCCTTAAAAAGCAATTTGTTAAAAAGCAAGTATCTCCCTTTGCTTTGAACTTTGAGCGTTGTAACTTTGCAGATGTTGTTTATGCTCAAACAGCAACATTACACACTAACTAAAGTCAGAAAAGTGAAATCATAATCACCCACCCCTTTAAGTTGAATTAGTTGCTCACCTCCACAGGGTTGTAGCGGACGCAGCTGAAGCTGTCCACACCCCAGCTGAAGGAGCGGATGGGACTGCTTCTCTGCTCATCCCAGATATCCACAGTCTGCCCACAGGTTGCGAACGTGCCCTCCCTTTGGTGGTGGTCAATGCCAGTGAACACCGCCTGCGAAACACATCAGACCTGTTAGAAGTCTAAAGTACAGAACCTGAAAAGCATGTTTTTTAGGTTATTAAGGGTGGGCAATATACCAGTAGACAATATTAACTGGAAGAAATCAGTTCGTTCTCATGTTACGTTGTTTTAATTATTCTGATTTCTTTTGATTATTTTAATTTCTTTTAAGTAAAGCACTTTGAATTACCATTGTGTATGAAATGTGCTATATAAATAAACTTGCCTTGCCTTGCCTTCCGGAGCACATTTGACTATCAGCAAGAAGCAAGGTTTGTTCTCACACATGTTGGGCTTCTGTTGATCGTCGCTGATCAATGTTTATATGTGAATTAAAGCCTAAATTCAATCTGTTCATTTTATAAAAAAAAAAACATTTAGTCTCTTAAGAACATTTGGACTAAACCGCTCAATTCATATGAATTAGTTTTACGAAAGACTAATTTTGAGTGTGAGACGTGCTCATAAAGCACAGGAGGCGAGTGCTTTTTGCCGCCTACTTAGGCTTAATGGGTTTAATACACATTTGTGTGTCAAAATGACCGTCTTTGCAAGTAAACAGACAACTTTGTTTTAAGTGAACGTAAACAGGTTGAGAAAACGCACAAGTATAGTGGATCCGTGCATTTGGTCTTAAAGTGACAGAAGCCAAATAAACATGCTGTCGTTGTTGTCATTAATGTTAACCGAACAACATTCTTTTTTATATCTCACTGCTCCTGAAATCATTTTTGTAATTTTAATAGGAATAAATGTATATTTAATTTACACAGAGAAGGCAGTGTTTTTTTATACATTTGATTACTTACAATTTAAGCAGCTTCTTTTTTTTTTTCTAGAGCTTGATTTTTTTTTAGGTTGGTCCATTTCATTTGTGTCTTTGTTCTATAGTATTTTTGTTTTTTGACAAGAATTATGGTGTATGTGTGTGTATAAAACACTCAAAAAAAGAAAAGCAAGCCGAAACTGTACCTTCCCCAGAATTGTGTTAATTGGTTCCTCCTGAACTCCATATCCTGGTGCTTCCATGTTCCACTGTTTGATGGTCTTGTCATCTCCTACCTATTTCACAGAATCGCATAAGTGCACAATCACTTACTAACTGGATCGTCTGCTTCTGTATAAATCAGGAAGAACATTGAATATACAAGATGAAAATACCGTGAAAAAGGAGGTGCCACAAAAGCGGGAGCACATTCCTCGTACAAATCCTTCATGAGCCTGGACTGTCCTCATACACTCCCGCTTCGGAAGGTTCCAAACTTTCACCTGTCAGAAAATAATCAAGAATTCACTCATACATCCCAAATTTAGATGGTCATTTGCACAAAAGCAAAGTGTAAGTTCATTCCATGCACCCCTGCTGTTGTTGTTTACTGTATTATTGAATGTTGGGTGTGCACGTTGTTCTTGTATGCTAACTGTAAACATCTTGACAGTACATCCTCAATTAAAGAGGCTAATACCAATGTAAAGGCTTTACCTCCCCATCACAGGCACCAGATAAGACTGTTGAAAGACTTTTGGAGTGTTTGACGATGCAGCTGATGCCATCTCTGTGCCCATCGAGTGAAGCCACAAAGGGTTTGGCAAACACCCTCTCAAGTTTAGTGGCATTCAGGGCTCTGGTATATTCTCTGGGCACCTCAAAAGGATGTAGGGTAGGGTCATAGTTCCTAGGCACTAGATAGGGAACACACTAAATTTAACATACTTTCCTATTACACCACCTTCATATTATCACTTCGTGTTTACATACCTCTCTGTATATCTTTGGTTGTCTCTCGAACATAATCGTCCGGGTTTCTACAAAGCACTTTAACTTTCATCCCACCTTATTATAAGATTAAAACCAAAAAATCTTGACCAGATCTGCACATAGACAGTAAAAGGATCTGCAGCGTTCAGAAAATGTAAGACCATGCGTTTGTATGACGTGGCGCGCACGAAAATGACGTCACACATCCGGGTGCTGCACATGTTGTTTTTAAATACTTATGTCATTTTATTTTTATAAACGTTTGCATTTCATTATTGTTTAACGATATACTCAATTTCACAGAAGCAAACGTGTTTATTCATCATATATTTAAATATTTAACAGAAGTATATATTTATTGTTTTGAAACGACTTCCAAAAAAATACTGGAGGCTGTAGCGGCGTTATCATTTCTGAAGTCTAAAAAAGAAAATTATTATTTTAAAACATTTTATCGAGTGACTATCAATTCATAAATTAAAAGACTACATTTTGTTTCACCAGAGACAACGGCGCTATCACGTGGGACACGTTGTTTTTCTAAGCATTGTATCATGATTGACCAAACAGAGTCGTTTGTTGACAGCAGACTTTAAAAAAAAATACCTTAAATGCATTTTTAAGAGTTTGTTTTCCTTTTTTGTATCAGAAACAAGTACATTAGTGACGAATAGATGAAACTCTATGCTTCTTAGCAAAAAAAAAATCGTGCTTAAAGATGCGACTCAAAGGAGGACTGGCCTTTATTTTTATCCACAATGCGCCCTCTAGAGGCATAACGTTTGTCTTATTGGATCGTCCTTCTCATGAAAGGATATAACGTTTTGATCTATGGTTTTGATATACGAACAAATTCCTGCTCACAAAAAAACAAACAAATGTTTGCGCAGTTGCTTGGACGATCACGTGTTCCATTACGTGCTTCATGAGTGTGTGAGGAGAGTCTGCAGTGAGACTGACTGACACGCGTGTTTTGATCATGGAGATTCTGGGCAGCACTTTTGATGATTCTGTGTTTGAGGAAGCACGGAACAGAGTCTCAGCTGCTCTGCCCACATATGAGCCCAAACTCTGCGAACCTCTGGTGGGTATCACACTCAACACTTACAAGAAACTACTGATACCATAGTACAGACATGGTAACGTCACATATACCTCGCTATTTACATGATATTTTACTTTCACTCTAAGCAGTATTACTACAGTACTATGTGAGAATTTTGATCAGTCATATTTCACAACATTATAATCATGAATTAAAAATGTGATGATGTTACTATATACATTGTTTCTAGTGGTTTTGTGTAGATGGAAATGTCGAGGATGGATTAGAAGAACAGAAATCCTTCAAGTTTCGAGGTGATCTCGCTTACAGGAGGAAACAGTATCAGGTATAAAGAGATGAATTCAGCATTTGCTCTCACTGTTATCTGATTCATGAGCTCATTTGGCATTTGTGTCAATGACAGGTGGCTCTGGATGAGTATGTATCCTGCCTATCTCTGGTACCAGAAGGAAACACATCAGTGAAGAGAGATGTGCTCGAAGGGATCGCACGCTGCTGCTGTCATCTGGGGAAAAAAGAAGAGGCTCTAAATGCCTGTGAAAAACTGGTAAATATATTAAATCACTAACTCCAACTTCTGTTTATCCTTTTGCTGATTTACTGTGTTTTATTGACAGAGGACAGAAGTGTCCAACACCTGCCACCTTACCTGCGTCCTTCAGCTGGAACTGAGTATTCATGATCACTACAGGGAGCTGGCAAACAGCATCTCCTGCCTGCAGCAGCTGTGCTGCCTTCATCCATATCATCCATGGCACTGGCTAAATCTGGCCATGAGCTTGCGGAGACTCCTGGAGTCTGATAACGGTCCAGAGAGATCCAGCACTGAGGAAGAACACGAGAAGCAGCTGGCGACAAATAACATTTTAGCACTGAAGACCATCATGTGCTTGATTAGAACAAGGTACTGTATGTGAACAACAAGAGAACTGGCTGTTTATTTATTGACTTGGATGTTAATAGATGAATTAATTCAGTGCTGAGTTTGTCCATCTTGTGATTTTCGCCAGGCTGCTAATTGAAATCCTGCGGATTCAGCAGTTCTCATTCGTACTGAAGAACAGCCAGAGGGCTCTACAGGACATTGAGGAAGCTCTTCATGCTCTGCAGCCAACAGAGAAAATGATCCAAACAACCTCTGAGGTCAGACAACAATAACCACTTTAATAGAGAGAAAAAAACATTGTGTGTGTTTAAAATATTAGTGAACATATACAGTATATATATATATATATGAAGAGTTCAGATGCAAAAGCCTCTAAGTGCCATTTGAAATTTTCTTCTAAAATGATCATTTTTATCAAGCTTATATATTTAAGTTCAGTGATTTTCCCTTAAATGGCAATGAAGATTACCTATTAATTGTCATTTAAGTGAAATTACTGAACTTAAATATACAAGCTTGATAAAAATGGTAATTTTAGAAGAAAATTTCAATTGGCATTTAGAGGCTTTTGCATCTGAACTCTTCATATATATATGTACACACACACACACACATGCACACATACACATATATATATAAAGCAGACATTAATCCAGTCTTCTGTCAAGTGATTCTTCAGAAATCATTCTAATAAACTGATACTATTTTTTCTATTTTAATCATTTTAGTACAATGACAATATAAGAGGCAATTATTTAACCTTTATTTTTAATTTAGAAAATAAAATGTTGTATTAATAACGTAAGATTTTAAGAAAGTGTCACTCTTCTCCTTTTAAATATGTTTTCTTAATCAACAAAGTGAATTAAACTTATTATTATGCATAAAACACAAGCCAGTTTATTCTCTACATTTATACATATCATAATTCCACATATTACAAAATCCATGGTCTCACATTAGAAACTGATTTTATTTATTCTGATGAAAAACTAGGTGATGGCAGAAGACCTCAATCCGGAGAAGATGAGGGAAGAAAGCCAAGATGGAGAGAGTTTATCTGGCCTTTATATTAAAGACTTTGATGACAGGTGGTGGAATAAACTCCACACTAAACTGCAGACGGCAGCTTGACCCATGCACGGAAAACTGGAGGAGACATATGAATGATATGGATATTGTGATTGTACATTTATAAATCTTTTATTGGAGTTACATGCTTTTACTATTACAAAGCACAATAAAATATCTGCTAATTCATGCAATAAGCACACATACGTATTTACAGCATCACATTGTTTACTAAATCTGAGCATCACAAAACCTGCTCTAGCACCAGTGGGAAGCTTCAGGAACACCTCTGTTGATGTGATTGCCCTCTTTTGGGCGCCAGGTTTGGCTTTTCATATTATAATCTTTGAAGACGGGGGACTGGCAAGCAATGGGATGATGGATTGTGTTCCTCCATGGAAGCCATTGAGATCTTTGTGGTCCAGTGGTGGCACTTGGATAGCTGGTCCGTCTGACCAGGACTGGAGGTGTCGGAAAACTGGGGTTACCGGGATTATGAGGTTTCTGTCGTAGGTGGCCAGCAGTGTTTCTGGGCATTCCTGCTGGCCACGTTGGGATCTGGAGATTCTCAAAGGGCAGGTGGAGATCAGCAGGATTTGATGTGTGCCAGGTAAATCCTAGCACTGGTTTAGAAAGTGCATAGAGTCTGCGAAATTCCAGGTCGAAAGGTTTAACCCCGCTGCCTTTAAAGAGTATGGCCAAGCTTCTGTGAACCTGGCAGGACAGCCAGGTGAGACTGTGACGGGGTTAAAGAGGCAAAATTTGTTTATATTTACAAAATACAATAAAGTTGTTCAGTGAAAAAAATTGACTTTTCTTTATGCTTTTGTCGGTCAAATAAAGGTTCCAGAGAATTAACAAATTAGCAAATGAGAATAGCATGTCACACTGCTGTCACTACTTGAAACATCAATTTCAGTACGTGTATGTTTAGATGGTACCTGTACGAGCCGACCAGCACTTTTGTGCAGTCCACAATGATGAACTTCTCTTTCATTTGTCCAGTGAACTTTCTGCCTGATTTGGCACAATATGTCTCACCTTGAACACTACGAATGGACATTCTCTGTATGAAGATATAAAGACAAAGAGTTAACATGAGCACACTGGATATAAATATAATGAGGTCATCCACTTTTGTTTGTTTTCATTGTAAAGCAATACCAACAGAAAGGTTGCATATTTTCAAAATAAAATTTTGTAACATATCCGCAAGCAAAAACTGCTAAATACCCTTAATGTAGGGGCTCTGGCTAGAACAGAATAACTTACAGTAAGGTGTGACTTGTTGATTTTTACATTTTCACACATGTCCTGAAACAGCTGTAAATTGGTGTGGTCCAGAAGGAGATAGACGTACACATTGCGCTTTCTTGACGCCTCCAGTATGTCGCAGAAAATCTCCACATCGCTGAATGTGTCCATAACTATTGCCAAAACCTGGTATGAGTCAAATTTAAAAAGCAAATGCAATAGTGTGTTTTCAGACTGTTGCATATAAAAAAATATCAGGCACTTTCCCAAATAGAATACAAAATAGGCCCTGAAATTTCCACCCAAACAAATTAAAAGAGTTGTTTAAGCTTTAGAAAATGTTGATGTCAGCTTCAGAACTTCAATGGTTCAAACAACTGAATAATAATGATAAATAATCTTTCGATTTTTGTTATCAAAACATGGGACAATACATTTGAAAATTTTTATTTGTGTTCATTCTACAATTTTCTACCAATAAACCATAATCACGATTAGAAATTCATAATGTATAATACATTTATTAAAGGGTTAGTTTGTCCAAAAATCAAAAATGGTGTCATTATTTTCATTAATTACTCACCCTTATCTCTTTTCAAATCTTTAAGAGATTTCGTTCACCTTCAGAACACAAATGAAGATATTTTTTGATGAAATCTGAGAGCGTTTTGTCCCTCCATTGACTATTAGAATCCCAGATTAGGTAGTAAAGACATTATAAAAGAAATTCATGTGTCTCCAGTGGTTCACCCTCAATTTCATGTAGTGACGCAAGAGCTTTGTTTGCGCACTTTATTTATAAAAATATCAATCGCGACGTAAGGTTCTTCAGCGGTTTTTTGCAGTGATCATGGTGCTATATATAGCACCACTACCATTTAAAGAACATGTTAAGCCCAGTTTGGTTCTTCAGCGGTTCTTCAGTGGTTCTCTGTGGTGGTTAACGAGCTCTATGGCACCTCTTATGGTTCTACATAGCACCATATGACAAAGATGCACTTAAAGTGGTTCCCCTATGATTACAAGCCAATGAACCAGTTTTAGTGCTATTTAGAGTGTAGGTCTTGAAGGTGGTAGATGTAAAGGCTGTCAATGGAGGGACAAAAAGCTCTCAGATTTCATTAAAAAGATCTACATTTGTTTTCTGAGGATGAACGAAACTCTTACAGGTTTGGAACAACATGAAGGTGAGCAATTGATGACAGAATTGTCATTGTTGAGTGAACTAACCCTTTATTTTTGTGACGCAAGGAAGATTCACAATGCAATTACACATAGTACGTTTAGTATATTAGTGGCGCAAATTTCATGTTTTTAATGTTTGTTTTCCATCATATTAATGTTTAATTAACATTTGAAACAATAATGACAGTTTATAATCCAAAAATGTCACGATCAAATGACAGGTTCTTACTGTAGTCGCTTGCCGGATGAGTTCCCGCAGCAGGTCTTTCATGGAAGAGGATTTCACTGACTGGAAGAACACTTCCACACTAGGAATCCCTTGCAGATGGTAACTCCAGTCAGCCACCGGCCAGCCGTAGTCAAGAACTGGCGGCTCACTCTCTGTGGCTGCAGGAAAGTATGTCTCCGAAGAAACTGATGGAGAACTAGACACCTCTTCGTCCCGGTCTGCCTCTTCCTCGTCACTGAGAGGCTTTTTAATGTTGTTTAAGATATATGTTTTCTCCTCCGCAGACAGAAAGTTTGCTTCATTCTCTTTGATCAGCACTTCCTGGTATCCATCTAGCCCTTTGTCCAGGAGAGCATCCATAGCCAGTCGTGTGCTTTCATTGTGACTCAGATCCACGTTAGACACCTGAGCGTTTGGGTTTCTCATCTCCTGAACTCTTCTTCTCATTTTTCCCATCAGCTTCAGCTTCAGGTAGCACTGCACAGACAATCCATTACTTTCAAGGTTCATTTTGATCACAAACCAATCCTCAACTGCCAGGTGACTGGTTGACTCTACTTTTTAGTCATCATTCGTGCTTCACAAAGCTAAATATTTTTCCATTCAGGTGATCTTCAAGGTGATCATCAAATGTTCACAAATTATCCTGCGAGATATTCATGCACTGTGAGTCTTTTCATCAGCATTGCACGGCACAATGAGCATTTCTGAACCAATTTGTCATCTATTCATGATCGCTGAGTTTAAATGTGAACGTTAGTGCTGCCCTAATGCTCTGTGGAAAGTGGTTTGTGGCTCCTCCTCAGATAAAAGCCAGCTAGTAGCCGTGTTCACAGACAGATTCACCCGCAGGCTTCGGTGGGTGGGGTCGTGACTCGTGTGGTTAACAGGTGAGGTGTTGAGTGAATAATGAGCCAGAAGTTCCCATATTTTCCATCACAAAAATGAAATGGCATGAGTGGCAGGGATGGAGATAGGGCTGTCAGATTCAATTCACCCATGCTTCACTAGAGGAACCAATCGACCTGTTCTTGTTTTCTTGACTCGACTTGCACAACGGCTTTGTAGATAAAGCATCATTTAAAAAAGTCATTCTAAACCCCAAACCCCAAATATAAAACTTCAGCTTACATTATCCCACACCATTTGTGCTACATACATAAATGACACCTCACCATGTTGCTTATTGGAGAAAAGGGCATTACTATTTATGATCAGATTTGCGGTTGAACTAAAATAAAATAAAATATAAAATAGGCAAAAGAAACCCAATATCACAAGAGACAGGTTTTACGTGGGCTTTTACATTTTACAAGTTTTACAAACCTGACATTTTTAAAATAATATCATGAATGGGGAAGAAAAAATAAATCCCATGCACTCCTGTAGCTTGCCATTTACAAAATTTACAGCATTGCCTAATTGCATTAACTAGTGTACGATTTTGCAAATCTGGTAGTGCGCAGGATTTTGTCCAAAAATAATAATCTGAGTAAATTAAAATAAATATATTTAAAATATATGCCTGAACAAAATACTTTAGGAAAATATGATTAGCCTGAGAAAGAATAGGGTGGTTCTCATTTAGGGTTGAAAATATGTTTGGAGAGTGGCACTGGTTAAACAAACAAAAAAAAACTCCAAAAAATAAAACATGCGTGAGCATGGGAATATAGTTCTTTGTTTTTAATCTTTCATTTCTAAAAAAATATATATATATTATTTATTTACATAAATTTGCAAGAATCCGATCTTTTCCAGAAAACATCTCCATCCAGTTGCTTTGATACATATCTAGCAAGAGCGACTTTCTTATGACTTGCAAAAGCTGAATTCAATGTCTCTTTTAGCTTGGGTAAGTCCAAGGTTTCTGGATGATGAGCAGACACCAGAAACAAGCTCTGCTGGAGACCCAGTTTACCCAAGACTACCTCACTCCATTGCCTCACTTCCACGACAGACTTTTCCTCAATCAAGTCCGCCATGGAAACCACCAGGTAACACTTTTTCCCCAGGGAGGACGCTTGCTGCAACAACTGAATGGCTCCCAATCTAAGCCTTGAAGGAGAAACCAGTATGTATACATCACACAAAGCAAGCAGAGATGCTTCTTGTTGAGCTTCAGAAGAGCTGGACGCAGAGGACAGACTTTCAAGATCACTTATTCTTCCAAGCCCAGGAAGGTCCCAAAGACGGACGTTGGGGGACTCAAGGTAGGGATACTCCACAGCCTCTTTGGTGATTTCAATGACACCAGTTGAGGCAGCTCGTTCATCACCGTTCTCCAGGCCCAAAAGGGCATTGACCAGGCTGGAGCTACCACAGCCCGTCTCACCCAGTACACCGATATCCAGGCGGAAGTGATCGAGAGCTGCAAGGATTGCCTGAAGCTTGGAGGGATTGTCTGTAAGATCTCTCGGCTGTGAGAGCTTGGAGATCTGATCAAGATCATCCTGGTTTATCTTCCTGTACTTCAAAGCAGTAGAAACTATAGGCCTGAGAAGCAAATGTAGTGAATTTGTTAGATAAGAGACATGTGAAGTGTAGACACAGAATTTGTTAGATAAATGTAAATATTCATAAACAAAGAATTTTTCATGCTAGTTCAGACTGTCTGATGCCAGTTAGAGCTTGTTTACAACAAAAGTAAACTGGTGGACCAACACAGATTTAGGTACACAGCAAGGTAACTATCAAATTAAACAAGTTAATCAGCCTAGTAAGGACACAAGCACACAAGCAGCCCATGTTTGAAATGGATGTCCAGATTTTTCTTTTTCTTTTTTTATAAAGCACTTTTAACACAACTCATGGTTGACCTAAAGTGCTGCGCAATACAACTAAAATCTGAGAAATACAAAAGAACACAAAACAACACAAACATGGTTAAAAGCTATTGATATTAGGGGCTTTAACTATTTTAACTTATTAGGTGAAGAAGTTCTAACCAAAATTGGAAAATTATTCCATAGACTAGGACATGGAACAACAGTGAAGGCTCAATCACCTCTGAAGTGGAGCCTAGGACTAGGAAAGAAAAGGCCAAGATTGCAGGATCTCAAGGACCTTTTTGGTTTATGGATGGAAATTTCTTCTAATAGATAAGACAGTGCTTGATTATGTAGAGATTTAAAAACAAAGATAAGCAAAGAAAAAAATTCTAAATTTAATTGGTAGCTAATTTAGCACGACGAAAATGGGCGAAATGTGATCAGTCTTCATCTGCCATCAGCGTTTTGAACCATAGATGCCATCTGAACATTGCAGTTGCAGGTCAGTTTGCGTGCAAGTTTTTGACCAACGTTGTTCACTTTTGATGTCATCTCTAGCTCGAAATTACTTTTGTAGTAATGAAATATTCGCTTAGTTATCACCAAAGCTATTTCTATTTTGCTGAAGATCATTAAACAGATACCCTCCGAAACCAGTTTCATGGACAAAAGCTGCCTGCAAAGTCATTGTCTTATAGGACAGCGAGGCAAAAGGCACTGCTACAAGTTTCAGACGGAGCCGTTGTGTCCTCTGGAGATCGCATTTGCAGTGAGGTTTCATTTTAAACAAGTAATTATTTTAAAATTGACTGCTATTCTTTCCGATGTGTACATTACTGTCAATTCTTTCTTACTTTGAAATGTAATGGTTGCTTTTCTGAAATGAGGCACCAGGACTTCTACTAGAAACTCTCAGGCAGGTGAAAGACATCAGCCTTTCAGGAACAGAACTGGACAACCCCTGGGTTAGGTTATTGTTAGGTTTGGATTAGAGGTAGGGATTGGGTTATACTTTATTTTTTGACAGGATTATTGTTCCAGGACTAACTAAAACATCGTTTCTAGAACAACCTTCAAGACAACCAATTCGATTTTACGGTTAGGTTTAGAGCTAATGTCATAGTACGCCATTTTTATCATCCTATCTTTAACCTCTAGTTTAAGGGTCGGGTTATGGATAGGTTTGGATTAGAATTTATCTTTTTGTTCCACGACCAATAAAACATTGAAAATCAATTTGTGTCGCATGACAACATCAAACATTTCAAAACACAAGGAAGTTGACTTACGGTGTGTCATCAGTCAGCAATTTAGGAAACCGAAGTTCCTTTGTAATCGCCACCAGAAACTGACTAAACGCTTTCCTCCGAAGGTCAGGCAGGGCTTCAGCAAGCACCCCGGCGATATCCTTCATCATCACTAATTCTGGATCTTGGGAGGCGTCAGAATGACTCTGGCTATCTGTTGAATCAGCAGATGCATCTCCAATGGAATCTCCAAATGCATCTTTCCTTCTCTTCTGCAACTCCAGTTTGCGAGCTCTCATTCGCTCCCAGGCGCAGGTCATGCACGGCCCTGTAGGCTTCTCCTCAACTACGTCCCAGTCCTGCTCAGCTTGAACCAGAAAAAGAGACTGATGTCTGTCATGCAATTCCATTTTGAGCCACATGTGGTCCTCCTTGTGCCGTTCTGTAGTGAGCACGACCAGAACATCGTAGCATGTGGAGTCATACTGCTGGTTTGTCTGCTTAATAACGGAATTTGAAGTTGGATGGCCCTGCACGGTCCATACACGAACATTTGGTATTTGATGGTGTAAAATCACAGTGTTGACATCAGGATTGCCACTCCCAATATATTCTGTATGCTCTGATATCCGTACATGTTTTCTCCTGCTGCTCTGGTGGTTAGTGTTTAACTTTATTCTACGTTCATCATCTACACTTTCATCATCTTCCCAGTCTTCATCTGCTTCTTCCTCATCTGTTTCTTCTTCCTCTTCATCATCAGTATCCCATTCCTCCTCTTCAATTTCCTCATCCGGCCCACAGATTGCAGAAACCAGCCTAGCGTTAGCCTCCTGGGTTCCTCCGGTCACAGCTATATCTAAAGGGAAACGCTCAAACAGTCGTAGAGCCGCTACCAGCCTATTTTCAAATCCAGGTGCCCTGAAGGAAAACCTCCATGGGGCAAGCAAATATTTCACTTTTTCATTTGGAAGTTTTTCATCCATCTTCAATTTTACCCTGAAAAAAAAAAAACATTTCATAATATAGCTTACATTAGCTACACGTTGTACCTACTGCTAAAATCGATGGTATACAGGCCTAATGAATGAATTTGACAAAATGGTCAACAGAACATAATACAGTATTCAACTCACCTGTTCTCGAACAATAAAGAGCAGCGAAAGCGCGTCCTCGGTCCTTAAGTCCTCATGGATGCGTGTGTTTGCAGGACAGTCAGCTGTGCTAAAGTCAACACTTTGTTTGACAAGGTTTCAAGGCGACATTGTAAACAGTTCTCAGGGCGTTTAAGTTTGCTAAAGCATCCAAGCACACTTAACTCTAATTAACCCATTTATTCCCAAAGATTCTTAACAGAAGTTTTAGAAATTCGGACTGATTTTTCAGTTTAAAACCTAGCATTTATAGACCAAAGTTCCAGGAGAGGTAGAATTCACAACACTGTAAAAAATGTTTTCAAGATTTGTTATCACAACATATTTTCTTTTGTCAAATCAACTTTATAATAATTTATTTAGTTGAGATAACTTATTATTTTGAGTTTCTGATGATTAAATTAATCTCCTTCATTGTATTAACTCACTTTTTCCAGTTCAATCAACTTAAAATTTTAAGGCAACCAGGTTACTTACTTTTTTAAGTTAAACCAACAATTTTTTTTTTACAGTGAACCCCACCACAGAATTTCAAGTCTTTAAAACTCTAAACCTTATATGTCACCCTTAAAGCTAATTATTTACCAGATTTGTGCTTTTTTGGGGAAAATGTGAGTGATGTTTGCCCATGCAAATGTCGCCACCATTATGCTAATGTTGTTAATGTTTTTTAAGCACATTCCTAAAAAAAGTGTTTTAAGCATTTTAGCACATTGTTAGCCAGATGCACTGTTAAGGTGCGTTCCATTCACAGGGTATTTCGCCATCTTAAGTGAGATTCCAATTCGAAGGGAACGAACATGTTCAGTTCGAAGTGCACTGCAAACGGCATAGGGAATAAGGGAACATCGATACATCACTTCACAGGAAGTCAGTGAAGTCCACTTCAACTGATATACCGTGTTTAGGGAGTAGGGAGCGGTGAACACAGGGACCCTGTCGAATGGAACGCACCTTTGGTGTTTTGATTGCTTCAGTATGTTGCTATGACGTTCTGTCAGTATGTTGCTATGACGTTCTGTGATGGTTGCTTACTGGCTCAAGTCAAACAAAACCATTTTCAAATCTTAACCATGCTTTGGTCCATTTGATATCTTTAGTTTGTTCAATGCTATGTATGAGAAATATTTACAGACATACTATTGATGAAATGAAAAATATTGTGGCATTTACTGTATGAATGCACATTTTATGCTGTTCGGTGTGAGAATCCAGCAGGGGTCAGCATTTTCTTCTTGTGTACAAAAGCAACTTGTTATGTAAATTGACATTATACAAATATAGCACTCCAAGGTACACAAAGTAGGATTTTAATTAAACAAAAATTTTCATCCAGTGTAATATACAAATATCTCTCTCTCTCTCTATATATATATATATATATATATATATTATCTAGGTCAGTATGTGGATTTTATCTAGGATGTTTAGATTTAAATCCTACTTTGATGGCTTAGAGACTTTTATTTTTGTATTTAAATTAATAAATTATTTCAATATTTGTAATTATTTTATTTTGTAATTAAATATTTATCCAAAAGCGTACCAAAGTACCTCCCTTTATCCAAAGCGTACCAAAGTACCCCTATTTGCTTGCTTTGTTCATATGTAAATTTAGATGTTTTTGGAAGTAGACACACTCCTAGATTATTTTTGAACAATTTCAATTAAATGACATTTGAAATAACAAAGTACTTGATGACGAAAACACAGGGAGTGACGTTGCCCATCCCATCTTATGAGACACAACAGATCACAAGTAGGTTTGACGTCATGAACGTGTCCACAAAAGTCATTGAAGCGAATACTAGCAGGTAGAGGAAAAGCAGGTGCAATCTCAGCCTGGAACAGGTGGGTCCTATTACTTATAGCTACTTATTTCTAGTTGTTTATTTTTACTTAGCTTTGGCTTATATGTTTGTTTTGGATTATTTATTATCAATTATATAGTGCATAATTAGTGTTAAAGAACTGTTTTAAAATCAATAAATTTCACAAAGCAAAAAATAAATCTAAATGTTGCATTTTTATAGTATATATTAGTTAAGATCAAATATATGAAAAACTTTTTAGACATGTATCATGTATGGCATCGTATTCTTGGAAATACCATGTAAATAGCAGGGTATACATTAATATGTTATTGCAATTGGTATTTGATAGATCACAAAACACTTAATTTAATAATTTATGCACAAATACTTTCAAACTAAAAGTAGAACTAGAGTCTAAATAGAACTTTAAAGTCAGAACTTTTGCATGATCAAAAGAACTCTGAAATCAAAATAAAACCAATTTTTTGCCATATTTTTTCAGGATATTAAATAGGGACAGTGCTAAATGTTTAACCCCAACTCATAACCTTGAGTCTTTTCCTTGTGCTGGATGTCCATCCTCACCATTATTTTCTTTTTCGTCAGGAGAGAAACAGAGAAACACTGTAGCCATGGGAAAAGGAGCCTTGACATGTTTGATGATTTTAGTCATTGTCTTGAATGCAATCGCCGCTGTAAGTCTGAAAGAAAATAAAAAGGTATGTTAATGTTGTACAATATCTTGCTCCCCATACTTTTAAGTATTTTCTTCTTCAGGCAGCTGGACTGGCATTATTCGCAGTGGCCATTTGGGTAGCAGTGGATGCGTATAAACTCTACCCCATATCTGCTGTCTCAGGAAAAGATGACATCTTTGCTGCAGCCTGGATTGCCATTTTTACCGGCTTTGCTTTCTTCCTCACATGCATCTTTGGCATCTTCGCTGCCCTGAAAAGGAGCCGTGTACTCATTATGGTGGTAGGTTTTTAACAGAAGTCTTTGAAAAAGACAGCATCCTACCATTTTACCTTCAGTGAAACAACCATATTATTTAGATTTTAACCAACTGCTGTTAACTTTCATCCTCCCACAGTACCTGATCATAATGTTCATCATCTTTTTGTTCGAAAGCGCTTCCGCCATCACAGCAGCGACCAACCGAGATTATGTGAGTATTGTAAAAGTAAAACAAAATAAAATCATTTACATGTCAAAGATGTGGCACATTTAGACCAGGGATCTTGGGACCAAGGTTCAATTCTGGTCTAGGTCGCGTCTCATTCCTGCTCTCTCTTCCTACACATCTGCTGTTTGTACACCATCTTGAAAAATCCCATTAAAAGCTTCTCATTGTGTTGATCTAATGTGATAATCTTGTTAAATGGAAAAACAGCATGTTCATAAAGGAGAGAATGTTGCATTCCCTTTCTTCAATTTCTCTTTTCTTTATTCTAGCTGGTTGGGAACAGTAACCTTGTAAAGAAACAGATGCTGCAATATTACGCAGAAAACAGCATACAAGGGAAAGATATTACACAGACATGGAACAGAGTGATGGAACAGGTAAGCAGAACACCTAAGACCTCTTGACTTTTCAATGAACATGACCACCTGTCAGCTGTCAAAGGGTTGTGGCTAAAACAGAAGCACACAGTATTAGGGAAGGAACGGGTTGAATCATCTTCAACTCAGACCTGATACAACATGCCTTTCTGTTGCCTCAGATTAAATCATGATAGTGGGAAAACCAGTTTTATCCTCCAATAAACTTGAAAGAATAGGCAAACAGACTCATAATATAATGTGTTGCTAGTCTCAAATAACTCAATAAATGACAGTGATTTTACCACAAGAAATAGAGGCTGAGGGAGAGGGAGTCGTGGTTCACTCTCAGAAAAGGGGTACAAAAGCTGTCAAAAGTACTAATCTCTTTCTGAGAGACAAGTTTCCAGTTCATGTCAAGTTTAGGCTTAGCTACAACCAGGGTTAGGTGCTTCCACAATATTGTTAATCACATATTGTTTAAGTTATGCGCAGGCTTATAGTTTTAGGGAAGGTAGGGTTAGCTCAACTGCATTTTTTTGACAGGAATGTTGCTCCAAGATCAACAAAATTGTACTTGTCAAAATCAGAGTGATTGTTGTTTTTAACAACCATAACTGAGGTAAAGTCCTAATATTTTTTTACTTTTTCTTCAAATAATAGGCTTAAAGGACTAGTTCACTTTTTGAAAAGCAACATTTCGTGAGCAAAAAAAGGCCTCATTTCAGTCAAAAGTTGAATTATACAGATCACATTCAAACTTTCAAAACGTTTCAAGTCATTTAGTGCTACAAACCAAAGCAGCATTCTGTTGATTAACGTGAATTCACTAACTTGATAGATTAATATAGAATTCAACTGAAGCACATAATCATATAACTGGTGTTTTTTTTTCTACTCCTACCTCAAGGCCGAGTGCTGTGGAACAGACGGTCCGACGGACTGGTTAGAATTTAACTCTACTTTCAAACAGACATTTTCCACAATATACCCCTTTTCCTGGCCGCCCAACTGCTGCAAGAGACTGATTAACTTTGATGTGGCAGATCTAGAAGGCTGTACCGTTGGCAAGAGCAGCGCCATGTACACAAAGGTACGTAAAGGCCAGTTTACACCAACGGTAACTATAACTAACGTTATAGCGTCCAAACCAGCGGACGATATCGTTCGGTTTATTCTGAGCGCGTGCTTGTCTGTTACTTTAAATGCTCGAGCTCGTTACAGCAGGATATGGATTCTGATTGGTTGTTTGTTTAAATTTTTTATCGTTCATCAGCTGGATAAAGTCGTTCTGAATGTGATTCTAACGAACGTTTCTCTGTACCGTTATCGTTATAGCTTTGGTGTGAACTCTGCTGTTAATATTGAGAACGATTTTTAGTACTATAATAACGTCAATCGTTATCGTCCTTGGTGTGAACGGGCCCTAAAATAGTCTTGTAACATGTCACCTGCTTTACTAAAGACAACAGGCAGCAACATAGCATTAAATATGACCTGCAGGAATAGAATTTACAACTTTCATTAGACTTGACAGTGGTTCTGTAGTGTCACAAGTTAAGGAAGTCTAATCATTTTCAAATTCAAATAATTTAAATTTAAACGCAAATAGAGGTTTATAAAAAGAGATTTTAAAAAATCTTATAATTAATCTTATTAAAAATGTTGTATTGTGTTGGGCTTATGTAGATCATGTTAAGATTTAGTTGTTTTGTTTATAGAAAAAAAAGCAGGTTTTGCTACTGGCTCACTTAGCCTATTATAAAATGTCCCATGAATCACAGGACATTTTATGAGCCAGCTGTGAGCAATGTGGAATGACATCTTTATTTTCAGTACATCTGTCCGATTCTATGGCCTCACTTTATGTTAGGCCTAGCCTATTCAGGGTTGCTTCGATGTAATTTTTGTTTTTTATTTGATATTTCAGGGATGCTTCCAGTACATTGAATCCGTGTTAAGTCGTTACACCTGGGCTGTGAGCTGGTACGGTTTCGCAGTTCTCATGTTTGTGGTAAGTCATACAGTATAACAATTCTTTTTCTAAATGACCTCTATACATTCACACAGGACATGCTATTGTTTAAAACATCTAGATGAAACACAAGGGTCTTTGGCTGCATTTTTAAAGTTCAAACTGCTTTGAAAGTTTGACAGGGAAAAAATGGACATCACAAGATGGTGATGTTCAATGGGAATGAAACAAACAATATATTGACTTTTATGTCTATTGCATGATTTACCATTTATTTTTAGGATTATCTTAGTTTGGGTGATTCAATGTTGATATATGAATGTATTGATTTTGCTATATTATATTTTGATTATTTATTCTGTCCATTAGTTGCAATATCTTACTGGATATTCAGTCATCTAATGCACTTTTGATCTGTCCTACAGTTTTTCACATTAGTGATCACCATGATCTACTACATGCAGCTGGACTAATTGTAGGAATCTACATGTGCCACACAGATGCTTCCACTCATGGCGTCATAGAAAAATACAGATGATTGCACATAATAAATAAAAGTACCCTGCAGCATTTTTGTTTCCTCATCATGCATGCGGTTTTATGACCTTTTATAATTTGTACATTTAAAATTATGTATTTGTCACATAAGGGATGTTCCAGGTTTAAACCAAATGAATCTTGATTAAAAGCATTTTTGGCTAAATGGCAATAATGCTGAATTTTTAAAAACTTTAATTGAGGGAGCATCATCTTTAAGCTACCATATAAAGATTTTTTTGTTTCTATAATTTTCTAAGCAACTGATTCAAATATATAATTGATTTCCATTTAATTATGGAGTAGTTTTTATGAGATCATTTAAAACCTTTATTAATAATATTAATCGGTAACACTTTACAATAAGGTTTCATTAGTTAAAATAAACTTATAATGAACTCTACTTCTACAGTATTTATTCATCTTTGTTAATGTTAATTTAATAATTTAAAAATACTTTATTAAAAAAATACAAAAAAGATTAATAAATACTGTAACAAATGTATTTATCAGTTAGTTAATGTTAGTAAACACATTAACTAAAATTAAAGTGAACATGAAAACTTATTTTAAATCAAATGACTATCAATTAATCAATTTCCCTTTATGCCACAGTCTATAGATTTAATATAAAATTTGCTTTAAAATGTCTATAGACCAATGAATAGGACATTGTTTTAAATTATATATGATCTGTTTTTAAAACATACATAATGTTTCTGTTTATCAAATGAACATGTTACTGTGCTGGTGACTCTTCATGTGTCGTTCACTGTCTGTAATCGGAAAAGGGTAAATGATCGCAGCAAAAATGGCCACAGGTTGCATGCAGGTACATGCCCTAGGAAATAAACCAAGCAAGAATGAAAAGACAACAAAAGCCTGGCAGCTCTCCACACCCTGAACCACCCAAACCGTTATTGCTCAGGCTAATTATCTAATGCCAATATTTTCTACATGCATCAATAGAAAACAGAGGAGGGAATGTTAGCTTGCATATGTCTGTTTTAATTTATACTCAACTGGGAGTGTCGCCCGATACTCAGATACAGACTGGTTTTGCAGGATTTCCATCAAGTAAAGAGCTTAACTTCTCTCATATTACCTCCTACAAAGACACTATCATCTTAGAGGGTGTAGACTGCAGCACTACAAGCCCTGAGAATTAAAATAATCTCAAAATAACAAAACCTAGAAAGAACACACCTTGTTAGCAAATGCATCAGCCTCAGAAGCATCCAGGTCTGCTTCAACAATAGGAATGTTATTTAGTCAAGTAATTGTCATCACAATGTCACTTAGCAAGGTTATTTAAGAAAAAAAATGCAATAAGTACCAGGATCACTAAAAAAAAAAAAAAAAAAACTACAACCTGCATTCCAATGAGTTTTTTTTTTTGTAATACGAGTACTTGGATAATGCCTCCTCTTACCTGTGTACAAAAATATTCTGTTAAAATAATAAATCACCAAACTCATCAATAACGGGTGTCCAAGGTTTTAATTCACATATTTGAAAATTATACAAAATAGAATGAACTGCCTTTAGCAAAGTGCTAAAGACTGAAGGGGAGATTGTTGGACATGAACAGTTTAACCTCAAAGCCACATGCATGACCTCTCTCACTGGAACATACACGCTGACAGGTCTGCTGACATACATAGGTAGCATTAATATTTTTAGTGTTGTTTTTTTTTTTTTTAAGGAACGATATATCCCCCTTGGTTATTCACTGCATAGATATGTATTAAAACAACGGAGATAACAGACATGCAAACACACCGTATCATACTCTCAGTCATACACACTATCTTTCTCATTTAGACCTTGTATACTCAGGACTTGCCGGTGCGGAGCTTTGGAAAACTAAATTGAAGCAACAGGGCTCAGGACCAAGTTTGTATCCAACTCATCAACATTTGCTTTCATAATGAAGGATTATTTAAAAGAAGATCGATTATTTAACAAAAGGCACTAATTACAAATTAATTCTATATAGAATCCACCTCTGTCAAATTTTAGAAGAATTTCCAGGACTAAAAAAAAATACTATAGTACTTCCTAAAAAACACCGGAACAGTACCGAGCCTAGATAGTGGTATCTTTTATAGTCATCTAAGTCTAGTGTTGTGGGCATTGAATGAATTTTCTGTGTTTTGTGGTGAATAGTACCAGTTATTCTATGTTGCTAGGTTAGGATTTCTCCTTCAAAGAAACCCAGGGATGTCTGGGAGTGTCACAGGGTGACGTGACCTACCTGAAATACTTGCTTTGGATTAGAACACCAATATTTATACAAAATCATCTGACGCATTACTGGAGAATGAGCCGTACAGTACCTCACAGAAATATGCACCTTTCCCAAAAATATCAGCAATTACCGTTCCTTTTTATGTGCTTAATGTCAGACACTCATTCAAGACACACTCATTCAAATTCACACACACTAAAAAAAAAAACTTAAAAACAACAAAAAAGTCCTTACCTTTACATTCTTTGAAACAAATCAATAAAGGCAAAATAAAACTATTTCACATTAACTCTTTCCAATGAAAACTTACAATAACTTAGAAACATCAACAAAAAAAAGCAATTAAAAAAATGGAAATATCACATTGCCGCCAAAAATAAAGATAACAAAAAACATCTTCATAAAGTTTCATAAAACCACTAGCTTGAGGTTATTTTTTATCGTACTTTGAGGAGGAAGAAAGACATTAAGCTTGTGCCCCTGTACAGAATGATCTAGTGTCAAAAAGAACCTTAAACCAGACCAAAAAAAAAGCAAAAAAACAAAAATTAGCCACACTGAGCAACGTCCTGTCAGAGGAATAGCAGCTATGCACCTCTCTGACTCCCTCTGCTGGACAGCACAGTGTGTTCTGGAATGTTTTCATATCTAAGCCACTTTATGGTTCACTTCTTTGATACTTTCTGCTTTATGTCTTATTCTCGTACGCTTTTTCCACTCCAATATGCACTCTAATTGCAGGACAGCAGTGGGTTTTTTTCTGAGACAGAAACACCAGTAAAGACATACGTACCCCACTTAATTTTGTTTCTGTACACTTCTTTCACAACATGTTAACCTGTACAGTAAACATAAAAGTCTAGTGCTTATACTGGTTTACGTCATATTATCCTATTTTAAGTCTAAAGACAGGACTTTTTGTGGCAGTTGTGCTCTTTAGCAATAACTACGGGTCTGGCCTTCAGTTCGGATGGTCCAATTGGGCCCCGGCAGGCTTCCCTGCCGGTTTAAGCCTCTCTGGTTTCGCAACCCCGGAGGTCGGAGAGACGGATCCAGGACAACATCTCGTCGTGGTGTATTGGGATATTGGGGAAGCACTGACCCTGACTGGTACGGGTATTGGTTGGCCACTGTCTGGGGCCCGTATCCTCTTGCTGAACCAAGCGCTAAGTTAGAGAAGGCCACTGTAGGTGGAGTGCATGTGTGGGAAGCTTCTGGGAGGCCTTGAGGGCCCCAATTATGGTGTGGGGGGTCCTGATAATACGGTCTTGGGGGATAAGGATTAGGGTTTGTGCTTTCTCCCTGCGAGACTGGGACAAAGTCTTGGCTCCTGTAAAACTTAAGGACTTGGTCACCAGATGGCATGACATCAAAAGCTTGTCTATACTGGCCTCCAGAAGATCTTCGCAAGGGGTCTTGACGTTGGAAAGGTCCAGATCCATCTCTAGGTGGCATTTGACTTTCAAAATGCCCACGAGAGGGTCCTGGTGTGTAGATATTGTATGCAGGTGGTGGTTGTTGCGGCTGGCTAGGGTAGGGATTTGGAGGGTGCTCGATGTGTGGAGAAGAGGACGAAGAAGAAGGCGCAGAAGGACCCTCTCTTTCATCCTCTGCTAGCTTTTCAATTAGTAAGGAGGCTATTTCCTTCCCAGATAGGACATTAACAGGCTCTGAGCTGATACTTTGGGGATCTGAGCGGCTACGGAAATGCATGGCAGTGGAGGCCGACGCTGCTATATTGGTCTCTTTGGAATCTGAGGATACATCGTTGTGGGCAAGGTTGTCGAAGCTAACTGTGGGACTTTCATGCTCTGAAAGTTTCTGCTTGTCTTCTGGTTGAGACTTGGAAGGTAGTTCCAGTGTCTCCGATGCTTGATGATCATTTTCGTCAAGGTTTGTGGTGGCCCAGCTCTTTGAATTAACCCCAGATCCTTGTGGGTTTGTGAAAGGATAGTTGACGTAGATGGGCTCAGGCTGATCTTTCGTGATTCCTTGCACCGGGGAAGTCTGAGGTGGTTTCAAAACCGATTGCTGATGCAGTAGTATGTCTTCCGGCCTGGAAGCCTCAAAGTACCGGTAACACACCTTCCCATTTTCAAAGTAGGGGTGAAGCTGGGAGGCAGTGTGGTCTGCAGAAGGCGAACGCTGGGGCCGATGCACGCTACGTTGGTGAACGGACAGAGGCATTATGCCTGCAGAGGAGCCCACGACACCGGATGCAGGTAAGGGATGTATTTCACTGCGGGGCAACCTGACAGATGATGATGTCTGTCGCTGAGGACGAGGGTGGGGAGGATGTCCGGATGATCCGTCATGGGAGCGATGGTGAGAATGGGAAAAGGAGAAAGAGTGAGAATGTGCTGCGGCCCAAGCTCGTGTGGCCTCAGATGACCACAGCTGGGGAGCCCTACTGCCCACAGGTCCTTGGGGGTTGTAGGGAGGAGGGTAACCCCTGGAAATAGGCCTTTGATTGGCTGGGTCAGTGAGACGAAGGTTTCCCTCCAGATCCAGCTTCATGTTCTGATAGCTGTGGCGTGCATAGCTGGGTGGCACTTTTGGATGCTCAGGTGCACCAATCTCATAGTAGAAGTTCTCCATCTTGGATGGGTCTTCAGAGGGGACAACAGTTCTGATCTGAGTGGACTGAGTCTGTTGCTGCTGTTGTTGGGGAAGGTGTGCAACCTGGACAGCTTGGCTGGCCATTCTGGCAGCATGATAGCGAGACAGCATGTCAGAGGTACTGCTAATGCGCTCAGAGAAAGCTCTGGAAAGTGGTGTGTTTCCTTGGGGAGCCCCTGCCAAGCGTCGAATGCGACTGGCATCCAATGAGCGACGCATGTAATCATGCCGGTCAGTCTGAGAGAGTGGAGCCCTCAAGGGAGCAAGATCAGGGGGCTTGGGTGGCACTTTAGGGCGGGTGGGCTGGAAGGCTCGTACCTGGGCCAGTGGAGAGCTCTCGGATTTGGAGTGCAGGAGCTGAGTGTGTGGCTGGGCTGCAGGCTTGGGCTGGCCAGTGGATTTATCCTGCTGAAGCTGTGGTGCAGAAAACTGCCGCCCATATGCTGGGGGTTTTCTCTGAGAAAGGATAGCTTCGCTAGAGGAGGGTGGGCTGGATTTTGAGGGTTGTGCTGAAGAAGTTGGCTCTTCGTTCTTGTAAATGGGGCTTGGGCTTCGCTCATTGTCCTCAGAGGAACTGGCAACTGACAACTCAGAATTAGATGTCCCAGAATCAGAGACTGAGCTGTCAGAAGAGAGAGTTCCAGAGTCCTGTCCAGGTTGTGACCTTGGATCTGTACCATGTGATTTGTCTGCAAGCTTTTCAGCAGCAGTTCCACCATCATCGTCACCCTCAGTCTTCCACACAGACAAGGGGCGCACCGTGGAGTAGATCTGATTAGAATCAGAAGACAGTAGAGCTCCTGCATCAGCAGAGAGGGACCTCTGGAGGCGGATGTCTGTCTCAGGGGAGGTTCCACTCTGACGGGGGCGGTATGGGGGAGAGGCACCTTGCCGCAGTGCCTTGTTGGCACTTTCAGCCAGAGCCAGAGCCATGAGGCGTGCTGGGTTCTTGGGGGGAGGAGGAGGGGGCTGCTGGGATGGAAGGGGAACACCAGTGGGACCAAAGATACCTGAAAAAAGGGAGAATAAGGAATTGCGAAATAAGTGGTTACTTTAATCAATGGGCTCTATGCACGGCGGTATTTCCGGTGAAGGTGTAAGGATGCTCGATAACTTCGGCCGATCATAGAGTCCAATGCAATACCGAGAATTTATATTGAATTTTATACTCCATGGTTATACTAAAGAAACGTTAGTCACAAAAACAGATAAAACAGACACCCCTCGTTGTGTTTATGCTTCTTTTTACAATTATATTAAATAAACATAACTATATATAAAATTAGATCTAAACGTATGTACGTTTCGTTTCAAAGACGGGAGGACAGTCAATTTTGAAGACTCTGCCATAATCCCGTTTTCCTACGCTTAAATCTCCACAACCGGAAATGGACGAGCATCCTTGCGTCAAATGCGGAACTTATGCGTGCATATAGCCCATTATTTATTTTTAACATTAAAACAGAGGTTCCCAAACTTGGGGTGCACAAGAAAATTATGGCCGAAAGTTCTCTCATAAATGTACAGAAATGGGCAATTTTTCAGAAATTCAATCAATTGGATTTTTTTTTAAAGACTTGGCCTGTCTGCCTAGTTCTTTACACTCTTCATAAAGGGAACATACGAATGGCAATGTAAAACTATCTTGGTACTTGACAAAAGTCAAAGGGTGTGCAGTCTGAACAGTTTGGGACCCACTGCATTATGCCATTATCAGAGTGTATACTCACTAGGACCCTTGATCTTGGCGATGGGGCCCAACTTACTGTTGAGCTCTTGCTGGCAGCTCTCTGTAAGCTGAAAGTCACATGACCTCAGGAGCATAGATATCATCTGGGGTGGCTGAGACGGTCCACTGCTTGGAGGTCCAGGTTGCAATTCGCCAGCTCGTCCACCAATCATTTCCAGAACCTTGAAATTTAAAATGGTTCACTTATAGATCACTGCACATTAAACTGGGATAGGAGTCATCTACAAAAGTATTAGTTCAAATAATTTTACATACACAACAAAATCAACAAAAGATTTCACCTTGGCAGGTACACTGATGGAGATTGGATCAGAGATGTCCATAGGGGGGGATTTAGGCGCTTTGGATGAAAGTGCATGAACCACTTTACGTGTAAAGGAACGCCTCTCTTGAGGGGGCTGAGAAGGGGGTGAAGAGGCCGCTGGAGCTGGCGTCTGGCTATGGGATGGGCTTAGGTTTGACTCACCCTGCTGGGTTGTGCTTGCGGGAGCATTAGTAACTGCAGACGGCCTGTGTTGACAGAACACCTGCTGAGGCGGAGCTGCTGCAGCCAGGATCAAACTCCGACGGGCTGCAGCCTCTGATTGGTTGAGAACCGAGTCTGGATCTTCTGTGATTGAGCGCTGGCTACCAGAGCGGGTGTGGCCTTGATGGCTCAGACAACGGTATGGAGGGGGTGCAGCTGCAGGAGGGGACTCCCTGCCGCTAGGAGCGACGGCTGTGCTCCCTAACCCTATTGGCCCATCTTCCAGGAAGGTGGGGCTAAAGTCAATGACATCCTCTGCCATCCAGGAGGTGGAGGGTTCCTTGGAGAAATCAGGCAACATGTACACACCTTCCTCATCCTCTTCCTCTTCATTTTCTTCCTCATCGGCATCACGCATTTCCTCAGGCAGCAGGCTGTCGTAAGAGCGGCTCGGATGGATTCTAGATGGGGAGTGCTGAGGAAGGAGCTGCGGATCAACCGAAGCGGCCAGAGAGAGACCATCACTGCTGGAGCGAGGTCTTCGTAAGCGTTGCATCTTCCCCTGACCTGAGATAAAAACAGAGCATCATATATCACTATTACTTTTCAAGAGTGTATGTATGTATATATACATACAGTATATCCAATATTATAATTTACACACACACACACACACACACATTTGATGAATATAATTCTTTGATGTATAGAAAGTTTATAAGAACGCCTGATCAATTTTAATGCATGCTTGCTGAATAAAAGTGTTAATTTCTGATTAACTGATCCCAAACTTTTGAACAGTATATTCACACAATTTCATAAGAATAATGAAAAATAAAAATGTGTCATCTTATTAAAGGATTAGTTCACTTTTGAAAAAACTTTTGCTAATAATTTACTCACCCCCATGTCATCCAAGATGTCCATGTCTTTCTTTCCTCAGTCGAAAAGAAATTAAGGTTTTTGATGAAAACATTCCAGGATTTTTCTCCTTATAATGGACTTCCATGGGAACCAGGTCCAACCGAGGTCCAAACGACAGTTATAACAGTTACAGATGCAGCTTCAAATGTCTTTAAACGACACCAGACGATGAATAAGGGTCTTATCATGCGAAACGATCGGATATTTCAAAGCTTATTCCAAAAATGAAACTTTTCTAAGGACAAATGCTAGCCTTGTAATATATTAAGAGGCGCGTTTGCAACGTCACGTAATACGTAATTACGTTCAAAAGGTCACGGGCGACGTAGCCGGAAGTACAGAATCAAAATCGTCCGACATCGTTGTTTTACCTTTTAATTCCTTTTCTGTAAACGGCGTATGAGTTAGTTTTCACGTTCAACCTATGCGTTCAACTTTTAAACACCTCGGTTGTTCTCTGACTCTTCTGGCTACGTCGCCCGTGACCTTTTGAACGTAATTACGTATTACGTGACGTTGCAAACGCGCCTCACAGAACGGAGCAAGGCTAGCATTTGTCCTTAGAAAAGTTACATTTTTGGAATAAGCTTTGAAATATCCGATCGTTTCGCATGATAAGACCCTTATTCATCGTCTGGTGTCGTTTAAAGACATTTGAAGCTGCATCTGAAACTGTTATTAACTGTCGTTTGGACCTCGGTTGGACCTGGTTCCCATGGAAGTCCATTATAAGGAGAAAAATCCTGGAATGTTTTCATCAAAAACCTTAATTTCTTTTCGACTGAGGAAAGAAAGACATGGACATCTTGGATGACATGGGGGTGAGTAAATTATCAGCAAAAGTTTTTTCAAAAGTGAACTAATCCTTTAAACTGCTCCCTGAAAATTGATTGGTCAACCAGGCTATTAAAGAATTACCAAATGTCATTCATACCTGCTCCACTGTGCTGAGAGGACAGGGACTCCTCACTCTTTGCTGACCTGAGCGTCACACTGTCGACCCTGCAACCTAAAGTAGACATACAACACTAAAAACTGAGCCATTTTCCTCTGACATCAGGAAATGCAGATCTAATTATGATAAAGTACAATCTAAAGAAATTAGCTTGATGTCTTTTATACCTGCATGAGAGGTAGTGGGCTGGAATAGAGAGGTGATCCTGGTGGGTTTACGCCGACCTGCCGCTGCAGGTTTTCCGATGGCAAAAAACGTCTTCCAGCTCCCGCCTGCTGACTTCCGGACCTTCATCCCTCTTTTCCTCCTTAAAGAAACACGAAAGAGGAATTTAAATAATTTAATTAATAGGTTAACCAATCCTTTGTAAGTCATTGATTTGTGCAAAAAAACCCCACTTGTCTGCAGGCAGGTCCAGTACAGTGTGAAACTGGCCGAGAGCGTGGTGAGGAGACCCCTGAAGGAGAAGAGGAGCTTGTGTGCGAGCCTGTGCTTCCTCCAGAGACAGAAGCCTGGTAGACGCAAACGACTTGGGCCTGGTCAGAGACTGTCGTGCTGTGGAGTGAAAGAGACAAACAGAAGAAAAATATTCAGATCCAGCAAGCCAACGGACATATGCGAGTTAATGCAGTAATGCAGCGAAGAGCACAGCGATTGACAACAAACAAACATGAAATAACATGATGCATGGCAAACGACAAGACATCAAAGCTTCAACAAAAAACATCAGCTCCTCCAACACTTCCGTAGTCTGTACAGCTCTACTGCAACAAGCTTTGTAGGAGAAATACGGGCGGGCCAACAGACAAAATTTAGAGTGGTAAAGGCCAGAAACAAACTACGCAAGTACACAAATGCACACTTTGCCGGTGCTTAGTAAAACTTAACATGCAATCTTGCAATACTGTCTTGAGTCAAGTAATGCAAGTGATAACGCCTCTTGTGGCAGTGTTGAGAATGCAGTATAACTGCGCTTGTGTTTGTGTACTTGCATAGTGTTTTGGGCCTCAGCAAGCCTGTAAAGTCTGGGACATCAGACGAGAAGAGGAATCCGGAACAAAGCCTCCAAAAGTTTTTGACATACAGAAAAATACCTAAATGTCACTTTACCTGCTGTAACTGTCTCAGAGTCGAGTCCTCACAAACAGATACTCTTTTCACTCAAATTTTCACTATCCATCCATTCATTCCATTCACCCATCTTACCAAATGATTTTCCTCAATTTCCTACTTAATGAAAACCAAATTTACATAGTAGAAAAGAGCAATTAGTAAAACCATAAGCTTAATATTCATACTTTGTTCTACAAAATTAATGGATATTTGTCAACAAAAGGAATTTATTGCCTTATATCTAATCTGTGTGCTGTACAATTTTAACATCTCATTTACATAGGCGAAATGTGATTTTACAGATCCTTGAGCATAAACAATGGTCATAAAATAATCCATCCATGTGGAAAATGACATTGCTAATGGCATACGCTACCGTTCTAAAGTTTGATGTTGGTGAGATTTTTGAAAGAAAAATGTAAAAGAATTTCAAAGAACTGCATTTATTTGAAACAATAATTATAATTTCTACATTTTTAAAAGACACCTTTGAACAATTCGGTGTCCTTGCCACATAAAAGTATGAATCCTTTTGAACAGTAGTGTAAACACACAGTCATGTTGAATAGGACAAAAAAAAAAGTGAGCATATATAGTATCGTTTGGATCCCAGCTGGAAAAAAAGATTTACATTTCCAGCTGTAGCTAGCTAGATGGTTGATCAGTTGGTCTAAAAGCAGATAAACCTGCTTTGTACCTGTAAGACTAACTTGAACCAGCAACAAACCAAATACCATATTCCAAGCTGAGACATTCTCACAGGACACATTATGTTTCTCTTTGATGGACATCCAGGAACAAATGTCTTGCTGTCTTACTAATTTTTCAGAAAGAGTAAATGGAAGGTAATACACCTATAAAGCTGTGTTCAGTTAGCTTTTTTTAATTCAAAACGTTCCTAGGTATATCCTAGGTTTGACCAGATTGTGAATTGAGTGTGTCAGAGAGTCAGAGTCTGGATCTCATATCACGGAGAAGCGTCGTAGGTCAGGGTCCAGATAAGAGGGGTCAGTCAAACAGGACTCCCCCCTCGCCTCTTGAAGACTAACCAGGCGTGTTCGGGGCTGGCGCGAGATCTTGTGCTCCGCCCCTCTTGTTGCTATGGAAACACACAGCTCTCTCTCAGTAAGCCTTAGTTACACATGAGTGAGTCAGGCCACTGTAAATATGATCAACTTTGTTATGTTAGCCAAGTTCATCACTATAGAACAATTTATCAAATCACATGTATAGTAGGGCTGGGAGACGTTAAATAATCACAATTAATTTGCAATCATGTTGAAGGAAACAAGGTTTCCATCTCCTCCTTTTCCTGCAATTTGCAAATATGTGAGAATTATGACTGATTTTAATACGTTCTCGGATTTAAACCTCCCTAAAATTGCATGTGTGTTTGGAAGTCTTCAGATCTTTCATTAACAGTATAACGCTGCGACAGTATTTTAAAATTCTTTTTATCCCCAAGCAAAGGACGGGGGAAAAAACTTTGCTGTGAGTACATCACAAAATGAATCTTCACTAACTTAGTTTCTCCACTCTCCCTTTCACTTCTTAACTTTGATGTTTACTGTGCATCTATACAGGCCTATAAGGTTCGCAACTTCATTAAAACAATATTTGAATTTCATAACCTTAGACCTATTGCTTATTTCAAGTGTCCTAGGAACAGCATAAAAGGGCATTGTGGGTTGAGTGAGCGGACTGAGCGACAGAAAGGCGCTCTCAGCTCCAGAGGAAATACTACCGCTCCGCTCACATGCTCTGGTTTGAAGACACCGGACTGAATGAGTGGTTTACTGATGAGTGTGAACATCTATGGTGGAAAACAAATGTGTTCTCTTCTGGTTCAACATACCTGCATTGAAACGTCCAACAGAAGTGAAAGAGTCACTGAACAGAACTTCCACATTGCTGAGCAGAAACTCCACAACCACGGACTGAATACGCACTTCTTTAAACGGATCAGCGCCGCTTAAGCCTGCTGCCTCAATTTCTTTGGACCTGACACAGAACAACAGTAGATTTAGACAAAAGAGGTTTAATTTGAACCCTCAGCCTGTACAAGGAAAAGCTACAACAAAAAGCAGTGAGGATTTCAGTAATGGATCATATGTTTGATGTAGAGCCAGACCGATATATCGGCTGGCCGATATTAGGCAGTTATAATACGGACGAAACATGCTTCAATCATCTCTCCTTGGCCTGTTATATTGAAAATGTATGTTTTACTTTGTTTAAATTATGGCTCATCATAGAATAGCTAACCACAAAGCTAGCGAATGCCACCATCATCAGTGGAAGACTGCTAACGTCAACATTAATGAGCTTGGAAACCACAATGAACTTTTTCTGCCTAAATAATGTAATGATTACTGTATGTATAACTAGCATATCTCTAGTTACAATCCCTGCATTGTAAAATGTATGTTAGACTTGCGAGGAGTGAACATTTAGACATCAAACGTATCTTGTGCAGAAAAGTTAGTTTTTCTTTTACACGTGTGTGAAATCCAACAATATTTAACAAAAAGAAAAAAAAAAAAACATCGGCCGATATATCGGAATAAATATATCAGATTTAACGGTATCGGCCTTCAAAATCCTTTATCAGTCGGGCTCTAGTTTGATGTAATGAAAGTAATTCAGTAATGACCATAGATTTATAAATTTCAATGTGTTCAGTTCAACAGAAAAAATTATTAGGACAAAAACAATACACACTGATAATTTTGATAGGGGTGCACCAAAATGAAAATTCTGGGCCGAAACAAAAAAGTTTTTAAATGAGATTAGGCATCAAATTATTAGACCTATAAATCTATAAATTCACAGTAGAAATATATATATATATATATATATATATTATATATATATATATATATATATATATATATATATTATATATATATATATATTATAAGAAAACTTTAAAAGTTACAAATTATATTATATTACTACTGCTTAGAAATGAACAAACAAACAATATAATTTGAAAAACAATCCAAAAAACAATACAAAAAATATTGATTTGAGCACAAACTATTTTAGTATTTGAGGAAAAAGGAGACCCTTTTTATCTCAGATTTAAAACTAGTACAACTGCCTGGTACAGTTGTAAGTAATACACATATTATACTAAAATATCTGACAGCAGAATGCTGTGAGTGACCAATAAGAATCAAATATCAAAGATAGCCATTACATTAACTGTTTCCAATATCAACCTAACCATGGCTATGCTAATAGATATAAATAAATAAATAAATGAGCAAACAAACAAACAAATAAAATACTACTAATGGCCATTATGGATATCGTCACATACATTGTGCATTGCTAATATTTAGATTAAATTTTACATACCTGAGCAGGTTGGGTGCCCAGACGATGGCCAGATTCTTAATGTGCATGTTAGTCTCTCCACTGCAGGTGGCCAACCCGGACAGATGTTTGATCAGGTACTCCAAAGTGCTGAGAGACAAGTTAAAACATCCCTTATTGTCAGAAAACTGCTCTTTCGGTCACACTTCAGTTTCACATCAATGTCAATAACAGGTGACACAACTTGAACATGTAGTAAGTATTGGGGTTACCGGTAGTGAGGAGGAGGAAGTTGCTGGATAACATCATGCACTTTCACCATTCTCTCTTCATCGGTCATCTCTCCCATACATTCCTGGTCAGATAGAAAGATACAGCTCGCTTATTAACTTTAAAACATTACTGGAAGTTTAGTTCAGTAAGATTCTTATGTTTTTGAAAGAAGTCTCTTATGTTCACCACAGTGGCATTTATTTGATCAATAAAACAGTAATATTGTAAAATATATTAATTTAAAATAATTTTGAAAAGTCTTTCATTTCAAAATGCATTTTTAATACAAAAATGTACTATATACAAAATGTATTTTAATACATTTTAAGCATCATTACTACAGTCTTCAGTGTCACATGATCCTTTAGAAATCATTCTCACTTGCTGATTTGATGGTCAAGAAACATCTCTTATTATTATCAATGTTGAAAACACTTTTGCTTCTAAATATTTTTGTGGAATCCATTATACATTTTTTAAAACGCAGTTCATTATTGTGTCCAACTGTTTCCAAGAATTATTATCTGAAAACAAGAAAAATATCTTCGGCTTTGATGACCGTGATATTAACATGGTTGAAGGGTTTTGAAACCCTCGTTTTGCAGAATTACTTACAGCAAACTTGTCGTAGAGTTGGTACGTGAGGAGAGGATTGGGCAGCTCTCTGAAGTAGAGTTTGCACAGTGAGCCAACACAGTGAATATCCTGCATGTACACATCTTTCGTCAGGTCCGGAACATTTTCACTGTCGAACTCGTGCCTGATTGGGATGAGAAGCAAGAGAATAACATGTCATGGTCATGCATATAAAGAAAACATGAATTAATTACCCTTTAAATATCGTTTTAAGTGTAGACATAATTAGTCCGTGACGACCTTTATATAAACTTCCAGAGTAAAGTATGAACAGACACACCTGAGTTTTTGTATGTTGGAGGACACACCAGAGTGTCTGTAGATCCCATCCACCACACCATGCTTCTCTATGAACTCTGAGCAGCTCTTTAGGACCTGCGGCACTGAAGTTTGACCACAAAGATATCACTACATGTAAAAATGACACTTTCAAAAAGGTTCCCATGCATCCCTTTTACAGCACATAAAGGAAATAATCTGTTTCTGTACCGTCTTGACCAGAGTTGAGGAGATGCTCGCCGAGATCGCAGCCGAACACTCGTTCTTTCAGGATTCCCCTCTGCTTTAGCTTTTGTTTGGTGGGTCTGGACTTCATGAAGGTGCGCAGGAAGCCCATCAGCTTGCCATGTTTCTTGGACACTGCCAAAAGGGGGCGACAGAGAGCTAATCAGGCAATTGAAAATGTAGACAGCACAATTTCACACTACAGAACAGATCATTGCTCCCTTCACACACTCAGTGGGGAATATCTTTAAAACATACAAAAATGTGTTCATTTGGGATACCCTTCAAAGACTGACAACATTTGAGGTGCACAGGAGAGGGGTTTTGAGTATGACATCATAAAAAAAATCACTTTTATTATGAAAGAAACTATCGAATAAATCCAAGTGTATTTATGGAAAATCTATCAATATATACATTTTAATTATAATATTTATAAAAAAAATTATATACTCAAAACCTCTACATTTAGTTACATGACATTTTCGATGTTTAATATGTAATTAAATGCGAATGGAAATCTCTAAAGCGATTAGTAACAATTCCCGAGGTGCATTAGGTTGAATAAAATGCTACATTTTCTATTCACCATGTTTTTTTCATTCAGTGCCTTATGCACTCCCAATTATTCAGAATTTTATTAAAGTTGGCTGAAACCTGTGAACTTGGCAAAGCACTAACAACAGGTGACTGGAACGTATACAACAAATCTGAACATTTCTGCAGCTTTTGCTTCACGAGAGCACTCTGACCCCTAGAAAGAAGAAAACCACACCACAAACACCTACACAAAAGCCAACCAGTCAACTCTATTCTATGAAGTCCATAACTCCTGCAGGCTGCGTTTCATTTGTATAGATCAGTCATAGGTCTAAAAACCATATCACTGCAAGTAGGACTACGCGATATACTATAGATTAGTGGTTCTCAACATTTTTGAATTCACATTTCAAAACTGATTATTTTATAATTTTATAAAATAGTACATAATAAACTTTATTTATTTTTTATTTATTTACAGAAACTAGGAATGGTATAATATTAAAATGAATAAAATAATTTTTGCAGCCATAATTTAGACATCAGTTAAGGTCACCATCTAAAAAGCAGCACTTTTAGGAATGTATCATCAACATGCCGAGGACATCTCTAGGACATCTTGTGACGACGAGTGAAATTACATTTTGTTTTTATCTAATCGTGTGCACTGCTTGTCACTGGAATCTTGTTGCATCATGCCTGGTTAGGACACATTGTTAAAAAAGTTCGATTTGACATGGAGCAAGCACAATCAAAATCAATCCTCACAGCCCACAAACAGCTTCTCATTTATACAACAAGCAGTCTGCAATTCATCAACAGATGCTAGAGCAGGGGTCAGCAACCCATGGTAATAGCTGGCACATGAGCAAAAGCAAGAGGTGTAGCCTATGCATTTCATTCCGAACCTGCAAACAGATCTACATTTTAAGTGTAATTTAATCATTTTAATCATTCCTCATAGTAACACAGCTTGATATTTATTTAAATAGAAGTTATAAATAGTATTAAAGTGTGAGAATTTATTAAACTGCGCACGCAAGTCAATGAAAGTGTGCAGCTCTGATAAACCATTAGCATGACCACTGCACATCACACACTCAAGTTGACTGACAGCGCACAGCTTGTTCCACTGTACATAGCAATGCTATACATTAGAGCCCGACCGATAAAGGATTTTGAAGGCCGATACCGATACAAATATTTTTGGGTTTTAAAAATCCGATATATCGGCCGATATTTTATTTATTTATTTTTTAAACTGGACATGATAGTCACAAATTTTGTCATGCTTATTTGAGATAAGAGAACCGATGGGGATGTTCTTTTAATTGTTATTCAAGCAATGTTATCCAACAGGAACGGTGTAGAGTGCCCTCTGGTGGACAAACTATACAACTCCAACACTCATGACATGTTTCAAGCGTGTTTCGTCCGTTTTTATTTTATTTTTGAAATATTCATTTATCAGCCATTATAACTGCCGATACCGATAGTTTGGAAAATGCCTAATATCGGCCGATAATATCGGTCTGCCGATATATCGGTCTGGCTCTACTATACATTCATGATATTCAACCAAGTATATGTAATCCTATTGAGCACAATGATTGACTGAGACTTAAGAATGGCACTTTATGACAAAAAGGTTGCCAAACCCTGATAGCCACATGAATGAATTATACAACATTTTTGCTGTCTTCACCATCCAACACCCAAGCTCACCCTCTCCAAACCACCCACACTTTCTCTGCTGTATAAACAACCACAATCTGTGCTCCAAACCCTAGGTATCTCAGAGGATAGAAGGCGTTAGAAAAAGACGGATATGGAAATGTTAGTTTAGGTAAATTCACTGAAGTTGTTACCAGCCAGGCTTAGGAACCAAGGATGAAGAACTGAGAGAAAAAGAAGGAAACACAATCGACAGAAACATCAAATCCATCTTTAGTGCAAGTGTTATTATAAACTAATATATTCACTGTTAAGCATGTCATGATGCTGCTGTGATGTACAGAAGACTATCCAACAGCCTTAAAATCTTACACACAAATTTGTGACAAATAATAACATAGGCATTGTTTTGACTACAGTGGCTTTCAATGCCATAAAAACAACCTTAAAAACAGAAGCCGTGCCACCAAAGGCTACAATATTATCTGTGCTAGAACATCAAGTAACCAAAGCATGTCTTTTTTGAAAAAAACAAAAAAAAAACAAAAAAAAAACAACTAGGGCTGGGCGATATATATCACCTATTCACCAATAGTGGTTCACCAATACCAATACTATTCACCAATACCAGGATGGCTGATATACACACACACATTGGGGGCAGAAATATAAATAATTAAATAAATGAATACTTTCATTCATTGAGGCTGTTGAAAAACTAGCTTCGCCATTACAGGAATAAATTACATAGGGTGTATTCAAGCTTTTGACTGGTTGTGTATATATTTTATACCACAGGGTTGAATGCTTGCTTGTGATTGGTTGACAATAATTGACAATATTTTCCAGTAAATGCACAGCTAAAGTAGTTTCAGTAGTTTCTCGATTGCAGTTCAGTTCGATATGGATATACTTCACCGAATTGCAGCCTACCACAGCAAAAGAACCAAAAAACACAAACACATTGAAATCAATGACAAACAATACTATAAATAAAACAATTTATTTTATTATGTACTGTATGGAAAGCATGCTCTAGCTCTGCTCTTTCTCCCTCCCATGCACACAGTTAGTCCCAAATGGCACATTTCAAGTTCACTTGCCATTTTGTGGACTTACAATGGCCGGCACTTACGTCCAGAAGACTGTAGGGTGACCCATTTGTCATTTTAGGTTTGAGCCTTTGCAGTCGATATGCGCCCTTGATGCGCAGACTTCTACCCGACACTTAAATCGGCAGTACATCACAAAGGTGCAGACTTGGAGGAAGATCGCAAGGGCTTACATTTGGGACAGGGCCTTACAATCGCTCTCATACACAAAAACTTGTCAGTCCTTGTCAACTTGTCAACCATGACTTTCTCAATAAAACTTCTGAGTTTTTTTCCCACTGAAAAGCTATAGTATGTAACATTTCTCAGTAGCGGGGTTGTAATGTCATTTTTAAGTAGTTTACAACTAACAGCAGCACGGACTCGGGTAATTCACACACACACACACTTAATGTCTCTAAATCTCTAAGGCTCAATCCTCCATTACTAGTTCTAAAAAGGACAAAAACCTGAAAAATGTCTTGAGGCGCAGTAACAGTAGATGCGAAATAATTGATTCATAAAATAATAATGCACAAAGAGGTGGTAATGCATGCACATTTAAACATTTAAAGGCATTTAAACTCGTAATGAAATTAAAATACATTTTATCAATTTTCTAAACGCATGTTAAAGATCTTATTTTAAATTGAACAAAAAAATGGAACTTCTGCATGGATGAACTGTTCAAAATATCATAACTGGACCTTCCAATGAAACGGCAGACTTCTCTCTAGTGACGTATGCAGGACTTCTTCAGTCATTTAATTCGCTTAAACCCACACCTGCAAGCTCACCTTCATCTGCCTCCACTTTTGAGTGCAATGTACATCTCAAAATCCAAACAACCAACAAATCCATAGAACCAAGTCCCCGTTCTTTTTCAATAATTCGTTAAGCTCGGATGTACGTCAGCATATTGAAGAATAGATTTGTCGCTTCTCCCGTGTCGTTGCGCCTGTAATACTATGCCCAGCCCTAATTGCAACTACTAAAAAGTAAAAAAAATTACTTAACCATACCTGATGTTGGAGAGGAAGGCCCAGTCGTGTTGGTAACACCAGGTTTGGAGCTCGAATGATCCACCTCTGAAACAGAAGAACAGACAATGAAGATTGGCTAAAGGATGTGTATTGAAGCATTGATCAAGCAGCAAGAAGTAAAGATCAGAAATGACAGTACATTTCTCAATTAATTTTGCTAAAGGGACTTTAAATGGCATTTTTAATTCCAGTACCCTCCTGATCTCTAGATAAAAGACTGTGCATTGTACCTTGCTTACTGACAGGAGCACTGACAGACTGCTGCAACTTCTCATTGATTAATTCCACACATTCACTGGGAAAGAAGCCAACCTGAGGAAAAGAGAGGGGAAACACTGAGCTCAAAGATGCCAGTGTTACAGAAGATGGCCCATATCAAGTCCTGAGGTTTAGACTGGTACCTGGAATCCATGTTTTCCTCTCCACCACGTGGTGTCCTCTTTGGGTGGCATGTCAATCACTGACAAAATATCACCAACCTTTAGAAAGAGGAACAAAGTTACATACACGCGATTAACATGCAAACTGACAGACGCATCTAGTAAGAGAAATATGCAAATTACTTGTGAACCAAGGGTGTCAAAAAAAAACTCTTAAAACATATATCAGCATATACCAGGATGATGACTGAGATCATATTTGTTGCATGCTGAAATACACTTTGACCCAAATTTTAAAAAGAGGAAGGGGGAAAAAATATCAGTTTCTATCTTACACTAGAGAGCAGAAAGAGAAAGAATCAAGCCTGAGAAGAGAGAAAACAGAAAAAGTATAAAGAAGAAACTAAAGAAGGGAAAGTTTGTCAAGATAAATTTTGATGTTGCCTAAATGTTTAAAAAAAAAAAAAAAAAAAGACAGACAGTCACAGCATGTTAAAATGCTTGAAGTGGTAGCTAGGGCATTTCTAAGTGGCTTTTAAGTTGTTCTAGGTAGGTGCCAAGGCATTGCTAGGTGTTTGCAAGATTTAAGCGTGGATGCTAGGGCTTTCGACAGACATAATACAGCGTTACTAAGTAGATGTTAAGGTGACTGCTAGGTTGTTGCTAAGGCTTTACTAGGTGGTTTTAAAGGGTTGCTAGACCATTCAACAGACTCAAAAGCTGCTTTTCCACTGTCGGGCCGAACAGTTATAACAACGCTTGAGCCTGGTTCGGCACGGCACGATTACAAACCGTTTTTGGCCTGGAATAGGCTTTATGCACAACTTACTTCCGCATTCTCTGTAAAACAGGTCGAATCGCTTCCGGTCCAGGTCTTTTGTATGTTTTTCATGAAATTTTTTGCGGTTTTACTCAAGATAACTTAAAAGGAGCGAGCAAAGATTAGCATAAACAATATCCCTCACATGTGCAGATTAATATTTAAACGTTTTATATTTTTTATTCTTCACAGTAACGTTTAGATATTTAAATGGAATAAAACGCCAATAACAAAGTGAACTAGTTAGGTTAGCTGATTACCTTAAATATCCATAGATATCGTAGTCAGTTCTTACGGCCGTTAACACTTTCTCTGACAAGCGGATGCGATGAGACCCGTTTTCCGGTTTGGTCACGTGACGCACGGCATAAAGCCTATTCTTAGCTAACTGTGCTAGTAGAATGCGTGAAGTGAAGACAGATAAATTAAGCATTGCTAAGGTGCTTGGATTGGTTGCTAGGACGTTTCTAGGGTGGCTGTTAGGTTGTTCTGAGTGGTTCCTAAGGCCGTGTGTCCACCAAAGCGTTTTTTCTACGCGCCTGGCTTATGTTTTCAATTGTTTTCAATGGGAGCGGCGCGGTTTTTAAACGCCATGAGCGTACCGAGGCGCTGAGCGTTTTTTTCACGCTGAAGCGCCGAGAACCCAGCGTTTTTACTGGTCGCTGGGAGTTGAAAAATTTTCAACTTTGGATAAAACGCAGCGCTCATCACTGTCATTTTTTACCCAGCCGTCCAATCACAGTGGAGGAGGGGCGGGACTAATACCACACCGACCAACTGTCACAACATTCAAACTGCTGCGGATATTCTGTATCATAGCAACGAAACGTCTCAACGGAAAAAACGCTGCGCTGCCAAAACGCTCATGCGCCCAAAGCACAGCATCTTCAGCAGAGCGTCTAGCGTTTTCAGCTGGCTAAAAACGCTTTGGTGGACACACGGCCTAAGGCTTTGCTAGGTAGTTGAAGGGATTCAGAGAGATTGCTAGTGTATGAGAGATTTGAAGAATCGGAAGAGACATAAATACAAGGTCCTTGGCATGGTAGCTAAGGCGCTTCTAGGTGGCTGCTAAGGCATTCCCATGCGGTTTAGGAGAGGTTGCTAGAGCAATGCTATGAGATTACAGCTAGCTAGATGGATCAGTTAGAAAAATTTAAATGATTTGAAAAAAAATGTAAAAGATTTGAAGAGTAACAGAAAGAAAAAGAGAGACAAAGAGAAGGGATGTCAATGTGTTCTAAGTTTGGGTCACCCCATTTTCTGGCCCAGAAAGAGGCGCTGTAAATGGAGCAGTGTATAGGGAGGGGGGACAGGAATAGACCTGACAGATGAGAAAGAAAAGGAGGAAGAGCAGAGAACTAAATTTTGTCCTAGGACCAGGCAGGCTGTGCATGCATGTGCAGAATAAGGACAGGAGGAGACTCAAACTGGGTACAAGGTCTTTTGGAAGAGTATGGAGTTTATGCTGTAGTGTGATTTACAATACTGAACAGTTAGTCGGCTACAGCTTTGACAAACTAAAAGCTATTTATTTGGGGGCAGTCACCGAACTTAGCCCCGCCCACAACATTTGAGGATGGGAAGTTCGGTCTGGACTTGATCCGTTGAGAAGCAAGTATAACCAAAGCTGTTCGGACCAATCAAATTGTCCGGACGGGCTGTATACGATGATGGACAGATGATCAACCGTAATGTAATAATCCATGTCACCAAAGAGCGCTTGGGTTGAATTCGTTTACAACAAAGAATGGCTGCCACTGGAGAATTTAGATGTGTAGATTCAGCCATTGCGTCTGTTATAGATGTAGACAGCGCATTCATGTTAAAAAGAGGAACAGAGAACCGCGATCAAGGCAGTTGTCGATCCAATTGAGTGCAGAGGCATTTTCTTTCCTGGTTCGGTTGAAACTCACCCCATAATCGCAGCCCAATGGAGCAGTTTCAGACTCACATTCTGACTAGCATCTGAGTATGATGACGTAAGGCTAAGCAGTCATGGCCCAATGGTTAGAGTCAGACTGGAAATCTAAAGGTTGCTGGTTTGATTCTGAATTCTGGCAGGAAATGACTGGGGTGCCCTTGAGCAAGGCATCTAACCCCCAATAGCTCCCTGGGCGCCTCAGCAAAATTGGCTGGCTGGGTGTCCATTGTTTACAGTGTGTGTGTTCACAACTCACTACTTCTAATGTGTCTGCACTAACTTGGATGGGTTAAAAATATGTAAAATATTGAATTCTTTCATATCTCCCATCTCACTGTCCTGTTCAAAAAAGGAAATGCATCAACACAAGAAAAAGAGTAAGTGGTCTGAGTGCCTCAATGGAGATCTCATCGCTAGCCTGGGCAGTGTAGCGCTTGATGACGTGAGCAGCAGCGATGGCAGGGACGTTTAAAGACGCTTCTTCTTTCAGCAGAAACCTGTTGCCATGGTTGTCAATCTGCAATGATTATAAAAAACAATTAGTTGTGTTAATCGGAAAACTTCTGGTCGAAATCTCACTGCAAGATTCAGAGCGATGAAATTTACCTTCAACAAACAACACATACTGCCATGTTTTTACAAGGAAATATAAAATTAAAAAATTTGAGATTTGGTAAGAAAACTGGCAAGTAAAAATGACAAAATATTACAGAAATCTCCTGTTATATGTAAGTATTTGTAATTACAAACTTGTAAGAGTGATTTTCTTCTGTGGAATATTACAGAAAATATTGTGAGAGGATTTTTTTGTCAATACAATGGAGGTCAATGGCCTACTATAATGCTTAGTTGCCAAAATTCTTCAAAATATCTTATTTTGTATTTCACAGAAGAAAGAAACACAAATAGGTTTTGGAACGACATGAGGACAAGTGAATGATGATCATATTCATACTTTTAAATAAGTTTCTTCTGTATTTCAGTTCATATCTACTCTAATTGTATTTTATGTTTGCGGTCTTATCTCTGTTTGCCTCTCACCTCCATCCAGGAGAGAACCGGCCCACAGTTCAGCTTATTGTCCACAATCATTGAGAGGCGGTTAAGATACTCCGACAACAGTGGTGTGAAGATCTGCATGAATAACATGCATGTTCAAGCAGCAAATTCATTCAGTAGTCAAACACTATTCAAAGATATCACATAAGAAGATTGATTTAAAACAATGTTCCTGGTTCAATACAAGTTAAGATATATATATTAAAATATTTTCTCTTTTTGGGTCAGTAACATATTTTAATTTTTACTCAGCAAGGAAGCATTAAATTAGACAGTATATAAAGATATTTATAATGCTTCAAAAGATTTTTATTTAAAAATAATACTGTAAAATTTCTATTAATCAAATAATCCTCAAATATAAAAAAATATAAAAAATATCAAGCAGCATTTTCTAACTAATAACTATTTTCAACCTTGATTGAAATTATTTATGAAGGATCATGAAACACTAAAAATTGATTGGAGTAATATTTGCTGAAAATTCAGCTTTGCTATCACCAGAATAAATCACATTTCAAATTGTAATAATATTTCACAATATTACAGTTTTACTGTATTTATGATAAAAATTAAAGCAGCCTTGGTGAGAATTATTATATATATATATACTTTTTAAATCACAAAATCTTACCAACCCCAAACTATTGTATCTACTGGTAATTACAGATTAAATAGTCTCATGATACAGTACATGAAAGAAAAAGAAAAATAACAAAAATTGACATATGAAAGATAAATTGGTATATTTCCCAGCACTGTCCCTAAGGGTCCGGACACCAACCTACATAACTGTCCGACGACCTTAAAACTGAGCAGCGGTACAATATGCACTATGTTAAAGCAAGATAAGAAAAGCATTAGTATCCAGTGTAGTCAAGCTCACCTCCACCCGGTCTCCGATCTCGCAGAGGGCGGGCAGGACCAAGAGCTGTGAGTAACGGCGGTCGTAAATGCACTGATGCAGGTGGGCGTCCAGCGTCCGGAACTCTTCATACGAACGCCGTACCATCCACGTCTTACCCTAGATTTCAGAGAGGGAGACAGCGTAGGGGGATGAGAGGCAGAGAAAGAGAGAGAGAAAGAAGTCAACAAACAAAATGCCAGCAGAAGAGAGGAAGATGCTAAACAAAGTGTAGTGCACGGCCTTCGGTCACGTTCAATTCGATCAGGTGTGTTTTTATTTGAGGCTGTGGCAGGAGGGTCTGTATATTATTAGCACTGACTGAGGCATGTGCGCCCACTCACCTGGCAGGACACCTGCACAAGGAAAACCAGATCTTTGGCACTGCCCAAGGTCCAGCTGGCATCGCTCTGCTCGTTGGCAAACTGAAGCTGAAGGTGTAAAGAGCAGACATTAATTCATGAAGGTGTGAAGAAGTGCAGATAAACAAACGTTTAAAGGGAATGATCATGGTCTTGGATTGTTGTGCAAAACTAGAAATAACCAAGCAGTATGTTGCCACAACAACTAGTCGACTAGCATTGTATAATTTTGTGCACACCTGACCATCATCAGATAATGTTACATGGAGAAGGTGAATGTTTTTCATCAAGTGTGTACATCTCAGTGGGTGTTAATTCATCAAACACCCGGATCCCACTGTAATCTGAGTTTCCAGGGGGCAAGTCTGCATTTGATTGCACACTTTGAATGTAAGTTGAATGTAACAGCAAACATGTGTTAAATTGCTGTGAGTTTGTGACATCCCTATGTCTGCACGTCTGTCTGGAAAGATTACCCATTTAAACAGTGCTTCTCGTGTTTTATGAGATTTAGGTACTCTCTCAAACACATGATCATTTATGAGAAGCTGGGAACATCCCTTCATAATAATTCAGTCAACAAAATGCTGTTTCATATCCCTGAAGAATGTGCAAACTTCCTCATTGCTTTAAACAATGAGCATGATCAGTGAGACGGTCATTTTATTCAAAGGCACTTGTTCAAAAGTTTAGGGTCAGTAAATTTTTGCTTTAATTTTATTTATTTTTTGCTATGCTTTTATTCATCAAGGATGGATTAAATTGATTAAAAACACAGTAGAGACTTTTATCATGTTACAAAAATAATATTTCACAATAATCCTGTTTTTATTGTATTTTTTAACAAATAACTGCAGACTTGGTGAGCATAAGATACTTAAAACTAGAATTTACATTTCCAGAAGAAAATGTAAAGTGGTGCTTGCAGTGGCAAAACTCACCACCCGGTTGCTAGGGTGTGGCACATGATTGCATACGAGACACCAAACACGTCTGTACGATGTTCTGGTGCTGAGATATGTCTTATTCAGCTGAGATATGGCCATGTGTTCAGGTGGTTACTAGGGTACTGTATATGGTTGCTATGGTGTACTTATACAGTGTATGAGATGATATTTAAAGTCTAGACTAGTTGACAGTCTAAGTAAAAAAGAGCCAAACTCCATGTTTCTTCTATTTTCTGGAGCTGAGATATGGCTTGAACATGTTGTTTTATGGTTGCTAGGCTGCCCTAAGTGGTTGCTAGGACGTGAATAGGAAGTTATTATGTCACTTCTTGTTGGCTGCATGATAGGCCGAGGGAAAAGAGCCCAACCCCAAGTCTCTTCTGGTCAAAACATATGATCTCACAAATTTTGTGCCAATGTTAAGTCTGAAGTCTAAAAATGTTGAAGAAATGCATGTAAAATATATGAATCATTACTGTATTATTCATATACCATGGTATTACATGGAAGATAGTATAGCATGGTGAGAGTATGGTACATGGCCATTAAAATCATTTTGCAGTAGCACAGAGGAGAGGAGAGGCACTCTGCTTCACAGGGTCAGATCAAAAAAAAAACAATGTAACAAAAAACATTTTATTTTTCTCTTTACTTTAGGGGGTTTAAACACTAATGAGACGGACTCCCACTCCAGTCATGCTGTGCAGTCAGTGCGCTTCAGGTGCTCTCTCGTGTGTGTGTGTGTGTGTGTGTGTATACAGCTCTCTGCCATCATAAACACGAAATGGGTATATAAGCAGCACAAACAAAAAACAATGCCACAGGGACAGTGAAATGCATTTTTAAAATGGATGTCTATCATTTAATGTAAACCTTCAACTCATCACAGATTTTAGATTATAAATAAACCGGCAGTTTATATGAGAAGAGCCCTGACATACTGCAGTGTATCTGTGAAACAAATATAAGTAATTATTTCCCCTTTCCTTTCAGAGTACATTAACAGTGTGTGTGTGTGTGTGTGTGTTATTGAAGGTCACAAAGAGAGGCTGTATCAGCCCTGGAGATGTTTTGGCTGTATGCTGATATATGCTTGTTTCTTCTTAATAACTCTAAATGTCCAACTCTAACCAAGATGAAACCGGACAACTAAACGTGAATTACCAACACAAACAAAAAATAGACCTTTTAATATCTATTTCCATTGATGTTCTTACTGTTATTGTTCAAAATTCACTGATTCATCATGTTACATTTATTTATAATGTATTAGCTGAAACCACATTAAATAATCTTAATCAATAATATCATCGCTTAACATTTTTTCATTCACTGAAATTCCAATAAATCCAATTTTACTTTATGAATTTCACTCTTAAATACAGCACATTATGGTAGTATTAATGCTTTCATAGGCATTAATTGATTGTGCTCCTGACATGGCGTCTCTGAAATACCTTCTTTTAGACAAAATAATAATAATAATAATAAGCTGATGCTCTATGTATACTTTGGGCCTTCTTGACATTTAAGTAGAGAGCTAAGAAACCTCAGCTCAACAAGACAATATCTTACCTCGATAGAACCGAAGTCCACATTTTCATAGTGAAAGTGAGCACAGTCAATAAGCTTGGGGAAGTGACCTTTCACAACAGAAAGCCTGGAACCACAAGAAAACAAGCAAATGCGTTAACACACCATATACTTTCATCACAGAGTAGCAACAAGCTTAAAACCGTTTAACTTGTCTGGTTAATCAAATGAGTCATCATGACAAGTGGCACTGTAACTATTGTTCAGTCTTAGGATTTTCGCCAGGGAAACAAAACACAGAAAAATGCCACAGGCTTATCAATGCCCTGGTATTGGCACTGAGCTTTGCACAGGAACGTACTATGCACATTTTCTTCAGATCTAGTTTGTATTTTCAAGTTACAGAGAATGTAGAAACTCTCTCCAGGGCAGTTTTCAGTAAGGTACACATGAACACCACAGGGAAACTCTGCATCCCATTATCAGTTATTTTAGAGGGAAGTAAAACCAAGTTCTTCCTGTTTTACAGTGTGTTCAGAGCTGGACAAACCTGAACTCATCCTGACAGCAACACTTTGTTAACTAGTAAACTAAAATATAGTCTCTTTTGTGTCTAAACCTTTTAAGGCTGTTTTCCTCTTGAGGGTCAGGACTAATGGTGCGTTCACGGTTCACGTGCTATTCTAATTATGGTAAATACCAAAAGCCCTCATGTGGTATTTTCCACTGGGCAGCTCGTAGAATATTTTTTTTATTTTTTATTGTTACATTTTAATAATTTAGTAAATTATGTTTAATGAACTCAATTGATCAGACATCCTTTTTTGACCGTTAAAATTTAATTAAAAAATGTAAACCATGGCAATAGAATCCAGAAAATTAAAACGGTAAATAGAATTTGGGGGGAAAGAAAACTGATTTCATATGGTCCTATTTAATACCATTTGAACAACTCTGTTATCAAAGAGATGTGTCTGCACCAAACTCTAGTTTAAAAACACCCTAAATGACTTTACTGTTGAAGAGAGGTGTCGTTTTTCACCTTTTGCTCATCTTCCCCTTCAAGTTGGCAGTGGTGCCCACCGATCGGGTCCCAGGCTCCCCAGAACTGTCCAGATTATCAGTGCTCCGAGCCTGAAGAACGATGAAGGAGAACAGAAGAAACAGTTTTTATGCTCTGATGGGTTTACAATTCATGCTACATCACAAAGATCAAAGTCATCGCTGTTCTGAGAGCCAAAGAAATGAATCATCTGAAGGACAGTCAACAGAAAATAGATTACAAAAGCCTTAAATCAACAGTGATCATACAGTACAGAGGTAATTCTCAGAGGATTCAGGTCTCTTTAATTTAAATGTTCAAATCACACTGGGAAAGGCGCTAAGGGAGCAGCAAGCAGCTGGTGAAATGTGAAGCGACCCAGACAGTTAGTCTGCTGACCTCTGGTCTCATTTGCAATAAAAGCCAAGCATTTACAACACTTTTAAAATGGGTGATAAGTGTAGATTGGCATGGGGTTTTCAGTTCACACTGTTTATACATAGAACGTGGCCATTGGTGTGACGTGAGACAATTGGCCACTTTGAATCTCTATGCGAAATGAGTAGCATGTTTGGGATTTGGGACGGAGGTGACAAGAGCATCAAAAATATAAGAAAAGGTCACCATTAGGTGACGAGGTTGCAATGTCCACCATAAAGTGCTGGAGTTTCTGGAGGGTTTGAATACCATATGTATACATTTTAAATATATATTATTATTTTATTAATCCAATTCTGTATGTATACTTTGAGCCTTCAGAAATTAAAATAACAGAAACGGAAAGTAAAAATATATATATATATTATGTGCACACTGAAAGTCACTAAACAAAATGATTTAAATTATTTAAAAAAAAAAACATTTGAGTAGCTGTCACTCTTAGAAGAAAAGGTTCCTTAAAAGGTTCTATCAGCGCTACGTATTTGGAACCCATACGTTTGGAATTTTTTATTCTAAATTGTTTTATCTATTCTGATTTCTTTTGATTATTTTAATTTCTTCTATGTAAAGCACTTTGAATTACCATTGTGTATGAAATGTGCTATATAAATAAACTCGCCTAAAAGGATCTATACAGAACCCTTTTAAAGGGTTCAATAATAAGGAAAAAGGTTCTATATGGAACCTTTTGGGTTCATTCATTATCAATTGTTTTGTCCTTTTCGGATCAAATATTTCATATTATTGATCAAGACCCTAAAATGTATTTATGAATGCGTGTGAATGATCACAAAATTCAAGATATGAGGGTTAGAAAATGTATATTTATATCATTTTATGTAGTTAACCAATATCACACAAAGAGTGTCATTTCAGTTTTTCTATTCCAAAAAATGATTAAAATGTGATATTAAGTTACTACAACTGTTTAATAAACAATAATTTAATTACAACTACAAAATTTTGCAGAATAGTGTAATATATGAATGAATAATAGCCTTTAAAGAACCTTAGTGTCAAAAGGGTTCTTTCTTGTCATTATAGAACCTTTTTAGCATAAAAGGTTCTTTGGAGTTGAGTAAAGAACCCTATACTTCATATATAGAACCCTTTTTTCTAAGAGTGTATAGTTGTTTAGACATGATTTATTAAATTAACTCAAACAAGTTAGTTTAAATTAATGGAATGAACTTAAAATTTTCAAGTTCAATTTAACTAAACCAACACTAAATTATGATTGAATATGACTAAATATATATATATATATATATATATATATATATACATACATATATACATATACATATATATATATATATATATATATACACACACATATATATATATATATATATATATATATATATATATTAATAATATATATTTGTATTATGTTTTCAAACTTAAATGTTTTGAAGCAATTGGTCTCCTCAATCAGTTTGAGTTGAGTTAACTCCAGCATTACAATAGAGGTCTCTGGGCCTTAGAGCAAGAGCTGAATACACACCGGATGTTTCCTCCCTTATTAGAGCTTTTTATGCGTGTCCTTGATGAATCAAAGCCCTGGCGAATTATGGCTCAGTCATGCAGATTAGTTCTGATAACAGCAGACCTGTCAGGATGACTGTTTGAGTTTCATCCACTTGACAGGCAGTTTCGATGGAAACATTGCTAGGGGAGCATTTGGTTGCGAGACAGCACTTCCCTGATCCCCTCGGGGAAGAACAGATCCCTGCAGTCTTCCATTAGGTTTACACAACACCAAATAGTCACGGATGAGTTCAAGCACAGGAATGAGGGACGACAAGAGTGGATTTGTCAACCGTTTCATCCAATGCAATCTTGTTTACTTCCCGCAAAAAGAGTTGCGAATTATGATAGGCCAGCTTGATTGGTAAGCTGATCATTCTAGAGGGCGATGATCAGATTGATGTACTGTAAGCTTTGTGCATGTGGCCGTACAGGAGAAAGGAGATGCTGGGCACTTGTGTCACACTTACCTTTATTGCTAGCTGCTCCCCCCTGGGCAAGAAACCTTTAGAGATGGTCAGTGGTGCATAAGCAAATTTAGGTTATTAAGGGTTTAACCTATACTGTATAGTTAAGCAAGTAGATGTGTGTGTGTAAAAAATCTGACTTATCTATTCCCATATAATCTTATTGTTAATAATAAACCCCTGAGTATGTGTGCTTACTTCTTTAACTATGCTGCAAAAAGCAAAAGCACTGATGCCCTGTAAACAAATATTGTTAGGATTTGCATGCTGCATCTCTTATAGAGGAAACAAGGAAGCAAAGCTGAAAACACTGATACAATCACTTCTGTCAACCTTTCCCTGACTGCAAGCCCACACAGCTCCTGGTAGCTTGCAAATAATATTGCGTTTACTTAACAAAAACTAGACCTGAAAACATATTTTGTTACTTTAAAAACAAAAGTGATCCGAAGCTATAAATGTTCACTAACAACTCAAAATGACAGAGAAAATGATCTTATATAATAAAATAGCAGTTTAAAAAAAAAAAAAAAATACAAAGTAATAACTATTTATCAACAGGTAATGCCGAGTTCACACCGTTTGATATGTTTGATATAATTGTAAATATATCTATTAAAATACTGATATTGTGGCCTATAACTCCTCCTCGAACTACCGCTGGCCTGTATCTTGCTCTCTCATTGGCTGTCGGTAATCGCCGATGTAGTTTGTTCAGTCAGAAAACGTTTTACACAGCAGGATTTTGAATCGCCGACAGGTCCAGATATTTAACATAGCAAATATCTTACAAGCGTCTGCAACTCTTTGGCGATTCGCTCAGATCGCGTCTTTAATCATTCACACCACGTGATTGTCACTTGGTTAATGAGCACCGATTTGTCTATGATTTCGGACATTTGTCGGCGATCTCCCAAAACCTGTCGGCGAGCAAAAATCGGGCCTAAAATCGTTCACTGTGAACTCGGCATATCGCTAACTAAAACAAAACAGAAATTTAAAAATTCAATCCAAAATAAAAACATAATAATAATATAATAAATACTAATTTATTTAGTTTTAACAGGCGATTATTTTTTTTTTTTTTTTTTTAGGCCATTTTCTAATAAAATACAAAAAACAAAAACAAATTTATGAATAATTGAAACCAAATTCAAAAAAAAAAAAAAAACCCCAGAAAATAATTCAAAATACAAAATGGTGAAACAAACTAATACTAGTTCTTGAATTTAAATAAATAAATAAAAACACTAAAATAAAATTTGCCATTTTCTAATTATACAAAAAAACTAAAATAAAACCAATAGAACCAATAGAATAAATATTTATGAATAGTTTTTTTTAAATGCAATTCAAAATAAAAACTAGAGAAACTAAATCTAGTACTGAAACTTAAACACTAGTAATTAAATGGATATTAAACTAAAATTGTCTTTTGCAATGATATAAACAAAATAAAAACAATTTAGGTAGAATTATATCTAAAAGAAACTGAAATTGAAAATAATATAAAGGTATTGTTTTAAAAAAAAAATTTAATAGCCCTGCTCCATATGATTAAAAATAAAATGTTGGTTCCGACCCAACCTCCTCCCATCTCCCCACCTTTGGACTGAGCACACATTCCTCAATCTGACGAGAGCTCGGTCTTCACAGCACATGGCTTGAGATGTCGGCCAAATCAGCAACAGTGAAAAGAGCTGCCTGCCATCGTCTATACATCAGTGGAAATATATTGTACACTTCCACTGCTGTGCACAGCCCTGTCTGAAGAGGTTAACTGGAGTCACACTGATTGTGTGTCAGTCATTATTACACAAAGATGCACACCACGTTTCCTCTCGGTCCCTAAATGACAGAAGGATTTTCAAAATAGTGATTAAAAATGCTGCTTTTGCTCCAGGAATGTTTCTCCGCTATCATGTATCTTGCTTATATAACTGACAACATTCACTGCCGAAATAACTTGTTCCATCGCCTTAATATGAATAAAATATTGATATAAATCAAAATTGACCCCATTTACAGTATTAATAAATATCCCAGGTCTTATTGAAAATGATTCATCAAACTTTCATGAAAATATAAATGTGTTTCTCCAACTGAAATGACTTTCAGCTAACGTTAAGGATTGGGAAACTAAATCAGAATTTTGAATATAGACTGAAGGAAAATATGAATGATGCTTGTCAGGGAAGTTGCAATGCGGTTGCTAGGTTGTACTGGATGGTTGCTTGGCCCAAGACTCAAATGTAATTTTAGCCTCTAGATATGGTTTAGGGTTCGTCGAATCCCCAACCATGAGGGTAGGCAATAGTCATGGTGATGCTTGGCTAGGTTTCACTCAGAACTACGCCACATCACAGAAGCTAAATTTGTTGTGAATGCCATTCAATCAAGTTGTCTTTAAAGGTTTGGTCTAACATGCAAAGAGCAAACATAAAAGTACATTACCGCTGAACAGTTTGGGGTCAGAACAATTTTTAAAAAGAAATTAAAAGTTTTATTCAGCAAGGATGCATTAAATTGATCAAGAGTGACAGTAACGCCATTTAGTTACAATAGATTTCGGTTTCAAATAAATGCTGCTCTTTTCAACTTTATATTCACCAAAAAAAGTCCTGATGAATCAAGGTTTTCACAAAAATATTAACGCAGAACAACTATATTCAACATCAATAATGAGAAATTTTTGAGCTCCAAATCAGCATATTAGAATGATTTCTGATTAATGATGCTGAAAAATCAGCTTTGAACACAGGAATATTTACATTTTAAAGTATATTCACATAGAAAATTTTGATTTTCATACAAATAATTGAAGCCTTGGTGCGCATAAGACTTCTTTTCAAAGCAACAACAACAAAAATCTTACCATGCCCAAACTTTTGAACAGAAGTCTATAGGCTAATATATTATAAAATAATATTATATACAGTATAATATAATATTATATCATATGATTAAAAAGCCTCAATTGCAAACTAAACAAAACAACATCCAATCTTTCGCCAACAAAAATTTGTATCGGCCTTCAAAATCCTTTATCGGTCAGGCTCTAATAATATATAATATTATATCATATGATTAAAAAGCCTCAGTTGCAAACTAAACAAAACAACATCCGATCTTTCGTCTACTCAACAATGACAAAGAGATAAATCCATGTTCAATACAGCTGGTAGATCATTAAATCTATCATTAAGTATCATTAAATCTCATTCGATCCAAGTTTCATTGCACATTGTATGCTGAAACCACATGACTAGCCCATCCAGCTGTGAAAGCTCCTGATCACAGTGCTGAAAAAAAAAAACTCAAAAAAGCAGTGTGCTTTCAATCAACCCACAATAAAGACTACATTTCAACCTTCAAGTGTTCCTCATCCAAGGCTACGACTACGAGTACTGCGTGTAGAGACAGTAAACGCAGCTGCTTTCAACCAAGGCCACAGCGATGTTATGCAAACACACCTGTCGGACCCGCTGGAGGATTTACAGCAAACAACACACCTGACTGCTGGCGTACGGGTTCACCTGAGATAAACCAGCGATGGAAACATGCTAATGAACCACGGTGACCAAGTGAACCTCTTCTCTGAGGTAAAGTACGATAAAGTAGGTAGAACTTGAACATGTCTAGTTTCTCCCACATAAAGCCTGGAAAAATGCAGGTCCTGTCGTTTCTCCTCTGGTAACCTCATACGCGTTCTCCATGACTGGTTTATGTTTCTCTGACAGACACTGCTGGACACAACACAAGCTGCTCTTGACAGCTGCTTCAAATCTTAAACTTAAAGACATAAAAACCATACCCAAATCAGTAATCTATTACCCAGCCAACCAATTAAACCCTAAGAAAGCTAGGGGAAACAATTCCACAAAATACTGAATCGTCCTTTATCATAGATTGGTGCATACCTTAAGCATTCTCTTCCTCTTGAACATTTCTTCTGCGGATGATACCTTGAAGCAGAAGAATGGAGGTCAACCAGGTCAAGTACTAGCCACACTTCAGCCGTCATCACCTCCCTAGGTCATTGCTTCACCAATTCAGGTGCCAGTGTCCATTCTGGTCTCTAATCCTGCCGTCAGACCCTCTAGACTAGAGAGACGTGTGGATAGGTAGGCTTTCCTTGGTGATTCTCGGAGGCGTAAAAGCACTCTTTCTTCACATACTCGTCTATCTTGCCTTTCTTATCGTCTCGGACACACAAAACGCTCACATTCAGAGGCACCTGTTGAATATTTGATGTGGTGATCTGAACGCTGGGTTAACGCCAGGCCTCTGTGACTCCTCAGCTGTTCGCAGGAAGAGGAGGGCTGCTCGTATGACAGAGCATTTGTGCCGATCTCTCCACTGGTTTTTGGACATGTTAGGGATGTTCAGGCACCATTTCTAGGTGCGTCCTGACAGTTTAATTAACAGTTTAAGTGACACAACTGACGGTTCGGATCACATTCCGGTTTTTGAGTCACGGATCGGATCATTTTTTTTAGATCAGCAAAAATTAGGAGTTGAGACCATTAAAACGAAGTGTTCTGTACATAGAAAGCAAATTTCAAGTACACTGATAGCACAGCAATATTGCCTATCTAACTAGCCTATCTAATAAAAATTAAAGGCAAGTGAACAGTCAGTAATAAAATAAGAACAAATACACAAATTACAAGTATTCAGGTTAGGGATGCTCTGATCAGGAATGGATTTTTAAATCCGATACAAACTACTTATTTCTTGTCATCATGATTGGCCGATCCCGATCCTGATAATTCAAGCTTTATACAAGTGATGTGTAAGCTATATGTTGACTGTCACTCTTAACCCCGTACACCCTGAAGGTATTTTTAATGATTTCACGTCTAACTGGCATATTTAAAAGTAATGGCTTGCAACTCTACAAAAAAAACAAAGTATCATTCACCAAGTACATTTGACACCAAATTAATTTGATAGAAAACCTTTCAAATTTTGAAGAAAAATAGATTATCACGTTTGGAGGTTTTTATGTAACGTAACTGCTGAGAAAAGCGCAAAAAAGTGATGCAATTTATTAATCTATTTTGTTATTATTCATGCTTGCTTCACAGTATATATGACAAGTCATAAACAGCTTTTTAGAGTTTTACGTCAAAATCAGTTTGTGAGATAGGCCAAATTTATTGACGCAAATTGAACAAAAAAATCAGAATTAACTGGATTTTATATATATATATTGCTCCAGAATGGGTTCAATTGGTTGGAGAAGGGATGACATCAGCCGAAAAAACACAATAAGATCAGAAACATGTATAAAGAAGTCAAACAGGGTCAGTTTTGATTTCATGGTTCAACTTTTAAATTAGATGACTATATCTGTATCTTTCCATCTGATATAAATGGCTTGCCTTTCTATAGGCCAGAAAAGAAAGAAAAAAAGTAAATCTGAACGTGGCTATTTACACATCCCAATACAAATACTGGCATCCTGATCACTTGCAGTCCACTCTGGACATCCAGCAATCAATGACCGGTGATGTTGATGCTATGCACAGTATACCTGTGTTTTGACAGTTTTGTAAAAGATATGGACAGACAACTCACAAACAAGGGCTTTTTCAACTGAGTTAGAGGTAAGACACAGAAGGAAAGGCACACAGATCACGTAACATGCACACACAAACACAATATCACAAGACATAATGAGTCTCATTCACCAATCATGTATACACATGCATTTCTGAGTACAACCTGTTTTTAAGCAGTTTTTATGTGAAAATGATAGGCTATTAAATAAGTTTATTTGAAATTCATAAAATCAAGAATGTTTGTTACTTAGGCTATGTTTACACGGAAACGATTCTGAAGAGAAAACGCAAAAGTGGCTTTGTGTTATCACTTTTTATTCTGCGTTTAGACGAGCGTTTTGGGTGGGAAATCCGCGTGCATACGGTGACGCGAAAGTGTGTGAAATTCAATGTAGTGTGCACTCCAGGCGGCTAGGTGGCAATGTGGAGCACTACCACACAACAACACCAAGTCCAAGGTTGCCTGCGTACAACCTTCACTGTCAAGCAGACTTTTGCGTTTTTACCCTTTACACGGGAACGCGACGGTGGAGCGTTTTTAAGATTTCCACTCTGGAGGGTGGTTTCACTTTTTAGCGTTTTTAAGCCGTCACCGTGTAAACGAAAGGCACATCCAATAAAATATTTTTACGTTTTCACCCGCGAGCGTTCTCGTGTAAACAGGGCCTTAAATGAGTCCATGAAATGTCTCTGAAATTTCAAATTTAGAATACGACTACTATATCTTTAACTAGTTGCATCTCAAATAGTTTTGAAATTTGATACACTAAAAATATGAAATCATATGCAGAGATTGACATTTATACAGTACACTCTAAAAAGGTTGGCTTGTTTTAACCAAACTTTGCATCAAATATGGACAAACCCAAACATAGGGTTAAAAATGTAATTTAAAAAATTTAACCCAATGGCTGGGTTTGTCCATATTTGACCCAAAGTTGGGTTAAAACAACCCAGCATTTTTTAGAGTGAGGTTTACGAAAGCCCTATTTTGAACATGGGTGTGTATTATGCCAATCACTTCCTGTAGACACGCCCTTCCTGATTAAGAATATTCTGGAATTATCAACAGTAACTTAAGCAATTATGAGTGAATGAGACTCAATAAAAAACAAAAATGACATGCACAGTAAGAGCATAGGCAGGGATGGGTTCAAGCCCTGTTATTCATCAAAAGCATCTTAATCATCTTAATACAGCATTTTACCATTTTACTATTCCTCTTTCTCACTGTAAACAGAGTCAGAGTTGATCCCATCCTGTGTGTGAAGTGCGTTTGAATGCGGAGCGGCACTTACCGGACATGTCCGCCAGGCTCATCGCTCTCACAAACATGGCGCATTTCCGAACCCACTGGGGTCCTGACACTTGACACAGAAAAGGAGAATAAAGGCCATTTAATGTCAGCCATTAGTCTGCACTCTAAACTAAAACACACAATGACCTGCCATTGTCCAAACACTGTGGATTTTGAAAAAGCATGAATGAGTCAGCATTATAACAAGATCAGCAAAACACAGTGAGAAAGGCTTATATGAGAGAAAGTTACTGCATTTGCATGCTGAAATTAACAAATGTGCAACTAGTGCACAACAAAGAAAAATTCTCCAGTTGCCCCTGTATAGTTTTATTGTATTGTATTTAAACACCACAACTACTTTATTATCCTGACATTTATATGTTTGTCTGGTCGGCGAGAGAAATAAAAGTTGTGCACGAAAGATTTTAAGAGCATGTCTTTAAGTGAATGAATTAAATAAACTGTAAAGACATGAAAGGCCGTGTGCTTTTGAAGGTCAGCCTCATGTAGAGCTGAACTACTGCAGACAGCAGTAAACAAACGCAAAGAATCCATGAGACCTCCAGGCAGGAATTCTCTGGTATGGGGAGTATTCTGCAACCATGGCAACGAGTGATGTAGGAATGGAGTGTGTTTTTGTAGGGAGCATTTTTTGGCCTGTGTGAGAGTTATGCTAAGTGCAGCCAGTTAAAGACTTTAAAGCCAAAAAACAACTTTAACTCAAGTGCACGAACATGAATGCTTGGCTAAGGCGTTGCAAGCACGCCGTCCCGATATACATAATGAACATACATTATTGAGTTACTCTGGTGGTAATAAACCTCAGTATATAAGTTTATTTAACTAATATCTTCAAACTGGTGCTGTGGCAGTACATTAGTTGACCTGAAAGAGCAAACTGAGCAAAGAAGGAATTCATTATGCTAATTAACGCTATTTCTTGCAATGTTAATGATAATGCTTGCTCAAAATATAATAATAATATGTATGAACTTTACTTAGTGAATATTCAAGTCTTTTTCCCCAAAAAGCCAAAAATAAAGAAGTTCCAAACTCTATTATTTACGGAGTCTATTTAAGGAGTTTAATCAGAATAATCACTTCAGAAGATTATGCACTATATCAATGGCTTAAGTTAATTCTTTCCCAACCATCGACAGAATTTTCTGTCATTAATAACACAATGCTTCCTTTCCATTGATTGAATTGTACATGAATCCATGTTTTCATGCGGTAGAGGGCGCTATTACAGATCTTCTGAAAGAGAGCAGAATCTCAGGATCAAAACACAGGCAAAGAAGAAGCAGAAACAAGCGATAGAAGCACTGCTTATTTATATTGTAGGCTTTGACAAATTTGATTCTCAGCTTTTTGTTCAATATGTTGCTTTTTTTAATAAAAACACGCTTAAAAAAGAAGTCATAAAGCTAGAATAAAATGTTTTTTGTTGTCGTTTTGTTTAAAAGCTGAGGATCTGTTATTACGTTTGATATAGCCTATTGCTTTATATACCTCTAAGAGGTTTAATATGCTAGAAGAAACACTCAAACAAAAAAAACAAAAATCTAATAAATAAAAATGTTTTTATTTATTATTAAATTAGTTTGTTTATATAAAATAAAATTAAAAACTAAACAAACAAAAAGTTAAATAAATAACCAAACAAAAATTTTGGTAATCCATCCATATTTTTTTTTAAATATCCTAACAGAGATTAAGGCCTTGTCCGGTTATATATTTTTGTAACCGCGACTATTTTTACACGGTTAGGCCGTTCATCCACATGGAAACATTTTTGAAAACCCCTGCCAGGGTGAGGATTTTCAGAAACGTTTACAAGTTACAGTGTTGTCGTATAGACCGTAAAACCGTGATTTTTGCCTTGCGACGTCAGAGTGTGCGCCCGTGCTGCGCTGTTAACCGCCTTTCCGAAACCTGTAATAACTTGTTAGGCTTCTGATTGGCCAACGTCGCATTACGGCTAGGGTTATATCGCCGCCTGCTGGTGTGTCATGCTCTTGACAGCACTTGATAGCGTGTTTTTGCGTTTTCATGTGGACGGGATTTTTTTTTTTTAAACGCATTGGGAAAAACTCAGCGTGGACAAGGCCTAACTAAAATTCTGTATATCCAGTAGAATCTTACATCATTCTTAAGATTATTATAAATAAGACGGGTTCCAAATAATAATAGAAACTAAATTAGGAAGAAACTAAATTTAAAGAATCCAAAAATAGGCATTACCTCATACTATTTGCATACAAACAACATACTTTGTGTATCATAGTACCAGTGCATTTTTACCAAGGGGAAGGTTGTGGGTCACCATAGTAAAGCTGCTAGCAATTGTCAGCTGTCATCTTAACGTGGCCGAATTGTGCTGATATAGAGTAGAGCGAGAGAGGCTTATTATAGCGAAGTCGTGCTGTCAAAGTCCGTATCATCATGTGGGCAGCGTCTCTATAGTAACAGCGCGGGCTTTAGCCATAGAGAAAGGCTCAATGTGTGCATGTGTGTAAAGGGTGAAACCACATGGTTGTTAAATAAAGAAACCAGGATGGATGTAGAGAGAGAAATATTCAAATGAACAGTGCGCACAGTATATGTGGTGTCCCTGGTAATAGCCACACGCAGCCCAAGCTATGTCCAGTAAAGCACACGCTGAAGTCTACTTGTAGGTGCGCTGGATAAAATGGGTCACACATACACACACACTATTATTGTCACTTCCTCCCACAGTCTCTCTGTGCTGTCAGAGTAGTTCTGCTGTACACACACAGACACGCGCACGTACACACCATTCTGCCATTTGACCTTACGAGCAGGAGTGTAAATATTTGCTCTGACAGTTACACAAAAATATTAAACACAACTGTTTTCAACATTGATAAATGTTTCTTGAGCCACAAAACAGCATATTAGAATGATTTCTGAAGGAACATGTGACACTGAAGACTGGAGTTATGATGCTGAAAATTCAACTTTGCATCAAAGTAATAAATTACATATTAAATTAATATATGTTTAAAATTGTAATAATATTCCACAATATTATTGCTTTTACTGTATTTTTGATCAAATAACAGCTTTAGAAAGTATACAGCTTTAGAAAGTATAAGAGACTTCTTTCAACACTAAAAAACGTTTTTTTCCTAAAGATGTTCGATTCATTGTTTTAAATGAATCTATTCATAACCATTCAAATCAAATTATTAACGATTAAAATGCAAAGCATCATCATTCACAAAAGTTCACAAGTCAGTGTCTGGCCTATGTCAAACAATGCTATTGTTATATTGATGCATAAACTTAAATATGATTCCTTCCTTCACATTTTTAATGGCTGTTAGGATGAAATGGGGGGGAAATCAACCTGACTGTCCTATTTGAATCATTCTTAAATATGGTAAACAAAATATACGTCATTGATTATTATTGAATTTTCATCAGAGCACTGCCAAGTTGCTGCATTTATACACCCTTCCCTGCGAGCCATATCGATCGTCCTCTACACGCTCTGATTAAGGACATGCCGCAGGTAAACAAAATGGGTTTAGAGAGGTTGATAGCGGTAACGAAACTAACGACTTGAAAACATGACCCTCAGATATTATCAAACTGGAACTGGCCATTATGATCATTGTTTTTCGGTCTCTGCTCGCAGCAGGTGTCCTGGATCTGACCTCAAAACAAGACAATAGGACAGCGGCTATTAAGTCACTCAAGCAGAAGAGGCTATACATGCTATTGTCAATTGTCTTGGAGAGTCAACACCCGAAACCCCACCTCCAAATCTCCAAGCCTAAGCAGCTTTTTCCCAAGACCATTAAAAGACAGATTATAAGTGGAGTTTGTGGATCCCGTTTCAGAAAAAGCCCAAGCGAGCACATTCCAGTAAGATGTAATGGTCTGACAAATACACTTCTCTCACAAAGAAGTACTGTGGTGCTACTAGTACAGTCAGTGATGGTATCAGACGGCATAATACTGAATTATCATATTCATGTTGTATAATAATATTGGTTGCACTTTACTTTAATGTAAGTGCACTTATGTGTACTTACATTGCCTAAAACCATATTCGGACGGGATTAACTTTACAAGGGTAGATGGAGTAATGTACTTTTACCATAGGACGTCTGTAATGGCCAATTCGCACGGGATAAGATATCTCAGAAGTGGAAGAACTCGATTTGTGCATCGCCGTCACCCTCCTGTCGTCATTTGCGCATTACGTTGCTTCCTAATATCACTGGCGCAAACAACCTATAATTATACATATAAAAACGTTATGTCCGGCCAAACTATGTATTAATTAACTTCAGATTGGATTGTGTTGTTAATAGGCACTTACCTAACACTAAAAGATGTTTCGTGCCTCTAACAAGTGCTTTCGATCTCCTTTCTGATCTTAATGGTATGTGGAAAAGACTCAAGTTGACACAGACTTGTCCCAACATCTAGAACGCAACTGAATGCTTTTTCAAGCGTCTCCATACTTGGAAAAAAAAAATGCAGAAAACTGCATTTAAACAGGAAATTACTAAATATTTACAGCGGGTATATTCGCACGGGATTATGGAATATGAAATGACTCCAATACTCCTTTTCTGCTGTATTGATACACCGATAAAAGATGTGCATTCTTGTTCTCTTATTGCAAATTGACACATACCCGCCTCCTCTCACTCACTCGTCACATTAGCTCACAATCCTCTCTGAACAAAATTGTGATATGATATTTTTGCCATATCGCCCACCCCTACATGGAACTTTAAAGGGATACTCCACTTTTTTTGGAAATAGGCTCATTTAACAACTCACCCAGAACCGATTTTCTGATATTTAGAAGAATATCAGTAACCAGACAGTTTCTGGTCTCAATGACTTCCATAGTAGGAAGAAAATACTATTGGTAGTCAATGAGACCAGAAACTGTCTGGTTACTGATATTCTTCTAAATATCAGAAAATCGGCTGAATGGATTCGAAAACGGTAAACTCTGGGGGAGTTGAAAAATGAGCCTATTTCCAAAAAAAAGTGGAGTATCCCTTTAAAGAAGCAACAGAACTGTACTTTTTTCTTATTGGAAAGGCAAGCCAGGTGGATTTGAAAATGGGTGCACAGTCAGCACAAATACTGTACATCTACCAAGGTATAAATGGCATAGCAGTATCTTAACCAGTTACCGTGATAGGGTGTATATCATCATACCACCCAGGCCTAACTGAAAATCAGAGCAGAAGAAGTCCAGACTGACTCTACAAGTGTGCATGTGGGAATTGTGCTCTGAAATGACAGAACGGGCAGGGGGAGGGTGCATTCTGCTCAATGACTCCTCACCATGAAGATGCCAAACAAAGCTGAAACACAAAACTGACTGACAGAATGTTCAAAAACAGAGGAATCCAAGATAACAGTGTCCACTATTGATAACATAAAGAATCAAAATTGGTCAATTAATTTGGACCGTTCGGATCTCAAGGCCCCCAATTTTTTTTTATTTAAAAGTTCAATCTCCTCAAAATGGTCCTTGTAAAGCATTTTACATTGCATTTTTGAAGTTTAATAAAATGGTTTAGATAAAAATACCCAATAAAAATATATCTAATGGTTTAGATATCACTTTTCAATGTCAAGATTTGGCTAACGTGGCATTGTTTACCAATAGCAACAGTTTTAGTTCACCTTTGCAGTTGAGCGAATAAACAATTTCAACTGAATCATTAAAACGAACTATTTGTTTGTGAATCACTGTATCATACATCCCGGAGAACCTTACATCCAAGTCTCAGAGATATTAAAAGGAACTTAAACACTAAACTGACTGACAGTACATGCAAAAACAGAGAAATTCGAGATAACAGCAGAACACAATTGATAATAGCATGATAAGTAGACAGATGCATTTTAGTGAATCAATATTTTTCGAGAGTTTCAGATCTTAAAAACATGATTCAAAAGAGAAGCCAGAGAGATTTGTTTTTTTCAGAAGTACCTGCATTTTACATTGCATTTTTGTAGTTAAATACTAGGGCTGTCAAACGATTAATCGTGATTAATCGCACCCAAAATAAATTTTTGTACAATTTAATTATTAATTATATATATATATATATATATATACACACACACATATGCTTGTATATATTTAAGAAATATTTTCATGTATATACTGTATATAGATTTATATATAATTTATATTATATATATTTTATATATAATATTTTTTTCTTAAATATACATGCATGTGTGTATTTTTATATACAAAATAATTATACACAGCGTACCCACATATTATGTAAACAAAAACTTTTATTTTGGATGTGATTAAATCGTTTGAAAGCCCTATCAAATACTAAAGTTTATCACAAAGTTTTCGGGTTATATACATTGTCAAACGAGGAGTTTACATGTCACTCACCTCAGCTTTAGTTCTCTTTCTCTCAGTTCAAATAAATGATTAAAAAGAATACTCTGAAAATATCTTCTTTTTTTTCTGAATCACTTCATAACAACCACTGAACCACTGTATCAATCATCCTGGAAAATTATAGATCCAAGCTTCAGATGTGTCAGTGGCTTAAAATGCAAGTTTAAATCATTTGCCATTAGTATAGCAAACATAGCAATTTGCTTCAGCACACAGATTTTTACTTTGGAGATCAAGTGCTCTATCAAGACAGAATTGTTCATGTCCCTAATAAAAAAAAAATGTAAAAAAAAGGATGGAAAAATGTTAGTTTCTTAATTCAATTTTCAAAACAATTTTTAGTACAGACCTCCGATTCATTTTTGGGTCATCAGTTGAGAACCACTTCGTAAGGTTCAGTTCTTGTTGTATTAGGAAACTTCCTCTCCATCCCTCACCTAATGTGGTCCTGTAAATTTCTGTTGTGTTCCACTTTCGCCCCAGGGCCCTTCAACCTCAGAACAAAGCAGCCTTGGCCTTCCCATTCACCCATGGCTTCTAATGGCCCCTGGATCCCCCTACTCCTTCCTCAGCCCCTTCTTAAAGATCCCACCCAACCCCCAGCACTTTAAAGGACCTCATTCATAGATCTACCACCATCCACGTCTGTCCCCGCAAGTTCTGAATGCTCACCCGGGGAAGCAACTGCTCCAAAACCTCCATCTACACTCCCCTCAGACACTAGCATGGGACAGAGCTCATGTGCCTGGGATGACAAGGGACAACTGGGGATAGGGTAAAAGCAAGGTCAAATGAATCATGGACATTCCTGGAGCGGATCTTAGAAACTCTGCTCCCACAGTCCACTGTGGCGTTGTAACCCCCCCTTCTCACGTTCTGTCCTGCTTTCTATGGAGAATCAGGAAGGCCCAGAAGCGCTGCTGGCATACTAAACACTCTCTCTGCATCCCAGCTGGGGCCACGTGAGAGTAGGAGGAAGAAAAGACGACAAAAAAACGAGGAAATGATGGAGAGAGGCTAGGAGAGAAGAAGTCTCTGCAGTTAGACAAAGCGTTTGTCTGTTTGCATGAGCATATTGGAGCGAATAAGTGCCAATGATGGAATAAAACAGTGACAGAGTTAAAGCAGATCGTAATAGGATGAAAGTTGCCTTCAGATTAAAATAGTTGCAATAAATCATTATTTTTGTCTAAAAGTTTGAATTCTCAACTTTACCTCAAATATTTAAAAATCTACCAAAATCTATCATTTAAAAAAAGCGGAGAGACTTAAAATTATATTTTGGCAGTTTTAAAGTATTTAGATCCTTTTTATGCAAAATTAAATAAACAAAACCTTTTTATTATTAATATCATCATTGTTATTATTACTAGTGTAGTATTTTTATTATTACTACTAGTATTACTATATTATTTTGTTAGTCACATCTGTATTTAATTTATAAATTAATACATTTCAAAAGTCTTTCTCTGTCATTTACAGAGACTATTAGTAAAATTAAATAGTAATGGCAAAATAAGTAAATAGTTTATCCAAGATTAATTTACCCATTTACTTATCTTACTACTATCTAACTTATTTTGACACCGATATTAATTTTTATAAACACAAAATGTGCTACTATGCAGAATATTCATCGTGCTCTTTTCCATACATCAAAAGTTGATGATGGTCGCAAAAAAATTTAATTAAAATAAAAAATCTTGAGTCTTGACACTATAAATAAACATCCACTTTCATTGCACGGCAACAAAAAAGCTTATAAGCTTGCTTATTCAACCTAACTTCTCTTTTTGTGTTGCAAAGAAGAAGAAAATACATAATACAGGGTTGGAAGGAACAACATGAGACAATTTTTATTTTGGGGTAAACTATTATTAACTGTGTGAAATGAATGTCAGGGTGTTAAACATCATTCCACTCACAAGTTACCACGTTAGCATCCACAAAGAGAGCTACATGATGTATGCAATGCATGTAGCGGTGGGGATGGGCAAAGCCCATTTGTGTTGGCAAAGTTCCCCTGGGCTCGAGTTCAAAGCAGCTGCTTTTACAAGACCTGCGACTGTTTTAGAGCTTTTACTTCATTCATTCAAAATAAAACACAGATAAATGAAGTGTAGCGAGGAATGCGAAACCGCTCCTGCTGAACGCAGTAGCAAATGCACGGCTATGACGTGATGGGAAACTTGGAGGCTGAAACTTAAGATGGTGTTGAAATGGACTCTAGAGTCCATAAGCTGTGAGAAAAGACCAAAAAAAACTCACGATTTCCTTCATGTGCTAAACATGCAGACCTCAAGGGCATAAATTTTACTCTGAGCAGTATGACGAGAGGTTGAACCACAGCATAAACCCACCGAAGGAAATGCAACATAGCCCCACAGAGAAGTGAGTTTACATGAGCCAAGAGAGAAGAGATAGCCCTATACTTCCATACTGTAGGCTAAACAACAGGACTCGATAATAAGGACTGCCCGATGGCTCGGGGGTCGAGGCCAGCGTGAAAGACGCTAGGGACAGTTGACGGATTTGTCACTTTTGACGCAATTGGGCCAGTGCTGCATTGTCACCATGAAAGTTTATCATTTGCACGCGTCTTGTCAATTTAAACAATCAAGTGATTTTAACCATTCAGATTCAAGCACAAGATCAAAATATTGATTTGAAAAGTTCTTCAGTCAAAATCATGTCATTGTTTTCCAGGAAAAAGGTGGATGGGGGCGGGTGCAATACAGTAAAACTGCACATTTTAGAGTGGCCTTTTGTTGTGGCCAGCCTAAGGCACACCTGTGCAATAATCATACTGTCAGCATCTTGATATGCCATATTATCTCGGCAAAGGAGAAGTGCTTACTAACACAGATTTAGAAATTTGTGTAAATAGAAAAAGTCTTAGGTCTTTGAGTTCAGCTCATGAAAAATGGGGGCAAAACCAAAAGTGTTGCGTTTATAATTTTGTTCACTCTAGCCTAGATTTTTAAATATATTCAAACTGAAAACAGTTCTATGATTATTTCTATTTTTACTCCATGTTTAACCAAATAAATGCGGACTTGGTGAGAATTAGAAACATTTTTCAAAAACAAATATTATGAACCCCTAACTATTATAAAGTAGATCATGTTAACTTGGGACCCATGTTAACTTAGCCTCAATTAATCAGCCTTTTAATATTTAAAAACTAAAACAAAACAGAAAAAACAAATATTTAAGTAACCAAGGAAAACAAACAAGGATGTGGTAACAATGCAGAACTGGCCCGATAATCACAATCTACGAAAATTATCACACCATCCTTCTTGAAGACTAGAATATAAAAGGGTTAAATGAACGAAATCTTCATCCCCAAGAATACTCTTATGAGATTCAGTGAGAGAATTTAAAGATATGTTCAAGAATGAGGCTCACACACAGTCTATGAGAAAATGTGGGCTGACAGGGCAGAATGACTCCAGTGGCTGAACTGAATTCGGTGTCATTTGCCCCGGGGGCATCAGCGCTCATATCTAACTTAAGCCTGGGAAAGAGGTCACTGGCACAGCTGTGTCTGCTCAAGAATAATGAAATAAGTAATACCACAGAAATATTTACCACTTATCTAGTTTAACGTTCTTTCATGACCAAAATAAAATAACTTTTGTCACAATTGTCAAAATTACTGATTTTAAAGGGGATTTTATAGACACTTAGTTCCTACAGTATGTCTTGAGAATTATAACTGATATTATCTGTAAAAAGAATAACAATAAAACAAATACTTTAATTGCAACACTGAAATTGAACATGCCAACAAGAAATCTGACTGACACTTTATTACTGAGAAAGACACAATCTAGATTCTATCCACAAGTTTCCGAGGGGCGCTCCTGTAAAAAATAAAGTGGATGAAACTTCCGGTGACGCGACGGAAGTAGCATTCCAATGGTATTTTGTGTGTTAGTTAGCGAAGATGCTAGCTGTTTTTCGGAGAATTATTTTACTATTTAAAGACGCAAATCTTTATGAGAGATGTCGTTACGGAGCTCAGGGACAAGATGTGCTGTTCGCGGTTGTATGTATAACCGGACTAAACTAGTTCAGTGGCTTAAACGTGATGATTGTTTTGAACATAAGCTGAAAACGAGTGATCCTGCCAGAGCCCGTCTCTGATCCTGCCAACGACTGTAACGTTAGTTTCCATCACCTCCCAAAAGACGACGAATCTTCCTGTGTACATTAGTTTAAATTCTTAATATTCTATAAACTCTATCAGCATGTGTTTGGCTGTTCGCTACTGATGTTACACCTAAACTCAGGATCAAAGCCTGTGTTGACAGAATACCAAATGTGCCAGTTAATGTATTCAAGCAGCACATTCATTTATAATTTTGAATAAACTCCAAAGCACAATGACTAAGTGTGTATTTTTTTACTTGAATTGTTTGTCAGCTCGCACATCTGTCTGTCACCATGCCTTGATGAGTATTGATAATTAATAATGTTATTATAATACTTACTCCCAATCAACGACTGCGGAGGGTAAAGGTAGTGTTATTTCAGCCTTTTTAATTTCGTTGAGGTTGTGTTCCCACATCGTTAGCTAGTTTGGATCGCTATAACTTGAATGACTGTCAACTGTTGAATGAACGAGTGTTAAGCATGTCAAGTCGCGCTTTGTTTACTTCCAACCGGAAGTCGCGCCCACTTTTGACGCAAGGCCTCATGGGGCGTAGGAAACTTGTGGATACTGTCAGAAAATGAGAAAATTAGGTTTTGTGCACTTTTTTAGTTTATTGCATCCATATCTCCACCGAAACTACGAATGGTTTATTTATTTTTTTTCTTTATATTTTGAAATTGACGCCAACTTTGCCAATTACGTTACGTTTAACCCTCTACAAAATATTTTAGGCAAAACCTGTGATTTGGAAATAATTTAGATTTTGAGACAAAAATATTGGCTGCTATTTGGCCATATTTAGATTATTGACATTGGTCAATAATTGTGTCCAATTGGCCAATCATCATTCGTTGTAGTTCCCCATTGGTTAATTTCCACAATCTACTGAAACCCTCTTATTATGCATGGTTTCTGTTTTCTATTATGACTCCAATTTTTTTCATAAAAATTAATACATTTCGTAAGATTTTTGCAAATATTTAGGCAATTTTATGCATGTCTGCTCTCAAGATATCAGTGGTTAAAAAAAAAGATTCACAACATATCTTTGTTATTTAGTCAGTGTTTACCCTTAGAACTGCACTAAGTTTTTGTACAATAACAATACAACTCCAGTACATCTAAAACACCATCACACAAGCACCATCTCAAACACTATGTTCACTTTGTTCCTTAGTCTCTTTTGTTAAGATCTAAAATACTCTTTGAGCTTGAAGCCCAGACACCAACCTAAGACGAGAGCAACTTAAAGCACAGAATCACTGCACAGAATGAAAACAAGAGAAATACAAAGCTACAATGACATCACAGGCTTTCTAGCACAGAGATGAATACGCCACTCAGATGCTCATTTTGATGATGTAGAATAACTGTAGGCCAGCTACAGGGCTCAATAATTCATGGGAATGAAATATTAGTTCTCCATTTAATACACAGATCCTTAAAGGGATAGTTCACCCAAAAATTGTTGTTCCAAACCAGTATGAGTTTCTTTCTTCTGTTGAGCACACGGCTTGTCTGTTGTCACTATCCACGATACATTTTTGTGTGCGATATATAGTGACACGATATGTTGTGTTGTTACACCCCATCATTTACCACCAATACAACAGCAAATTGTGAGTGAATCCCTAAATTAACCTTCATATAAAACCTTTAAAACGTAATCCAAGTGATGCAACTGCAAAACATAGAATGCACTAGAAAGATGTGCAACCTTTTCATAGTAGGAGAAAAGAGCAGTTGGAGGACGTGTCTGAGAGACGCACGACTCGATCGGTAAACAGGAAACGGATGAGATGATGGAAATGAAGATTGGCGGGCATTATTCCCCTTCTCTCAGACCTCTCTCTTTAACATACATGAGATCTTTATGTAATTGCAGCAGCCCAAGTTGCAGTGAAGGATGGAGGCGCAGGTTGCGTAACACAGCTGTCTCTGATGCAAACAGCATGTTCTCTGAGGTTATGAGCACGTGATGCTCTATTCATGTCTCCGTGTGGGGCTCTATTTGCATATTGATAGGCTCCTTTTAATTTACATCCTTCCTTTGTGGTTCCAAATGGGCTTTGCTATTGAAAGATCAAAAAAAAATTCAGATATAACATAACATAACAGTGTTGACAGGTCATCAATGCGATTAAAACAATCGTAAGTCCACTCAAGAAATTAAAATCCGTTCCAAATCTGTATGAGTTTCTTTCTTCTGTTGAACACAAAAGAAGATATTTTGAAGAATGTTGGTGAGTTTACAGTAGCCATTGACTTCCATAGCATTTTTTTTCCTACTATGGAAGTCAATGGCTGCCATCAGCTGTCTGGTTATCCAAAATATCTTCTTTTATATTCTACAGAAAAAGAAACTCATACAAGTTTGGAACCACAAAATTTCCATTTTTGGGTGAACTATTATTGTATAACACCTTTACTCCATTAATATTTTATATTTACTTGTTCTACCTAGTAGGGATGCACGATATATCAGCCAGCATATCGGTATCGGACGATATATGTTCATTTTTAACGTTATCGTTATCGGCCTGGTAAGAAAATGTGGCCGATATATTAAAACCGATAAATAATGTATTATTCCCTTCAGCTGAGACACTTGTTGAGCACTGTTTATGTTTTTGAATTTCTTGAAATATGATTGAAATCTCTTCAAAAAAATGAAAATATGGTTCGGTACAACATGTGCAGCGCAAATCTGTCATATTTGCTATACAACACTATAATGAGAACATCATTATAATTGTGCGCTTGGGACATGGATTTAATTGTGAGACTTTTGTATTTGTAATCAGGCTCTCAAAATTAGATAAAAATTTGGATTTAAGTTTATCGGCCGATATATCGGTTATCGGCTTTCAAATATAAAGAATTATCGGTTATCGGTATCGGCAAAAATTTTCATATCGGTGCATCCCTAAAACATAGGCTACGAGCGGTTATATTTTCTTTGGAACACAAAGGAAAACGTTTGGATAACATTAAATGCAGCTTTTCCATACACCAACATTTCATAATGACAAGTTATCAAGCTCCAAAAACAATATAAACTTAGTCTATATGACTCAATTGCAATAGTTCAAGCCATTTATAATATGAAAAAGAGTTGTGTAAAGACTCCAAACACAAGAATAAATAACGTCGATTGTAATTTTTGAGTGAACTAATCCTCTAGGCTTGCACTGGAAACCTTAATTTAATAAGCTTTTGTCAATTATATAAAGTAAATGTATTCTGGTATACAGCCTATGCTCTTTAAATATTAACGAGTAAATTGTGCCTGGTCCTCAAGATAGTCTACATGTAGCTTTAGACCAGATTAGGCCCCGTCCACACTACTGGGTTTTCGTTTAAAAACGGAGACCTTTTGCTACGTTTGCACCTCCCGTCCAGACTAAAACGGAAAAAACAAAGACCTAAAACGAAGTTTAGAAACGCTGCAGCTAGGGCTGGGCGATATGGCCAAAAAATTATATCTCGATATTTTTTGGTCAAATGGCGATATACGATATATATCTCGGTACGTTCTACGTTTTCTATTTAGATAAAGAAAATCTTTATATTAAAAAAAAAATATATATATATATATATACAGTATATTCACATTCGGCCCAATGATATCCTACAAACAATGTTGATATTGAAGGATATGGAAACAAATATAATATAGGCTATGCAATATATTATGTGCAAAAAGCTTTTGTTTTTATATTGACTAAAAGCTAAACTAAAAATGAAAATAAAAACAAAAACAAAAGCACAAACTAATTATATTAGCCTGCATTTGATTACCCCATTATAATCACTTTCACTTTCATTAAAAATATATACTTGTAGGTTTAAAATTCCACATATGGCACATTTATTTTCTCCAACAACAAATATTTTAGCAATATGTTTATTTTAGTCAGAATTATTGCGTACTACGTAGTACTATTCACGCGCATGCGCGCGCCGGCGCTCGTTCAAGGAAGCATGAATTTTAGCGGAGATTCACTTGCAGAAGCTCGTCCTCTTCTGACATGGACATATTTGTTGTGAAATGGACATATTTGCTTTACTTTCTAACATTTACAGATGGAGAATATGTGAAATGTAAGTTGAGCACTGAGGAAAGCACCACATCTCAAACGCATTAAACAGCGCAAGTATATCTGTCAGTCAGCAACAGTGTCTGTCAGAGCATTTGACAGGGCGGCAAGCTCAGCTGCCTTAAACTTGTTAACTATATATCAAAGTGATTTTGACGCAATTAATATAAGCTTGTGTCATGTTTAGGACAAATTGTACCCGTAGCCTAGCTACTTTCACTGCAGCAGCTCACACTGCAATCTCCGCTATTTTTCAGATGTGCTCATATCAAACTACTGTATCGATATAAACGGTATTGCCTCATTCCATATCGTTTCAAAAAATATAACGATACATCGTACATATTCGATATATCGCCCAGCCCTAGCTGCAGCAGCGTTTTGCGTTTTGAATCTCCGGAGGGCGTTTTAGTGTGGACAAAACGGAGGATTTCAGAAACGCTGACGCAGAGGCTGACGCTCGGCTCTATGATTGGGTGTTTTCAGTCATGACGTATCCTTCCCTGATTCGTCAATCACTGTTTACACCGGCACGCGCATGCCCAGTGTTGGTGAATGGTCACGTGATCCGCGTTTTCAGTCGTTTTAATGTGGACGGAGATCATTTCTAATACGCAGATAAAAAGCTGGTGTGGATGGAGATTGTTTTCGTTTTAATTCTCCGTTTTTAAATGAAAACGTAGTAGTGTGGACGGGGCCTTAAGAGTCAAACTGTATTGATTTCCACTGCACTCGCTGCCAAACGATTGCCAGTGTCAAGAAAATACAATCAGTCCAGTCACAAGAATGAAAAAGAACGGCTTTCTGACTCCCAAATATCCATTGTGAATCTTGCAGACAGGAACGTCCACGGACACACTGCCAAGTTCCCACACACACTCTCCACCAGACCAGGATGCTGTGGCGGTAATTAAACACCTTGATCTCCAACTGCCTAATCACACCCAGTGTCTCACTCACAGTCACACTAGTCATGAGTTTTCTCTGTATGCTGTTCCAGATCTGACCATACCTATTAATCCCAACCTTAACAAAACACTGATATCAAATCAACAAAGAGGAATTAACTTCTATGGATGGACTTAAAACTAGAGCTGGGCGATATGGCCAAAAAAATAGTTCATTATCTTGTTATCATTTTACCGAGGAAAATTATATCGCGATAATTATACTTTTTTTCCACCTAGGCCTACTTAAAACTAACTTACACAGCTTAAAGTTGCAGTAACCAATTTCTGAAAAAAAATGTTGATATTTGAAATAGACACCCATTCAATACTGCTCAGCGCCCAAAATAATGAGCATGCAACAAAGGCAACCACTACATCCGGCGCATCAGACAGCTTGCGCAAGTATGGGTGAATCAACAACAACAGCATACAACAGCTTGGTTCTGTAAAAAGCAAAAACCAATGTTACTCGCGTATCGAACACAATTAGGGCTGCAACTAACGATTATTTTGATAATCGATTAATCGGACGATTATTTTTTCGATTAATCGATTAATCGGATAAAAAATTATATTCCATTTTTTTTGTTTATTATAACAAAATAAAACCCTAAAAACCACACTCTTTTGTGTGTTAAACAATCTACTTAATACAGACATCTTCATTATAAAGAAAAACAACAAATAAAAAGATATATATGACCATAACCTATGACAAAAATGCTATTGTAAACTAGATTAGTGGATAACTCAGCAAAACTTAGCCTAGAAATATCACAAGTGCACAATAATTTTATAAAATCTGAACATTTAGTGAAAAAAACATTCCTTAGTGGGGAACAAATAAGAGACAATAAGTGTAGCACTAACTCTGGTAAAACGTACACATTGCTCTTTGTATTGTTGTTATACATTCATGAAAAACATCGTAAAAATCAGATGCACAACTGTTTTAAATGTAAAGCACAGCTGTTTAGTGAGGACGCAAAATATAATAGATAGGACAGAACAAGAAAGGCTATTAATAAGCTTTCATTGCGCAAAAGTATTATGACATGATCATGAAAGAGCTGCACAAAGTGCTTATGCTCATCGCAAGCGCTGAATGATGCGCTTGAAGCAACACGGAGTCACAGGGCGGCGCGCAGCTCTTCAGTGTCCGCCGCATTCAAGTTAAAAGCACCAAAGAAAGAGAAAGACATATTGACTGTGTATTATTCAGGATCTATGCAATAGTTTATTAAGACTTTTCTTTTAACAGTTTTAAATTTCAGTTAGGCTACTGTGCACGTGAAGAACAATTATACTGCGCCGACTCTACTATAGTGTTGTGATCTAACAGACACTCAGTAGAAAGTGATTAAGTTACAGCAATAAAAGTCTAGCAAGATAGAAAAACCATCATAGACCTTTATCTACGGATCAATTATAATAATAACATTGAATCATCTTGGAAAGAGATCATCATGTGTTAACTGTTGTAACGCGACGCGCTGTTTGAACACCGAATAGAGAATGACTGACAGCCGCAGTGGAGGGAAAAGCTCAGGTTAACTTGAATTTAATGACTTAAATTTACATTTCTATCTCACATTATACTATAGTATGGCTTCATAAAGTATACACGATTAACATAGGTCACTTATTTTGGTTTCAAAACGGCGAATTTACCGAAAGGTGAATGATTTTCGTGTATGCTGCATATTGATAGCGGTTTCCTGATGCCCGCAAATTAGTTCAAACTCACGGAATCAAGAGCGCGCATGCGAGACAGAAGATAATGTGCTCCAAACCGTCCGTGTTGCGCGCGCGAGACAGGGTAGAGCGGCGAGGGAGAGAGACTGCATGTGCGCCTCATGAAGCGCATGTAAGAAGCGCATGTTCCATGTAAACAATCCCCGTGACGTAATCAGACCAACTAATCGATAATGACATTCGTTGACAACGATTTTCATAATCGATTATAATCGATTTTATCGATTAGTTGTTGCAGCCCTAAACACAATCAAAGCAACCTCAGTATTCGTTTTCAGCCCTTCACGCTCTCTCGCGTCTTTCCAGCACGGGAAAGCTTTTCAAATATTTTACACGTATAGATCATAGCTCTTGTCTGATCGTAACCCTTCTTATTCCAAAAATAATTGGTAATACCGTCCTCAGGTAATACCTCAGCCATCTCTCTTTTTACAATCTATCTGCAAATGTCCATCTCCGCCCCATCATATTGGCTACAAGAGTTTTGTTTAGGGGTTGATTTAAATTTCAACAGCGTTTCTCAGAAATTACTTACTGTGCCTTTAAATAGGCATAAGTACAGAGCACCTAAAAATAAAAATGTTGTCATCATTTCATTTGTTCATCCTTGCATCTTTCAGTAAGACTTTCCTTCTGCTGTTAATTTCTTCTGTGAATATCCAAGCTACTTTTGCCATGCAATGAAAGAGACCACAGCTGCCTAGCAAGATTTTAAATTTTAATCTGACTGTTTTGGTCTTATGACTTTATAACTTGACTTGTGACCTTTTGTATGGATTTCTTGACAGTCACTGATCCCCATCCACTTCCATTGTTTTCTTTAAATATTCTTCTCCTTTAGTGTTCCACAGCAGAAAGAAAGTCATAATGGTTTGAAAATACATGAGAGCAAGAGCAAGAGAGTAAACTGACTAAATGTACAGATGAAAAACTAACAGTTTTCAGGCAAAAGAAGAAACTCCGCCGCTAAAAGACAACAAATAAAATGTGGTTTTGATGGTTAAGGGCCATTTACACAACACACAAGTCACGACCACAGTGTTTTGGTGGCCTGAAAACTCAAACTTTCAAAAGCGGGTTTCAAAGTGCAAGTTTTTGAAAAGAATACCATTATCTTCTCTGTGTAAACTACAAAAACTCAAATTTGTGAAAATGGTGACGGCCATGCGTATTACATGTTCAGCATATAGACGTGCAGTGTTTCTTTACGAAGTGACATCACCAACTACTGGCCTGGTATGAATAATACAGTGTTTTTCACAGATAGTGGCTCATTTTAACAACATTGTCGTCAGTGCGTGAAAAACGCAAAGAAAAACTTGTTTTTAGAAAGCCAATATCGATGTTGTGTAAACATACCCCTAGTGAATGTTATCATCCCAACTTTTTAACATGTCGAAATCATAGAATTTACCTTAAGCTATTGCAACTCTTTGTGGTGATGTACAAAGACTTTTATAGCTACACTTTACATTTCCACCGATGACTAGTCTTAGCCAATGTTGACCGAGCATTAACACAGGCCTGTGCTTTCCCAAGAAGTCAAGCCATATGGATGAACAAACGGAGTGTGTTTGTGATTTAGTTTGTCTCCAAAAGAACCGGCAAGTCCACTGCTTTTAAACAAACCACTGAGCAAACATTAATCAGATCTATAACATTAGTCTATACGACTCAAATACCCTTTGTAGAATGTCTAAATGCATGTATCCTGCCACCTGGAATATTCAAGAGGGGACAAGGAGTTTCAGGACATGTCTTTGTTAGATCAGGATGGTCTCTTTGATGAAGCTAAACAAAAGATGAAGCATATGCATATTGAAACAGTTTCAGATGATGAGCACATCACAATGGCAGATAAATGAAATTATACCCAGTAAAGAAGCTGTACTCCCAGTGGAATAGTGCTGGGCTGGCTGGGTGGGAATGGTTAACAGGGAGGGGCTCAAACCCCACAAAAAAAAAACAGTGAACCACTTTCTAGCAACATCAGATGAGGGACAATAGCAGTTTGTCAGATGTGGTGTGTTGCTGATGCTGATCTTGTAACTAATGGCAACAACTGCATCTGTACAAAGAACTCAATCCGTGAGGGAAAGTGGAGGCAATTGAAATGGCCTGTTGTGGAAAACCAATAAACACTGGGGTTGATTGTGAAGGTTTTAATGCAGAAATATAACTTACCACCATCCCTATCTCCAGCTTAGGCGGGAGGGACCAGCAGGGCTCCGTGTTTGGATCAGGATGCGTTTCCAAAGTTTCTTCCCACATCAACGCCTTTTCCTTACATCCTGGTTTTATTTCGCAATAGTGTGTTAATGACCTGGATCGCGCAAAAGCACCACCGGACGCTGAGACTGAAGAGACGTTAGAGTGGAGAGCCCCCAAATAAACAGCCAAAGGAGGAATAGGAGAAGGTAAATATGTCCAGCGCGTCCTCACAGAACTCCACAAATCCCGCACAGATACATATCGCTACTACTGTGACGTCCAAAAACAAATTACTCAGACAGGAGACTCAAATCGATCAAATTCCCCGGAACAGCAGCATCGTCCCCGCGTGTTCTCCCGCCCATCTCATCTCACTGCTCGCTGGGAGAACTGAGGGGTTCTTCGCCGCTCCCAAAACAACTTACGGGTGCCCTCGCTTCACCCAAACACGACCGGGGAACTTTTTTACGATTTATATCGTTGCATTACAAAATATTTAGAATCCAATAAAACTGTCTACGCCGTGAGTGATAGTAGCGCTGTGTTGTTGAACAAAGTCAAACTTTAGGAAAGACAACCAAGATGTGCTCCCCTCTTTTCCAGAATGGAATGTTCCACTGAGGTGGCCCGTTGGACAAAAGGAAGCCTGGAGCGCGCCGCTGATCAATGGGCGGAGGCGCGCAATCGTCATCCAGTAGAATTAACAAAATAATGAAGGCAAGAATTTACCGAGAATAACCCCCCTTGTGTGGTAATTGGTATATGTTGTTATGGCAAACACGGACATGTAAAATTATAGTACTGTGGGGTTTTTTTAAGTAGCTTGGTATTTAAACAAAATAGCCTACCCAAAAATACAAAAGGCTACATAAATATGGTAATAAGTCACTACTATTCAAATAAAACGCTTTTATTTGAAGTATCTTGGAATACCATATGGGCTAACATAGTTAATGTTAATCAATTGTGTGTAGCTTATTATCAAAATTCACATACTTTTTGTTTTTGCATAGTCAGTGGATACTCAGGGCAGGCATATCTGAGTACAGTGATATTAACGTTTCTGAACATGTACCACCTCTCACAAAATATACTGTGAAATATACCATACTCTGATACATTACATCATACTTCCAACATTACATGTTCACCACAGTATTACGATATGTAGAACTGTAGAGCATTAATATGACGACTTTTCAGTACCATGACATTATCATCTGATACCATCATGCACCACAGAACTTTTAAGAAAGGACATTTTTCTATTACATATGTTTTGAGCTTTTATATAACACATCACTTTATTTCAAGGAGCAAATACTGTCTGTAAAACCATCTAAACGTGAATTAGTGAAAAGAGACACTACAACCAAATATGAAATGTTAACAGATAAACAGACCTATTAATGTGAAAGCATAAAGACAGAGAGAGTACAATCAGAACAAATACATTTGTAAACAGGCTCCTGAAAACAATAAGACATTACATTTAAACTGAAAAGCTATCCTAATTGTGATTAAGAGTTAAAACTCACTTGTGGCTCTACGATGCATTCTCTCCTGGTGTTGTGATCTGTGTATATTCTCAGTTGTTTGTCAGACAGATTAATGCACGAGCCATTTCTGCTTTTTTCACATCAGCTTTAGGAAACGAGTATTTTAGAAGCACATGCAAGTGGGCGTTTGTGGTTAGAGAGAAAATCTTTTGGTTTCCTATCAACAGTGACTATGAGAGCTTTTCCCAAAAAATAATAGATGGTAATTTTATCATCATGTCTTTATATTATAAAAATATTATTATGTGTACTAACGTTTACAACAGGATCAAAGAATTATGCATCATTCATAACTTTGGGGAGCCACCTGGTGGTTTCTGTCAGAATCACAAGTTGAGGCATTCGAGATTTAATAAACGGGTCAGAATTGAAACTAAAGAAACTCCAGTTTATTGAAAAAATTTGCATTATTTTTTACACATAATTAATTCAAACATCCACCTGGTATAGCAACAAACGTAACTGCCGCCTGAACTTTGAAGTTAAATGTTTATGACATGGATGGGGGCATGGGGTACAAAACCAATATCCAAACTAGTTTCATAACTACACGTTTAAAAATCTCTCTTGATGCATTCTGGACAAGTGAAAGATTTTTACAGCATGCAGTGAGAGAGTGTGTGACAATACACATGAAAATAAATGTAGATTTATTAGTAATAAGGGCCATGTGGGACGTTGACAGTCGCTTGTTTGTAACTAATGGAGGATTGTGACTGACTCCTACTCGTCATATATGACCTGGATCAAACAAATCAAGTCCACAGTGTCAGTGTAGATGGATTATCTCAGTCCCAACTTCTTTTTCTCCTTCTGTTTCTTACGCACAACTTCCAGATTGCGGTCCTTCCATGAACTCTTTCTCAATTTGATGGGTCTGCTGCCCACATACCTCCCTAAAGACAAAGACAAGAGTGTGAATTTAACAGTTCCAGATGTGCTGGATACAGATCTAAGTTTGATTTCAGACTTTTTCAAAAATTAAATTGTCCTGGAGATCATTTCAAATGTGTTTAGTGAAACTAATGTGGTGTTTGCTTACCAAGATAGCTTTTATTTGGTAAAAAAAAAAAAAAATACAGTAAAAACACACTTTCAAAACACTTTCTATGCAAATATATTAAATATAATTTAATTAAATATAATTTATTCCTGTGACGCTGTTTTTTCAGCATCATTACTCTAGTCTTCAGTGTCACATGATCATTCATAAATCCTTTAATATGCTGATTTGCTTCTTAAGAAACGTTTCTTATTATTATCAATGTTGAAAATAGTTGTGCTGCTTCATATTTTTGTGGAAACCATGATAATTCACCTTTGATGAAGAGCAGAATGTTCTGAAACATTATAAATGTCTTTACTGTCACTTTTGATCAATTTAGTGCATCCTTGCAGATTAATTTAAAAAATATAAAACTCGGAAAAAAACAACCCCACAATTTTAACTCACCGTTCATTTCTCTCATGGCGCGCACATAATCATTGGGGTCTTTAAAACTCACGAAGCCGTAACCTTTTGTTTTCCCAGTGCGTTTGTCTCGAACAACCTTCGCCTTCAGGAAGGATGGATAACGGCTAAACGCTCTCGCCAGAATGTCATCGTTCACCTCATTCCCCAGATCTCCACAAAATATCCGGAAATCATCTGAGAAGACAAGAACGACGTACAGTAGATTATATGTTTTTGGCTGCTTTAAAAAAAAAAAATTTAAATAAAGAATGTTGTATTGTCTAAATGTTCACACACCTGTTTCCCACTCTAATAGGCTGGTGTCCTCCCATGTGACACCAGCTGCCACCCGGATGCATTTCTTCTGCTTTTCCTGTTTCCCTTTCTTCTTGTCTTCTGTGCTGGTATCAGCAGGCTAGGGATATGTAAATAAAGAAATAATCAGAACCATATTCATATCAAGAATTGTTATTAGTATAACTATTAGAAATTATGTTTACGGCATGTTAATTGATATAAAGCTGAAATAAAACTAAATATAAATATAAGATTTTTTTAAACAAAATAAATAAGTTTAAGTTAACTTGCTGCTAAAATACAGAGCACAATGGAAGCTTGTTTCCGTCACAGAATAAAAAATAAAAAAGGTAATTGCGATTTTTTTATAATAATATCAGAATTTCATGATATAAAGTCACAATTGTGTGTAAAAGTCAGAATTAAGAGAAATAAACTTGCAATTCTGAGGAAAAAAAAAATCTATATTTTTCCTCAGAATTTGTCTTTATAACTCACAATTGCAAGTTTATATCTCACAATTCTGAGAAAAGATGTCAGAATTGGGAGATATAACGCCAGAAAATAATAGAAAAAATAGTTATAAAGTCATAAAGTCAGAATTGCGAGATAAAAAGTCATTTTATAATGCAATTCTGAGAAATAAAGTCAGAATGTAAACTCGAAATTGTGAGATTAAAAAAAAAGTCTCTTTTAAAAGGTTTTATTCTGAGCCGTAGGAAAAATAAGCATATATTTGCTATGAATTATCAATTCATTTTTACGACTTTCAAACTAGTAAGTCGTTCCCTTGTTTTAAGTAAATAATACACACGACACAATATAATAATTCGTTCCCTCGATTTACTAAATCATGGCCACGTTGTAATAGTTAGTTCCCTTAGCTATGCATTAATGAGCACTGTACCACTGTTCGTATGACTGTTTTTACTATACTTTTAAATTCTAAACTGTTTTAATTATTCTTAATATTAATATTTTAATGTCTTCTATTTAAAGCGCTTTGAATTACCATTGTGTATGAAATGTGCTATATCAATAAACAAGCCTTACCCTTATTTTAGTTCAATCAAATTGAGGGCATTAATTAATTTAACTTGGTTACGATTTACTAAAACGCGGGAACAAAATTCTTAGTTCATGGCCACAATATATTTATATCTTTATATATATGTATATACATATATGCTGAGAGAGCATGCTCTCTCAGCAGAATCACATAGTGACAAGGACACAGTTATCGAAAAGGAATGGCTAAAAATCCTTCTGGCCACAATGTCTTTCGTCCAACCCCTGTAAGTGTAATACGTCCTGAGCAAACTGAATAGGTAAATATTAAACCTCAACATGTGTAGGCTCAGGCTCTGGCTTGCTCGGCCCGATCTTGCTGTCATCAGGGACCACCTCCTTCTTCAATTCCAGAAGCCCAGCTGCCTTGACTGCGGCCTGCTGCTCCGCCACCAATGCTGACAACTCCTCCTGAGAAAACAAACCGAGAGAAGGTTTATATCATTACAAGCATTGCAAAGGAAACACAAGGAGATTTAAATTTCTCACTTACAATGTTTTTTTTTTTTTTTTAATGAATCATATGGTGCTTTGAAATTAAAAATTGATGCTCTGGAAACAGTGAATAGGTCCTACAGGGTTCTCACAGCACTAATGCATTTCCATGGCTTATCCAAGCATGTACACCACAATTTGCAAACCTTTCCAATTTCCAATTTGTAACTGTATTTAAACAGGGAAACCGTGGAGGTGTTTGGTCGCTTCTCTGCTTGGATCCTAATGAATGAACTGGGCTAGTTAAGTGCTATCAAAGTGTCTCGCGCGCCAGAGCGACTGACGAGAGAGGTATGCATCAACTCGTCTTAGGTAAGGGAATAACATAGTTTAATATGAAAAACGGAATATCCTTTTAAGGCATGAAGAAATTATTTTCACAGGAAAAAACCTTTCAACATGTAATTTGGATTTTCAAAGTTGAGTTAAGGGATACAATTATTGACTGCAGGGGGACTTTAAAAGGTCATGGACCTTTTTTATAGTGGATGTACTGCATATTTTTAAATTACACCTCGTGAGTGTGATCTATATAAAATGTCAGCACCGAACTTTCAAGCAAATCAGTGAAATAAGCAAATGGACTTTTGTGCGTGTTGATACTTTACCATGCGTGCTTGTTTTTGGCTCTTGAAGTCGATTCTCTTTGGGGCAGGGGTGCTGTGTAAACCGTGGGGCCGCCTGTATAACACTGGGAGTGATCTTCGCAGGGGCTTGACTCATGGGCCGCTGTGGTGCCGGAGGCATAGGGTTCATGTTTCCAACCTGCCATTTATTTAGAAAAACATTTGTGATACTGACATCTCACTTTTTAAAGCACAAAGTAACCTTAAAAATACCCTGACAGCTGATTGCAATTTCAGAAAATACCCACTGGAGGCATGGGCCCCATGGGTGGTCCAACTGGACCCATGGAGGGCTGAGGAGGTCCTGGCATTGGTGGAGCCATCATCATGGGTGGAGGAGGTGGAGGTCTGGGAAGAGGAGGTGCTATCATGCCCTG
>NW_024121610.1:5103452-5193186 GCF_016745375.1 Pimephales promelas
TTTTGCCATGCAATGAAAGAGACCACAGCTGCCTAGCAAGATTTTAAATTTTAGTCTGACTGTTTTGGTCTTATGACTTTATAACTTGACTTGTGACCTTTTGTGTGGATTTCTTGACAGTCACTGATCCCCATCCACTTCCATTGTTTTCTTTAAATATTCTTCTCCTTTGGTGTTCCACAGCAGAAAGAAAGTCATAATGGTTTGAAAATACATGAGAGCAAGAGCGAGAGAGTAAACTGACTAAATGTACAGATGAAAAACTAACAGTTTTCAGGCAAAAGAAGAAACTCCGCCGCTAAAAGACAACAAATAAAATGTGGTTTTGATGGTTAAGGGCCATTTACACAACACACAAGTCACGACCACAGTGTTTTGGTGGCCTGAAAACTCAAACTTTCAAAAGCGGGTTTCAAAGTGCAAGTTTTTGAAAATAATAATACCATTATCTTCTCTGTGTAAACTACAAAAACTTAAATTTGTGAAAATGGTGACGGCCATGCGTATTACATGTTCAGCATATAGACGTGCAGTGTTTCTTTACGAAGTGACATCACCAACTACTGGCCTGGTATGAATAATACAGCGTTTTTCACAGATAGTGGCTCATTTTAACAACATTGTCGTCTGTGCGTGAAAAACGCAAAGAAAAACTTGTTTTTAGAAAGCCAATATCGATGTTGTGTAAACATACCCCTAGTGAATGTTATCATCCCAACTTTTTAACATGTCGAAATCATAGAATTTACCTTAAGCTATTGCAACTCTTTGTGGTGATGTACAAAGACTTTTATAGCTACACTTTACATTTCCACCGATGACTAGTCTTAGCCAATGTTGACCGAGCATTAACACAGGCCTGTGCTTTCCCAAGAAGTCAAGCCATATGGATGAACAAACGGAGTGTGTTTGTGATTTAGTTTGTCTCCAAAAGAACCGGCAAGTCCACTGCTTTTAAACAAACCACTGAGCAAACATTAATCAGATCTATAACATTAGTCTAGACGACTCAAATACCCTTTGTAGAATGTCTAAATGCATGTATCCTGCCACCTGGAATATTCAAGAGGGGACAAGGAGTTTCAGGACATGTCTTTGTTAGATCAGGATGGTCTCTTTGATGAAGCTAAACAAAAGATGAAGCATATGCATATTGAAACAGTTTCAGATGATGAGCACATCACAATGGCAGATAAATGAAATTATACCCAGTAAAGAAGCTGTACTCCCAGTGGAATAGTGCTGGGCTGGCTGGGTGGGAATGGTTAACAGGGAGGGGCTCAAACCCCACAAAAAAAACAGTGAACCACTTTCTAGCAACATCAGATGAGGGACAATAGCAGTTTGTCAGATGTGGTGTGTTGCTGATGCTGATCTTGTAACTAATGGCAACAACTGCATCTGTACAACGAACTCAATCCGTGAGGGAAAGTGGAGGCAATTGAAATGGCCTGTTGTGGAAAACCAATAAACACTGGGGTTGATTGTGAAGGTTTTAATGCAGAAATATAACTTACCACCATCCCTATCTCCAGCTTAGGCGGGAGGGACCAGCAGGGCTCCGTGTTTGGATCAGGATGCGTTTCCAAAGTTTCTTCCCACATCAACGCTTTTTCCTTACATCCTGGTTTTATTTCGCAATAGTGTGTTAATGACCTGGATCGCGCAAAAGCACCACCGGACGCTGAGACTGAAGAGACGTTAGAGTGGAGAGCCCCCAAATAAACAGCCAAAGGAGGAATAGGAGAAGGTAAATATGTCCAGCGCGTCCTCACACAACTCCACAAATCCCGCACAGATACATATCGCCACTACTGTGACGTCCAAAAACAAATTACTCAGACAGGAGACTCAAATCGATCAAATTCCCGGAACAGCAGCATCGTCCCGCGTGTTCTCCCGCCCATCTCATCTCACTGCTCGCTGGGAGAACTGAGGGGTTCTTCGCCGCTCCCAAAACAACTTACGGGTGCCCTCGCTTCACCCAAACACGACCGGGGAACTTTTTTACGATTTATATCGTTGCATTACAAAATATTTAGAATCCAATAAAACTGTCTACGCCGTGAGTGATAGTAGCGCTGTGTTGTTGAATAAAGTCAAACTTTAGGAAAGACAACTAAGCTGTGCTCCCCTCTTTTCCAGAATGGAATGTTCCACTGAGGTGGCCCGTTGGACAAAAGGAAGCCTGGAGCGCGCCGCTGATCAATGGGCGGAGGCGCGCAATCGTCATCCAGTAGAATTAACAAAATAATGAAGGCAAGAATTTACCGAGAAAAAAAAACCCTTGTGTGATAATTGGTATATGTTGTTATGGCAAACACGGACATGTAAAATTATAGTACTGTGGGTTTTTTTTTAAGTAGCTTGGTATTTAAACAAAATAGCCTACCAAAAAATACAAAAGGCTACATAAATATGGTAATACGTCACTACTATTCAAATAAAACGCTTTTATTTGAAGTATCTTGGAATACCATATGGGCTAACATAGTACATGTTAATCAATTGTGTGTAGCCTATTATCAAAATTCACATACTTTTTGTTTTTGCATAGTCAGTGGATACTCGATATTAACGTTTTTGAACATGTGCACCTCTCACAAAATATACTGTGAAATATACCATACTCTGATACATTACATCATACTTCCAACATGACATGTTCACCACAGTATTACGATATGTAGAACTGTAGAACATTAATATGACGACTTTTCAGTACCATGACATTATCATCTGATACCATCATGCACCACAGAACTTTTAAGAAAGGACATTTTTTATTACATATGTTTTGAGCTTTTATATAACACATCACTTTATTTGAAGGAGCAAATACTGTCTGTAAAACCATCTAAACGTGAATTAGTGAAAAGAGACACTACAACCAAATATGAAATGTTAACAGATAAACAGACCTATTAATGTGAAAGCATAAAGACAGAGAGAGTACAAACAGAACAAATACATTTGTAAACAGGCTCCTGAAAACAATAAGACATTACATTTAAACTGAAGAGCTATCCTAATTGTGATTAAGAGTTAAAACTCACTTGTGGCTCTACGATGCATTCTCTCCTGGTGTCGTGATCTGTGTATATTCTCAGTTGTTTGTCAGACAGATTAATGCACGAGCCATTTCTGCTTTTTTCACATCAGCTTTAGGAAACGAGTATTTTAGAAGCACATGCAAGTGGGCGTTTGTGGTTAGAGAGAAAATCTTTTGGTTTCCTATCAACAGTGACTATGAGAGCTTTTCCCAAAAAATAATAGATGGTAATTTTATCATCATGTCTCTATATTATAAAAATATTATTATGTGTACTAACGTTTACAACAGGATCAAAGAATTATGCATCATTCATAACTTTGGGGAGCCGCCTGGTGGTTGCTGTCAGAATCACAAGTTGAGGCATTCGAGATTTAATAAACGGGTCAGAATTGAAACTAAAGAAACTCCAGTTTATTGAAAAAAATTGCATTATTTTTTACACATAATTAATTCAAACATCCACCTGGTATAGCAACAAACGTAACTGCCGCCTGAACTTTGAAGTTAAATGTTTATGACATGGAGGGGGGCATGGGGTACAAAACCAATATCCAAACTAGTTTCATAACTACACGTTTAAAAATCTCTCTTGAAGCATTCTGGACAAGTGAAAGATTTTTACAGCATGCAGTGAGAGAGTGTGTGACAATACACATGAAAATAAATGTAGATTTATTAGTAATAAGGGCCATGTGGGAAGTTGACAGTCGCTTGTTTGTAACTAATGGAGGATTGTTACTGACTCCTACTCGTCATATATGACCTGGATCAAACAAATCAAGTCCACAGTATCAGTGTAGATGGATTATCTCAGTCCCAACTTCTTTTTCTCCTTCTGTTTCTTACGCACAACTTCCAGATTGCGGTCCTTCCATGAACTCTTTCTCAGTTTGATGGGTCTGCTGCCCACATACCTCCCTAAAGACAAAGACAAGAGTGTGAATTTAACAGTTCCAGATGTGCTGGATACAGATCTAAGTTTGATTTCAGACTTTTTTAAAAAAATAAATTGTCCTGGAGATCATTTCAAATGTGTTTAGTGAAGCTAATTTGGTGTTTGCTTACCATGATAGCTTTTATTTGGTAAAAAAAAAAAAAAAATACAGTAAAAACTACACACTTTCAAAAAACTTTCTATGCAAATATATTAAATATAATTTAATCAAATATAATTTATTCCTGTGACGCTGAATTTTCAGCATCATTACTCTAGTCTTCAGTGTCACATGATCATTCATAAATCCTTTAATATGCTGATTTGCTTCTTAAGAAACGTTTCTTATTATTATCAATGTTGAAAATAGTTGTGCTGCTTCATATTTTTGTGGAAACCATGATAATTCACCTTTGATGAAGAGCAGAATGTTCTGAAACATTATAAATGTCTTTACTGTCACTTTTGATCAATTTAGTGCATCCTTGCAGATTAATTTAAAAAATATAAAACTAGGAAAAAAACAACCCCACAATTTTAACTCACCGTTCATTTCTCTCATGGCGCGCACATAATCATTGGGGTCTTTAAAACTCACGAAGCCGTAACCTTTTGTTTTCCCAGTGCGTTTGTCTCGAACAACCTTCGCCTTCAGGAAGGATGGATAACGGCTAAACGCTCTCGCCAGAATGTCATCGTTCACCTCATTCCCCAGATCTCCACAAAATATCCGGAAATCATCTGAGAAGACAAGAACGAAATACAGTAGATTATATGTTTTTGGCTGCTTTAAAAAAAAATTTAAATAAAGAATGTTGTATTGTCTAAATGTTCACACACCTGTTTCCCACTCTAATAGGCTGGTGTCCTCCCATGTGACACCAGCTGCCACCCGGATGCATTTCTTCTGCTTTTCCTGTTTCCCTTTCTTCTTGTCTTCTGTGCTGGTATCAGCAGGCTAGGGATATGTAAATAAAGAAATAATCAGAACCATATTCATATCAAGAATTGTTATTAGTATAACTATTAGAAATTATGTTTACGGCATGTTAATTGATATAAAGCTGAAATAAAACTAAATATAAATATAAGATTTTTTTAAACAAAATAAATAAGTTTAAGTTAACTTGCTGCTAAAATACAGAGCACAATGGAAGCTTGTTTCCGTCACAGAATAAAAAAGAAAAAAGGTAATTGCGATTTTTTATAATAATATCAGAATTTCATGATATAAAGTCACAATTGTGTGTAAAAGTCAGAATTAAGAGAAATAAACTTGCAATTCTGAGGAAAAAAAATAATCAATATTTGATATAATAAGATAATAATCAGAATTTGTCTTTATAACTCACAATTGCAAGTTTATATCTCACAATTCTGAGAAAAGATGTCAGAATTGGGAGATATAACGCCAGAAAATAATAGAAAAAATAGTTATAAAGTCATAAAGTCAGAATTGCGAGATAAAAAGTCATTTTATAATGCAATTCTGAGAAATAAAGTCGAAATTGTGAGATTAAAAAAAGAGTCTCTTTTAAAAGGTTTTATTCTGAGCCGTAGGAATAAATTAGCATACATTTGCTATGAATTATCAATTCATTTCTACGACTTCCAAACCAGTAAGTCGTTCCCTTGTTTTAAGTAAATAATACACACACAATATAATAATTCGTTCCATCGATTTACTAAATCATGGCCACGTTGTAATAATTAGTTCCCTTAGCTATGCATTAATGAGCACTGTACCACTGTTCGTATGACTGTTTTTACTATACTTTTAAATTCTAAACTGTTTTAATTATTCTTATTTGTTTTGATTATTTTAATGTCTTCTATTTAAAGTGCTTTGAATTACCATTGTGTATGAAATGTGCTATATCAATAAACAAGCCTTACCCTTATTTTAGTTCAATCAAATTGAGGGCATTAATTAATTTAACTTGGTTACGATTTACTAAAAAGCGGGAACAAAATTCTTAGTTCATGGCCACAATATATTTATATCTTTATATATATATATATATATGCTGAGGGAGCATTTTCCCTCAGCAGCAAGGTCTTTCGTCCAACCCCTGTAAGTGTAATACGTCCTGAGCAAACTGAATAGATAAATATTAAACCTCAACATGTGTAGGCTCAGGCTCTGGCTTGCTCGGCCCGATCTTGCTGTCATCAGGGACCACCTCCTTCTTCAATTCCAGAAGCCCAGCTGCCTTGACTGCGGCCTGCTGCTCCGCCACCAATGCTGACAACTCCTCCTGAGAAAACAAACCGAGAGAAGGTTTATATCATTACAAGCATTGCAAAGGAAACACAATGAGATTTAAATTTCTCACTTACAATGTTTTTTTTTTTTTTTTAATGAATCATATGGTGCTTTGAAATTAAAAATTGATGCTCTGGAAACAGTGAATAGGTCCTACAGGGTTCTCACAGCACTCACAGCACCAATGCATTTCCATGGCTTATCCAAGCATGTACACCACAATTTGCAAACCTTTCCAATTTCCAATTTGTAACTGTATTTAAACAGGGAAACCGTGGAGGTGTTTGGTCGCTTCTCTGCTTGCATCCTAATGAATGAACTGGGCTAGTTAAGTGCTATCAAAGTGTCTCGCGCGCCAGAGCGACTGACGAGAGCTATGCATCAACTCGTCTTAGGTAAGGGAATAACATAGTTTAATATGAAAAACGGAGTATCCTTTTAAGGCATGAAGAAATTATTTTCACAGGAAAAAACCTTTCAACATGTAATTTGGATTTTCAAAGTTGAGTTAAGGGATACAATTATTGACTGCAGGGGGACTTTAAAAGGTCATGGACCTTTTTTATAGTGGATGTACTGCATATTTTTAAATTACACCTCGTGAGTGTGATCTATATAAAATGTCAGCACCGAACTTTCAAGCAAATCAGTGAAATAAGCAAATGGACTTTTGTGCGTGTTGATACTTTACCATGCGTGCTTGTTTTTGGCTCTTGAAGTCGATTCTCTTTGGGGCAGGGGGTGCTGTGTAAACCGTGGGGGCCGCCTGTATAACACTGGGAGTGATCTTCGCAGGGGCTTGACTCATGGGCCGCTGTGGTGCCGGAGGCATAGGGTTCATGTTTCCAACCTGCCATTTATTTAGAAAAACATTTGTGATACTGACATCTCACTTTTTAAAGCACAAAGTAACCTTAAAAATACCCTGACAGCTGATTGCAATTCAGAAAATACCCACTGGAGGCATGGGCCCCATGGGTGGTCCAACTGGACCCATGGAGGGCTGAGGAGGTCCTGGCATTGGTGGAGCCATCATCATGGGTGGAGGAGGTGGAGGTCTGGGAAGAGGAGGTGCTATCATGCCCTGAGGAGGTGGACCACGCATTAGTGGCATTCTCTGACCCACTGGAAAAAAACACATTTAGATATTTTAAAATTTGCATCATTATATTTTAGGCTCTATATTGTTCTGTAAATAGAAAATGTTTTAAAAAATATCATATTTAAATATCATTGGTTGCACAGTATAAGAAATTTGCACAATATAGCGTTATTTTATTTTTTACGAAACAGTGGGAAAAGTGCATTATCCATATCCGACGCTGATTAATGCGTTTGAGATGTGATTCCTCAGCATAACTTACATTTCAGGTATATTCTCCATCTCTAAATGTAAGAAAGTCATGCAAATATTTTCATTTTGCACATATCGTAAAATACTGGGATATGATTTTTTTTTTGTCCATATTGCCCAGTGCTGGGCAAAGATTAATCACATCCAAAATAAAGGTTTGTTTTTACAATATATATTTGTTTTGTATGTATAAATGCACACATATGCATGTACTGTTAAGAAATATTTGCATGTATATGTATATATATATATATATATATACACTCACCGGCCACTTTATTAGGTACCCCATGCTAGTAACGGGTTGGACCCCCTTTTGCCTTCAGAACTGCCTCAATTCTTCGTGGCATAGATTCAACAAGGTGCTGGAAGCATTCCTCAGGGAGTTTGGTCCATATTGACATGATGGCATCACACAGTTGCCGCAGATTTGTCGGCTGCACATCCATGATGCGAATCTCCCGTTCCACCACATCCCAAAGATGCTCTATTGGATTGAGATCTGGTGACTGTGGAGGCCATTTGAGTACAGCGAACTCATTGTCATGTTCAAGAAACCAGTCTGAGATGATTCCAGCTTTATGACATGGCGCATTATCCTGCTGAAAGTAGCCATCAGAAGTTGGGTATTGTGGTCATAAAGGGATGGACATGGTCAGCAACAATACTCAGGTAGGCTGTGGCATTGCAACGATGCTCAATTGGTACCAAGGGGCCCAAAGAGTGCCAAGAAAATATTCCCCACACCATGACACCACCACCACCAGCCTGAACCGTTGATACAAGGCAGGATGGATCCATGCTTTCATGTTGTAGACGCCAAATTCTGACCCTACCATCCGAATGTCGCAGCAGAAATCGAGACTCATCAGACCAGGCAACGTTTTTCCAATCTTCTATTGTCCAATTTCGATGAGCTTGTGCAAATTGTAGCCTCAGTTTCCTGTTCTTAGCTGAAAGGAGTGGCACCCGGTGTGGTCTTCTGCTGCTGTAGCCCATCTGCCTCAAAGTTCGACGTACTGTGCGTTCAGAGATGCTCTTCTGCCCACCTTGGTTGTAACGGGTGGTTATTTGAGTCACTGTTGCCCTTCTATCAGCTCGAACCAGTCTGGCCATTCTCCTCTGACCTCTGGCATCAACAAGGCATTTCCGCACACAGAACTGCCGCTCACTGGATGTTTTTTCTTTTTCGGACCATTCTCTGTAAACCCTAGAGATGGTTGTGCGTGAAAATCCCAGTAGATTAGCAGTTTCTGAAATACTCAGACCAGCCCTTCTGGCACCAACAATCATGCCACGTTCAAAGTCACTCAAATCCCCTTTCTTCCCCATACTGATGCTCGGTTTGAACTGCAGGAGATTGTCTTGACCATGTCTACATGCCTAAATGCACTGAGTTGCCGGCATGTGATTGGCTGCTTAGAAATTAAGTGTTAACGAGCAGTTGGACAGGTGTACCTAATAAAGTGGCCGGTGAGTGTATATATATATAATTAAAACATTTTTCTAAAATATATATGCATATGTGTGTATTTATCTATACAAAACCCACAAATATTTTATGTAAAAACAAACCTTTATTTTGGATGCAATTAAAACCCAGCACTGATATATATGTATATATATATATATATATATATATATATATATATGGCTCAATCCCCTTTGAATATAAATACACACACACAATAATGGGAATCCTGATTACCTGGTCTCTGTAAGACATGCGGGACAAATGCTGGACGCATCATTGGAGGCGGCGCTACTGCCGGCATAGCTACAAATAAATATCAGATGATTGTCAGCTACTTTCAATATATGACTTTTCCTTAAACTCTATAATAAGAGTGTGAAATAATTGTACCAGGACCAACAAATGTAGGCGGCGGGCCAACTAAAGTGGCAGCTCTTGCATCCAAACTCTGCTGGACCTAATAAACAAAAATAATAATAAGAAAAGTTAGTCAGAATTGATCAATGTTTTTAGGAATCAAATTATAACTATAATACTTTAATATATATATACAGTATATATATAATATAAATGTTAATGTCTTATTTTTAATTCAATTTTCACTTATTAATATAGAAATGTGTTAACCCACTCATCCCCAGCATACAATAACATTTTGTTTCCTTTGTCGCAGCTTGTGAGCCAGCCGTGCCAATACAATGTAAAATCGTAGTTTTTTTTTTTTTGTAATCAGTCATTAATACCTGTCTGTAGGTGTTCGTGCCAATAATGGGCCTGATCATGGGTACGGCTGGCATTGCCAGAGCGACTGGAACAGCTTCAACCACTGTAGATGCCACAGGTCCTCCCAACACCTCCTGCTCAAACCTACAGGAGAAGCAACAACATCAACACACATGAAGTCAGAAATGCTCTATTCTACACACTCCAAAACACACAAATAAACAGCTGGAACAACCAAACATGAATGAAATGTGAAAAACTCACAGCGCCATCTCTGCCTCCATTTCCTTCAGGCGCTCTTCTCCAGATTTTAACGCCATACTGAGCGCCTTCTGCAAAAAACATACACACACACAAAAAAAAAAAAAACAGTAAATAAATAAATAAATTAATAGTCGTGTTTCAAAACACAGCAAGCTACCTGTCTAGCATTTTTTGGATCACAAACCTTTTTCCACTGCACCTTTGATGCCCCAAAAATTCTGCAAACTGCTATGATGCTTACAAAGATGCAAACCCATGCAGTCCAAACATGCTGCACGCCCTAAAAAGTCTAACTAGGAAGCTCACTAAGCTTTGAAACACAACCAGTGCATCTCTTTTAAAGATAATACATAGTTTATTAGAGTTTAAGAGGTATAACTCAAATAAATATAAGCATCTGTGGTAAGCTGCGCTCAGTTGTCCAGCTTACAGGAATACAGCAGAAACATTGTTTGAATCGATTAATAATTAGTAATTGTAATAATGTTTAGATTCCAAACGTTTTAAGCTCCGTCCAAACTGAATTAAACTTCATCTAAAGCTCAATTGAAGTCAACTACTCTCAGCTAAATACATACTCGCCGTGAAACCGCCCTTATGAAGAAATTCAAGTCAATATGCAGGAATAAAATTAAACAACAGATGAAGGGATCTGGATCATTTGTTTTCCTCAACGACACCGCTTGTCTTGGCGCAGAGGAATTACGTCACAAGTTAATCGGTCCTTCCTCGGCGCAGCGCGCAGGAAAATGAGATCATGGCTGTGTCCGAAATCTCCAGTCCACTACAACTCCTAGAAAAAAAAAAGCAGAGATTAAACACTAAAACTAATCTTCGCATGTTGATATTTTAGCAATATTTGATTGAAATAAACTAATTTAATTTGGTTAATTTCACTGTTCGGGTAAATGATGAACATATTGAGAATTTTATAAGGCTTCTTTTGCCTTGACAGCAGAGGGCGCTATATACTGGGAAAAAATGCAGTATTGTGGGCAAAACTGAGAATAACTTTTCCATCAACCTTCAAATTTATTGAATTGTTGCATCGAGTTCCTGTTTAAATTATTTTTAGTGTAAAAATCATCCTCAAAAACTGTTAGACTAAAGAAAGACTGTGACAGTCATGCTCTAACAGTGTTTTTTATCATTAAAGCGTAAAATAATGGAATTAAAGTACAAGCACTGATTTAAGGACGTTTTCTCCACATAGCAAGGATATCCGTTTATTGACGCAAGCTTAAGTATATTAGGCCTATCGTGGGGAAATACTGAGTATCTAAGGTAGCAAGTGATTTCTTAGTCAGACAAAACCTCTGAAGGGACAACTAATGTTTTTCATCAGCATATTACTGCAGCTGCCTCTATCAGGTGAGTTATTGTTTTATTTGAGTAGTTTTAAATATATATATATATATATATATATATATATATATATATATATAGGCTATATATATATATGTATATATATATATAGGCTATATATATATATATATATATATATATATATACATACATATATAGGCATATATATATATATATATATATATATATATATATATATATATATATATATATATATATATATACTGTAAATATCATTTAAATTATTTGGTCATAAACCCCGAAATTAACTTTAACTACTGTGAGTGACTACTGAGTTTACTGCTGTACTTGTTGGTCAAATCTGATCTTTTATTGTCTATTAGATTCATCTGGAGCAATGATTAGAGCAATGTGTGTTTTTGTGTGTGTTTCAGCTGTTTTGGCTTTATGGTCAGTTTCATACAAACCTCATGCCATGTGTGTTTTTGAAAGATCATCTGTGGATTTCACCTGCTCATTTGATTATCCATATCGATACACATTTAAAACTGCAAAATGGTTCAAACCAAGAAATTATCAGAAACAAGACAGATCACAGGAGGGAATATTTGTCTATCACTCAAATCCGGCAGATACTGACCAACTGTACAAAGACAGAACAGCGTATGCAAACCAAGACAAAAACTGCTCCTTGCGATTACACAATGTCTCCAAAAGTGACATAGGAAAATATTTCTTTCGCTTTGAAACAAATCTTGAAAAGTTCACTGGATTGGGTGGCATAAACCTTGATGTAGCAGGTAAATGAAATGACCAATTTTTTCTAAATTTTAAATTCTGCCGGTCCACCACTAGACCAGGATGGAATTAACACTGTTGACCATTAAATATTTTTCTGGTAACATTTCATTAATCTACACCACTTCTAACAGTTCTACCTTTCAGAGTAACTGTGACCAGTCAAAATGTGAATGGACACATCCATGAAGGAGACTCTGTAAAATTGAGATGCAGCACAGAAACCTGTACTCCGCAACAAGAGCTGTTTGCCTGGTATAAAAACCAGCTTCTTCTTCCTCAAGCCACTGAGCATGTGCTTCAAATCTCTTCTGTCTCGCACAATGACTTTGGCAACTACTCCTGTGGTCTGAAGAACAGCAGACCAACTTTAGCAGATGAAATATTGCTTGATGTGAGATGTAAGTTTACATTTAACCCAGGGCAATAAAACATTAAAAAAAACATCCTTGGGTTGGTTTGTATAAAAACCTAGTAAGCTGTCTACACTCTAAAAAATGCTGGGTTGTTTTAACCCAACTTTGGGTCAAATATGGACTAACCCAGCCGTTGGGTTAAATTTTTACATTACATTTTTAACCCAACATTTCGGGTTTGTCCATATTTGACCCAAAATTGGGTTAAAACAACCCAGCATTTTTTAGAGTGTAAGTTGGTAATATTTTAAGACATCATCACACACTCCTGATGCAAAGACTGTTCCGAATATAGGCCTACAAGTTTGGGGTCAGTAAGATTTAGTTTAAAATAAATGAATATGCTATACTTTTATTCAACAAGAACACATGCAATTGATCAATATTGTCAAGGCCTTCATAATGTTACAAATGATTTCGAATGGACCAATCGGGAGTTGACGTCACAGTTACGTCACTGCAGTTCATGTGTGCGCATTTCACTACGGTGGCAGGAAAACAATGGTACAACAAATGTGGAAGGAAACGGGCGAAGAATAGAGAAAAACTGTCTTGTAAGAATCAGATTCAGAATGTAAAATATATCTTACAGAATACCATCGTCGAAATATGAAGCCATTTGTAAACATTAAACGGACAATTAGCCAAAATGAGGAAGATTGATTTCACTAATAATTGTGTCATATTTAGGCAACATCTCATTCTCATTTCAACTGCTCCACATATTTCAAAGTTCTCTTACAAATACAGATCCTGTTGCTTCTCCCCACAGATAGTCCGAAGAATGTTGAAATAACCATTTTGACATCTGGAAAGATAGAACAAGGAAACTCCCTGACTCTGATCTGTAAGAGCAACGCCAATCCTGCAGTGACAAACTACACCTGGTTTAAGATCAGAGATGCACACATCTCTTCTATAGGATTTGATTGTGAATTCTCCATCAAAGCTGCCAGTCAGAAGGATGATGGACAGTACTTCTGCACAGCCAAAAATGACATGGGTTCTCAAAACTCTACAATCATAACACTGAATGTCAAAGGTAGAATATTCACAATGAAAGAAATGAAGTCTTAGGTTGTGTTTGGAAGTGAAATACTGGCTTAAAGGAGTAGTTCACTTTAAAAAAAAGTTCACTTTTGCTGATAATTTACTCACCCCCGTGTCATCCAAGATGTCCACGTCTTTCTTAAGAAATTAAGGGTTTTGATGAAAACATTCCAGGATTTTCTCCATATAATGGACTTCATTGGGAACCAAACGGTTCAAGGCCCAAATGAGAGTTTCAGTGCAGCTTCAAAGGGCTTTAAACGACACCAGACGATGAATAAGGGTCTTATCTAGGACCCTTCGAGTCATGACTCGAAAAAAGATTTGTTCATTTTGATGAACGAGTTCGAACAGGAGAGTCACGAACGCTCATCACAGAACAGAGCAAGGCGACCATTTGAGCTTATAAAACTTTTTCGTTTTATAGTTAAGACCCTCGTTTTGCTAGATAAGACCCTTATTAATCGTCTGGTGTCGTTTAAAGCCCTTTAAAGCTGCAATGAAACTCTCATTTGGACTGACTCATTTGGTTCCCATTGAAGTCTTAGATTATATGGGGCGAAAATCCTGGAATGTTTTCATCAAAAACCTTAATTTATTTTCGACTGAAGAAAGAAAGACATGGACATATTGGATGACATTGGGGTGAGTAAATTATCAGCAAAAGTTTTTTTAAAAGTGAACTACTCCTTTAATGCTTACGAAATATTGTGCAGTATATTGGATACTGCCTGATATTTATATATTTAAAAAAAAAAAGAAATATCATGTGAGGGGTGTCCAGAAACTTTTTCCAATTTTAAAATGTAATTTTGAGTAAAAAATAATGTTAAACTGTAACTTTGGTGACTGTTTACCCAAACTTTTTGTTTGTTTGTTTCAACAGTGCCTACTAGTAATGGACATATCTTGCTGACTGCAACAGCTGTGTTTTTCTTTGTAATAGCTGTACTGTTAGTCCTGTTTCTTATTATAAGGTGAGTGGATAAACATTAGGCCTATGTTGAAATTCTAAGAGAACGTGCAGTTCATGAGTTAAATGGGAACTGTTTGTACTTTGTGGAAATTACACCACATATTTCACAAGCCGTGCTGTGATCATTCATCACTTTCCATCATCATCATCATCATCATCACTGCATTCAGTTTTGCACTGCTCTAGTAATCTTAATCTGGTAATCTCAATCTTACACAACGTCTTGCACTATAGCAGCTACTAACCGATTTACGCAAATCATTGTTTCTTAATCTTGTGACTAGAGTGTGGTATTTGGATCATCTTGAATTAACAACTAATATTATAATTACTTATCTTAATTTTATGGATTTTGAAGGCAAACACGTCATATATTGATATTGTAAAACTATTTGCAAATCTGTTCACATATTTACAGGAGGAAACAGAGAACACAAAAGAAGCTGCACACAGAACAGGTATTTAATCACATTAACAATGCATCTGATTTTAAACAAGCAAGATGCCTCTGCACTTGTAAATATGGTTACACTTTATTGTGACAGTCCACCAACTGCATGTCAACATAGTAGTCGGAGTATAAGTAGACTGTCTGCTTAATATCTGCTATGTTGATGCTCCCCAACAGACATACTATGGCTCGTTTCCACTGAGGGGTACGGTACGGTACAGTACGGGTCGGGTACACCATGATCAGGCTTGCGTTTCCACCGCCAACAGTACCCTTACTTGATAGGCGTGGTATGCTGGAAAGAAGCGATCGACGTAATTTTCGCGCGAAGAAAGTGACATAGTAAACAAGAATGGATGACAGACAGCAGATCTTGTTCTTGCTTCTCGGCATGTTTGTCACTAGAAACAAGCGCGGGCATTAGGCGTTTCCAAGAAGCCAACGCAAAGTCCGACTCAGGAGAATGATCCCGAGGACGGGAGTCCAGTACTGCTCGCTCTGCAACTCCGGTTATCTCGTTCATTTTAGGCAACAATAAAACGAAATATGTTATAAAACACCACTCTGCTTCTTTTCGATTTCATTTCAATACATTTTAAACATTCTAAAGCACATAAATGTGGTTCAGGCAACGCATAGCCTATTGATTATCACTGCATGTATGTAACGTTATATTTATAACAAAACTAAATATAAAACAACCCGGCCTCTTTTCGTTTAAATGTAAAAATATTAAACATATTCCAGGCAATGTGTAATGCAATGCATTGCATATCGCATTGGTACAAATGTTGCAATAAACAACAGATGATCTTGTAATAAAAAAAAATGACAAAACTATCTCTTTTTGTTGAATTTCAGTTTTATCAATAATAGCCATTATAAAAGTATAAGTAAAAGGTACAAAAAGATATACAGTAAAGCTTTAATAACATAAACAATTCAGTCAGTCAAATAGGCTATAAATTCAGCGCCGAAAGATATGAAACTTCACGTAGCCTTCTGCCAAAACTATTGGCCAGGGAACGAATTATAGATTCACGAGACCAAAGATAGCCTGTTAGGTTTATACAAGACGAACTATATCTCATGTTTAACCACTACAGAGACGTCCGAATCAGCGGCAAACATCAGAACGACTAGCCGAGGAAAGGCTGTTCCAGGCGGCCGGGGGACACGAGCGCGAGCGTCCGGTGATCGCTTGTAATGGATCTCAGTCAAATGATCATAAATCTATAAATAAACCACAGATTTGAGCTTTAAAAAATACTTTCTCGCCTGAGAAATTCTTACAACTACATTTCGTGACAAAATAACAGTAGAATTATATTTCAACTGTATGCTTCTAATGCCCTGTAGCACGCGCGAGTGAAGATACTCTGTCCACCAATCAGCGTTCTGCAGTGAGTCTAGCTCCACCTTTTAGTACCCTTTCACTGTGCTACGGAAGGGTACCCAAAAAGTGGTACGGTACGGTTCGGCTTTTTGGTACCATTCACAACTTTTGACAGTGGAAACGCAAATAATTGCGTACCGAACCGAACTGTACCGTACCGTACCGTACCACTCAGTGGAAACGAGCCATTAACTATTAATTAGCCATTAATATTAGTAACTTTGATACAGTAACCTAATAACCAAACAGTCTACCAGTAAGAGTTATTTGACATATAGTTCCAAACTAATGAGTTGCATGTCTGTTGAAAAGTTACTTATAGTCAGTAGAATGCCTGTTGGGGAGCATCAAAATAAAACAAATGTAAAGCAGACAGTCTAATACTCTAATGAGAGTAAGATGGCATGTGTAGTTGAAAGAATGTCAAAAGTGGAAATGAATCAATATCTAGTTTTATATTTGATCAGGCACCAGCAGTCACTGTCACAGAGGATATCTATGAGAACCTGAGACAATCACCAAAGTCTGAAAAAAGTCATACCAACCTGATATATGCAGATCTTATGCTACCGTCATCAAACTCAGAAAGGTAATGAATAAATGTTGCATCACCAGCCTGATGATGATGGGTTCAGTCATCATATATATATCATTTTAAACAAAAAAAACTGTCTAATAAATTTTTTTATTGTTTGTTTTTTAGACCACTTTCCAACACCCGTGATGTCGTGATCTACAGCCTTCTTAGTTATAAAGAGTGACTGAATCTCTATGAATAATGAGCTTTAGTAACCAGGCGTTGTAGATATTTCTCTCTTTTTATTTAAAAGAAATAGTTCAAACATTGAAATGAATATAAAAGCATTAAAGAAATAATATATACAATGTACAGTGAAGGTAAAAAAGTATTAATAAATCTATATGTACATCTTTGCATGCATCTCATTATTTACATCCACGATTAACGTTGCTTGACCCCCCCAAAAACATACATTATGTATTTATGTAACAATATATGATTTTGAAATAACACTGTTAAAAAATAAAATGCTTAAATATAGTTATATCTATATTAAAATGGGTCATTTTTATTATTGTTCACATAAAAATTTAAATTCTGTCACCATTAACTTATCCTGATGAAAAACCCTTTAAACTCCTTTAATCAAGATTTTACAAGCATAAGTACTATGCAAAATAAATTAACACTAGTGATGCATCTAAGAAATATACTCCCATTATGACATTCATTTTATACTTCAAAATATCAACATCATATTATACTATTTATCTGCTCACATACATTCAGCTCAAGCAGCGTTTGTCATGTACACTATCTACTGTGCTAGATCACACTGATAATGCTTTCAACACCCTACATTTAATAACAAGCATAATCTAAATCTCGAACGTGTTCCTGCAAATAACAGTCATCTTCATGATATTTGTTCCGGACTACATCACTTTAAGGTCAAGCGTGCCATTTCTGTGCTAGAATTTTTATTATCTTTTAAAAAACTCCGCCATCTGTCATTGGTCGGCCAAACAGATAGTCCCGCCCCAAATCTCACACTATTGGTTGAGCCGGTCTTGCTATCTTGGGCCTGTCGAGATGCTCAAACAAACACAGCAATGTTTTCATAGCACCGCAGAGCCATAGTGTTTAAACCTTCATTGACTACAAATGGATTATCTATAGTACTTTAACACACAAAAAAAGATAAAAGACACACTTCACCCTTAAACTCAAAATCGGATATCTCGAGATTTGTGTGAAATTTCTTCACTCTGTGAATTTAAATTTTCTCTTGTAAAATCTCTTCTTCTATGCCTCTCCTGTTGGATCATCAGATTCTGGTTTCTTCCTACAAAAAAGAGGGAATATATCATTATTTCTACAGTGCAAATGACAGAAGAATACAAAAAACTGCTTTCTGGGTTAATTAGGCAGCTGAATTGTTTTATTTTATTTTATTTTTTTCAGCGGGAATTGATAATAGAGAAAATAATAAAACTTGTGGGACATGGGATAAAGAAATGGCAATATGAGTAAGTTACATCATGGCTAAAAGGAATAGTTCTCCAAAAAAATACAATTCTGCAATCATTTACTCATTGTTTACTATTTAATGGTATTTCATGTTTTTTGAATCTGTACAAACGACACCATTTTCAACTAAAAACTTAAAACATGTTATGCAGTTTGACCGTTTAATTACACGATAGTGCAATTTTAAGGCCTGAAAATGAAAAGTTTTGAAAACGGGCTTCAACGAGCAGCTTTTTGAAAACAATACCATTATCGTCACCACAAAAATGCGAATTTGTGAAAACGATGACCCCAAGCTGCCTTGCCGCGGCGCGATTTTATTCACGCTGCTAGGCAGCCTGGACACCATGAACCAAATTTTCGCCTGAGATAGGGAACCAATCACAGAACGGGGAGGGAGCGGCAAGACGATGACGACGTACATGCGACACCGAAGCAGTTTGTTTATATCTATGGATCCATCTTGGCAGCAGATGCGAAAATACCTTGTGATAGATACAGCATTTGTGTCCCATCGTCTTCTTCCTCGTCTAATTTTCTGTCGCTCTACATATGTCATCTGGTATAATTGAAACGATTGGCTATGAGCAGGCGCATTTGATAGACATTCGTAACACCCAATAATACGGCTCTGGGCATTCGTAAACCACGCCTCAAATACGAGATGTGTTTTCCAGACCACGTCTCATTTTCAATGATACGTGGTCTGGCGTTAGCCAGGCTAGCGGCACGTAGTATTTCTTTACAAAGTGACATCGCCAACTACTGGCCTGGCAGAAGAATACAGTGTTTTTAGTCATTTTCGGGGATCATTTTTACAATGTTGTCGTCTGCATGCAAAAAAGCATTTTTGCATTTTTAGTAAATCATTGTCGTGTTAACGTACCCTAATTAGCTCAGACTAACTCTCCTACAGTAAGTCACATTTAGCTTGAGGATGAGTAAATGATGACAAAATAGTAATTCTTTTGGGTGAATTAGTCCTTAAAGTCTGGGTGCATACACAAAACCCACATGCCATTTTTTTGTGAATGACAGCTTTGATGCCCAGCTGCATTCAGCCCTTTGAGGTTGGCACCTACTCGAATTTGGTAAGAGGCGCTTTGTCACACGTGACCTCTGAATGAACGCCATTCACTGCCCCATTGGGTGCCTGAAGCTTTGGGATGCTGCCTCGTGGAAGCGTTAGACCGCTCAGCTTCATGTCTCTGTATCAAAGTACACATTAGGACTGAAGAGCCGTGAAATCACACGCAGCAAACAGTAGATCTGTCTAAAGGCAAACCTTGAAAATTGGACGTATAGATGGAAAACATTGTTTAAAAAACACTGGAAGAGTCATTGACTCCGACTTGTGTCAAAATATAAGCGACACTTACACATGAATGTATATACATGTATGTATATATAGAGGCTGTACTGTACCGTGACTTATTCACGATACAGCACTAGTCTCGAGTGCCTTATTGCTTTTATAAAACATTTACCACACAATAAAAATAATAAAGTAAAAAAATATATATATGTATTAGTACAACTTTCATGAAGTAAAATCACTAAAATCCTTCCTTCCGCTAGAAAAAAATAGTGCCTGACCGTGAACAGCAACAATGTTCCAATGTGTAATATCCATGAAAGCTCAAGTAAAACATAGTTCTCAAAATTTTTTTTTTTTTTTTAACAACACAGGATGTAATATTTCCTCACACAAGACAAGACAATTAACATTAATTTTCCGTTTATTACATTAATTTCTCTCTGCACTTAAAAATAAACCTTACTAAATATTCACATAAATAAAACACAAGGGCACATATTTTGATTGGTAGCCTATTTTATAAATTGTATTTATGTTATTAATTTAGTTCCTGGAATGCTGCCTAACGAGATACATTTTTTTCATAGTTGTTTATTTAAATTTATTTGAACATCTCCGTTTATTGTGCGTTCATTAAATGTGTCTCATTTCAATTGGCTCCACTGTGCTGGTATTCGATGCACTTGTCTTTAGTTGGGGCTCAGCAGTGTTTCCTTAGATACGGGTGGTTGCTAAGGTGTTGCGCAGTGATAAAGAGAACCGTTGGGCGAAGCGCTCATAGCCATGTTTTATCATGAATAAAGCACAGCTATTGACCAATCAGAATTAAGGATTGGAACTAACCGCTCTATAATTAATATTAAGTGTTAACCATTTTGTTTATATATATATATATACACACACACACACAGCATGTGAGTGCATTTAAAATATTCAAAAATAATATTTTTATAGCATTTATTAACATTTTGTTACTTCAAAATACGGTTTTAAGGTATTGTTAAAAATTCATTAATACAAATATTTTATTATTTATTTATTTATTTATTTAGTTCAAAAGGAGAATTTGGCTATGTACAAATTAACCAATATTTGAAAAAAATGCAAAGATATTTTATTCTTCATTGTTAGTTTGTCTTACATTACACTTTAAATAACCTTAATTATGTCAACCATAATGCTGTGTTGTCATCATTTCAGTTATAATCGGCTTTTTAATGTTTTCATTTTTGTTGTTTCCATCATGACATAAATTCAAGTTCACAACAGTGAGTAATACAATTATAACTGAATTCTTTTTATACTAATTCAATTATTTATACTTTTCGGACAATTTTTTGCACATCTTGGTGTGTGTGTATACTGTACATACAGGAATAGCTCACCCAAAAATAAAAATGATGCAAGGACTTTTCAGACTTTGGACATATGTACAGATCTTGGAGATTAAAGTTATAATTTTATCTATTTGTCTTTTTTTTTTTGCATCCACTTTTCTTGTATAAAATTGTCTTTTGAAATCAAGAGACCAAATTTTGGGGTGAACTATTCCTTTAAAAGAACTATATGCAATCACCATGATCTAACATGGCTCTTTGTAGAAAAACTAGGATAGAAAAGAACAATCGTATTGTGTATCTCTGCAACACAAACATCGAAGGATAAAGTTATCTTACCCATTTGAATTATTCGCCTCTTCATCCATCCCTTTAGACTCTGGCACTTTGTGTCCAAATAGTTTACGAGCGAGGAAATTAAGCAGGCCGCAGTGGTTGGTGTAGCAACAGAAAGCATCTACTGATACCATCAGCAGCAAGAAGATGAACATTACTATTCCCACCACACCACCTTTCCCAAGCAACGGCTGACTGACTGCAGGAGAAAGGGGAATCAGTTGAGCTTGAATTTGTTTAAGCATATAATATTTGGCTGGCTCTAATCAATCCTACCAGGTTGTGGGACGGTGAAGTTAATTTTGGCAGTGCTTGAGGAGCCGTTGTGGTTTACTGCATAAACTTCCATTTGATATTCAGCGTTGTACTGGAGATCATTCAGCTGGATTCTGCTGGAGTTTCCAGGAATTTTCTTTTCAGTCCATTCCTCATTCTCCTTGTTCTATTCGAAATGGCACATTTTACGCTGATATAAGGCTTGTACTTCACAAATTTAATTTAAAAAAAACATGAAAGATATGATAAAGTGATTCGGACTGACCCCTTTGTAGCGCACAACGTAGTGTAGGACGGGAGAGCCTCCGTCTTCCAGCTGTTTAATGGGGATGGAGACGGAGTTCTTCTCCAACTTTTTCTCGTTCAGAGACAGAACGGGACTGTCGGGTTCCCCTAAATGAGGAAAAGAAGAAACATGAGAACAAAGAAATAGTGTAACAGGTTGATCTTAGGGCTGGGTGAATTTTCATCATGATATTTTCAATCTCATTTCGACAATATTTGATGCACACTAACATTATAAAGTTTGGGGTTGGTAAGATGTTTTTGTTAGTCTCTTATGCTCACCAAGGCTGCATTTATTTGACCAGAAATACAGTAAAAACAGTAATATTGTGAAATATTATTATCATTTAAAATACCTGATTTCTATTTGATTATATATTTAAAATGTAATTTATTCCTGTGATCTAAAGCTGAATCATCATTCGGTGTCACATGATCCTTCAGAAATCATTCTAATATGCTGATTTAACGAGCAAGAAACATTTAATTGTCAATGAAACATAATATTTTTCGTAAACAGTGAAACAATTTTCAGGATTCTTTGATGAATAGCAGTAAAAACAACAGTATTTAATTGAAAAAGAAACCAATAACGGTTACATTATACATGTTTTTGCAGTCCCTTCTGATCAATTTAATGCATCCTAATGCAGCTGAATAAAAGTAGTCATTTCTTTAAAAAAAATAATCTAAAATACAGTAAAAAATCTAGTTAAAAATAGTAAATGCATGTTTTACATTGTACTAATTCACTTAATAAACGCAAGGAAGACTAGCATGAAGAATGAATCACTAAATCAGTGTTTTGAAGCATTGAACTGAAATGTGTGAACTGATTCACATTAATGAACCAAGCTTAAAAACTCTCACACTGATTTTGTTAAGTTTAAAGGAAAGGATTACAATATTTTCACAAACTAGTCATGGGCAAATAAACAGAACATTAAAATCAATGAGAATATTATATTAAGTTATTAGGGTTTCACAATCCAGTGGATAAGCTCCAAAATCATTCACTACAGTATAGATGTATGATATCAGCAGACCAAAATGTATTTCATGCTGAAGAAAACCTTAAGTAGAATTTACTATGTTTTCCACTTTCTTCAGCAATGAAACCATGTAGGCAAACTCATTTTCACACTTCTATATCACAGTGAACAATTAGGCTTGTGTTTTAGCCTATCAACTGGAGATGTATGCATTCAAAATGTTGATTTACCATCTACAAAGGAAGGTCAGAATAAGGCAATGGACGGGCCCCGGGACCAGGAGCAGGTCGTAATGCATGGAGAATGGTCATCGTCAAGCAGGAATGAGAAAGAATGGGCAGCGAAAGCAAATCATGAACATATGTGATGAGCAAACAGGCATTTATGCATGACAAAAATGACAGCATGACATGACAGCAACTGCAATAAAATGTCTTATCATTATTAAAAACTGATATTTGGACTGTAGACCAAAAAATCTGCAGATGTTTTAACATTTTCTGCTCTGATTTTGTGGCAAATCTGCAGATTGGATTTAAACATGGTAAATGTGCTAATTACTAGATAGATAGATAGATAGACAGACAGACACACAGACAGACAGACAGACAGATAGATAGATAGATAGATAGATAGATGGATAGATGGATAGATGGATAGATGGATAGACGGATAGATGGATAGATAGATAGATAGATAGATAGACAGACAGACAGACAGACAGACAGTCAGACAGACAGACAGACAGACAGACAGACAGATAGATAGATAGATAGATAGATAGATAGATAGATAGATAGATAGATAGATAGATAGATATTCATAATAGCTATCAACATCAAAAATGGTGGATAAGCAGCAGATTAAGTCAATCATCAATCAATCAATCATTTATTTATAGAGCACATTTAAAACACAACCGAGGTCGACCAAAGTGCTTTACAAGGAATAAAAGAGACACAGATATAAAACTGCAATACAAACTTAAAACTAAATGAGACAAGAAGGCACTAAAAAAAAAAAATAATAATAATAATAATAATAATAATAATAATAATAATAATAAAAACAGAAAAAACAGGAAGACAGATTACAGGGTGTTAAAAGCCAGGGTGAATAGATGAGTCTTGAGTTGAGATTTAAAAGTACAGATAGATTAAGTGAACAGACAGGAGAGGATACTCACGTTGAGACTGTGTGAGGACCATGTGTTCTGTGGAGAAGTTCCCCTGGTAATGCGAGTTTTTGACCGCCAAGCGAACTGAGTACTCTGTGTACGGCTCAAGGCCCTTGATCAGCAGGGGATCTACAAATGTACGTTTTTTCATCACATATTTGAATTTAAAAAAGCATCACAATACAAACCACACTTCTCATAGTCACTTATTTACTTGTGGGCTTGACGACACTTTGACTCCAGGTTTCTTCGGACGGTTTCTTCCACTGAAGGATGTACTGGGTAATGGAAGACCCTCCATCCTGCACCGAGACACTCTGGATGAGGACAGAAGATGAGGACCCTGGGGTCACACTGAACCGAGCGGGTGTCCCAGGCCAGGCTTGTGAGAGAGAGGAAGAGAAGTTATTAATGAGAAGAAGCAATATAGAAAGTTTATGCCGAAATAAATATAGACCATTTTGCTAGATGTAAACAACACTGGTCCAGAAACACTTCCTGTTTCAGTTTGTAACTGTTTTCTTTATTTCACATGTAAAGAAAACTGTTTAACTTTTTGATTCAGTTTTACATGTTCTGTTGGTTGTATTTTATCCCACCTTTTGTGTAGTGTTAAAAAAAACTGAAACAGGAAGTGCTTCTGGACCAGTGTTGTTTATATAAAGTTTGTTAACTTCACCATTATCAAATGTAATGCATGATGGCAAAGAACTGTTGAAATCATCAAGGATGCATATTTACATTAAATATATGATATATATTATATTAATCATTATATGATTCAATTATCTCTCTCTCACACAGACACACACAACACATATACATATGTATACATGTATGGTGAAGACAGACTTATTCTTGGAGTTCAAATTCCTGAAGCCACTAAAAGAGCCTTACTTATCAGCTGGAAGTCCGCAGTGGTTGTGCCCACCATGTTGCTGGCTATGCAGGAGTACACGCCACCATCAGAGGGCACTACATTTTCAAAAATTAGCTCAGATCTCTCCACACTCGTCTGCCCACACATGTTCATGCAAACAGGAAAGACAATAAGAGACAGGAAGAGATAATTAAGACCGAACAGAAAAGTACTGCACATGGCTCACACTTCCTGTAGATACAGAATCCCTCGTCGTCGTCACTACCGTCAAAGAAAATTAAAATCTAATTATAATACATTTTCCATGTTTTCCCATTGGTTTGAGACAAGATTTGATTGCCTTAAACATATTTCCAAAGCTAAGCGTTTTTTCAATTGCAAAAACCAATGGAAACGGAGAAGATATTTAGATGTTCCTCACCATTTTTTCTTGGGTAGCCTTCTTGACCCATTGTATGGTTGGAGTTGGATGTCCTGTGGCATTGCAAAGCACAGATCCAGTTTCTCCTGGTATAATGGTCAGCTCTCTTGGATCCAAGTCTATAGTTGGACGCTCTGAAAATGATCAACAGAACGAGCTAAAATGAAACAAAACTAATCTTCGAAAGCTAAACCACAAAATAACAAAATACAAATTACGCCAACTACTGCAGATATGTATTTGTGTATAAAAAAATCTATTTTATATTTCCATTATCCTACAATAGTTTTGTTTGGTTCTGGCCTATTGGAAAGTGTCAATGTGATGCTTGCATGGGATCACATTCCCCGTATCTGTGTTTGCGACTATAATAAACATCTGACTTCAAGGGAGAAAAAAAGGCTTCCTTGGCTAAACAAAATAGATAAAAAACGAAGAAAAAAAAAAAAAGAGTTGTGCCATAAGCAGATATATTTACTGCAGTTTAAAGCCAACATTCACATCCCATTTGATTTGACGCTGGTCTTGATTTTATCCATCGGGAATTGATTGACTGGATCATAAAAATGGATGTCGCCATCCAAAAAGTCCATTATTTATCATTTTACAACATGAATGGGCTAACTGACAGAGCTTACTGGCCATACAGACCTGAACAAGTCGTTAAGATCGTAAATAGTGACAATTGATATCATGTTGGGTTTTGGTATTGGTTAAAAACATATTATGCAGACCAACTGCCCTTATTCGATGCTTTCAGCCAAGTACAAACACATCACTTTATTCAAGGTTTGAGTCTTCCAAGAGGGCCTTGTCTCACCTGAGACATCCAGAGTAAACGTGGCACTGTTTTCCCCGATCTTATTGTTAGCCGTGCAGATATACTCTCCAAAATCGCTCCTGGTCACTGCAGAGATGGTGAGCGCACTCTTATCAGTGTTGTATTTGTAACGCGAGTCGTCAAAGGTGGAAGGGCTGAGGGGAGAGATGCAAAAATTCAGTCTTTTTGCCACTATTGTTCATCGCTACAACACAAATATACTCATGGGAGGAGAAATAACAACTAAGAGACTAAAGGAAGCTCCAAATATACAAACACAGACTGAGACTAAAAATACGAATAAACACATACAGGCTCTTTTCCAAAACCTAGTGAGCTGCCTTGCCATGATTTAAATAAGTTTAACATCACCATTCTGCTTAACTAAGAACATGATAGAAATGCTTATGGGAAAAAACGTATTTTATTTTTTTTTACTTGATTTAATACAATAGTTTATATCAAAACATAATTAATTATGCAAACTTTTGAGCAAAGTTTCTCAGGGAAATGCAAAGAGAACGCAAAAGCATTGAAATATTTGTATATTATATTTTTTCTATCACCATGTCCCTTTATGGGGTCCTTTAACGTTCGTATAACCAAGATTTTTTTAGACATTTAAAAAATAGTTTTGTTAGGTAGGTTTGATGCTGCCTATGGAGGTATGGAGGCTCACTAATTTTTGAAATGGAGCCTTAAGTAGTCTAGATGGATTATTTTTAACATATCGTGGACAAACTTTGGATTTCAAAAGTAGATTGAGACTGAGACTAAGGATGATGGGTAAGCATGAATAAAAATTATAGCATTTTCTCTTGATATACATACAGTCTCCATGAAATATTTGGAGTGGGTACTCCTTTGACCAGGCAGACTATAGACACACTGGTATTGGGTCCGGCAGACACACTCGTTCTCTCCTGATGAATCAGTACGGTGGGTGGCTCTGGAGAATGGGATATTTAAGGCAGATATTTTAGGGTACATATTCTTGCCACACTAAGAAGAACATATATGATTAGCTCCTCTACGTCCTCACCATTAACAACAACAGAAATCTGGAGTTCCCTTGTTATGGGGCGTCCCTTGATCTTGCCTACACATGTGTAGATTCCACGGTCGTCTGGCTGAATCCCCACAATCTGCAGGGATCTATCAGGCAGGATTTTGAGATGACCTTGGCCTGTACAAAGAGAAGAGCATGATCAGTGTCAACGATGCAATGTTACTACTTTAGAATCATGAGACGAAGCCTTTAAAAGCCCACACGCACACTCTTAAAAGGCCAGCTCACCCAAAATTAAAATTATGTCATTATTTTGCAATGTACCTCATTGGGGGGGTAAAAAAAACAAACATCCAAATTGATATTAATTCACTGCAGTTTCACTAGAGGCTGTAAAACACCAACAACTTTTGCTCCCGTTCAGTTTTCAGACAAATTATCATTACAATTAAAGGGACAGTTCACACAAAAATTAAACTTCTGTCATTAATTACTCGCCATCATGTCGTTCCAGTCAGAAATCAATCAAATGTTCAGAAATCAAATGAAGATCTTTTTGATGAAATCTTAGAGCTTTCTGTCCCTCCATTAACAGCTATGCAACTACGAAGCTACATCAATGCAAGAACACATGCTTGAGCTTCGGTTTACCACGTTGATCAATGTTTATATGTGAATAAAAGCCTAAATTAAATCTGTTCATCATATAAAGCGATCAAGTCACTTCAGAAAATTTTGACTAAACCCAATAATTAATATAGATTAGTTTTACAATCTCTTCATGAAGCCTCAGTTGCGTATCTGTCAATGGAAGGAACAGAAACCTTTCAGATTTAACCAAAAAGATCTTTATTTGTGTTCCGAAGATGAATGAAAGTCTTACGGGTTTGGGACGACATGTTGGTGACTAATTAATGATTAGTAATTTTCATTTTTAGTCAACCTCAAAACACTTTTACCATAGTGCATGATTTTACCACAGAGCATATCCATATGCATGGCTTGCTGAATGCTGTTAGCGACACTCACTGTACATTCGCAAAATGTGCAAGAAGACATCCAAACAAACACTAAAGGAGAAATGTGAGGGTGAGCAAATAATGACTGACTTTCCATTTTGGGGTGAATTGTTCCTCTATATGGTTGTCAATGGTGGCTGAATTAGGTTTTTAAAATATTTTATTTAATTGTAGTTTTTCTTAATTTCTATATAACTTTAATTTATTTTTATTTCGGTTTTAGGTGGCGTATACTTGAAATGGGGCAAGACTGAATGTTTCAGAGTTGTTTCTTACGGTCTCAATCCCACTATCAGACAGGAAGAAAAAACACAAAACCAAACTGTTCACCCATGTTTACCCGACAACTAGCGAGAAAACATCACTCGATTTGGTTGCAAATCGACCAGAAAACGAATGCACAGGCCCCTCCCACCCCATCACGACTCGTCCACCATAGCCATCCTGCCATTCATCACAGAGAGCTTGGAAGGTGAGGAGAGCCCCATACCACATAAATAATTGGAAGAACCTGCAGCATGGCCACCACCCCTACCGTCATCATTCACGATGCGACCGTTCCGGTTCCAGTAGATCTCCACAGCGGGCTTCCCAGAGACGAAGCAGGGAATGGTCACTGTCTGGTTCGCTAGAAATTCATGGAATTTCATAGTGTTGCCAAAGTCCGGTGTTTCTGATTGAAGGACAGAATTTCACATGAGAATCATTATGGAGATTCAGTGCTTCATAGAAAAATAACAGAACATTACGAGTCTTCAGGAACCTACGGTAGGCATACAGCTGGTAGTCCGTTCTCTTCGTAATGCCGTGTTCATTCTCAAACACACAGGAATAGGTGCCACTGTCACCTAACTCAATGCTCTTCAAGTTCAGTGAACTCGAGGACTCGTCATTTTTCTTGACTTCATGGCGATCTTCATCAACCTCTACCTCATCTTTCAACCAACTGATATCTCCCTCTGAATCAACTGATCCGCAGCATACAGTATAGAACGACAGAAAAGAATAGAAAATAAAATCTTATTGGTTATTTTATGACAGTAACATTGTATGTCTCTGATATTAAAAATGTTTCGACTGGTACAGACTGTTATGTGATATACAGAGGCCCCCAAAATATTTGGACATATATTAATGTCAGTGCATTACATACACTGTAGAAAAATTGACAATATGATTATCAATAAGTTATGACAGCGATTTTCATCTTTTTTTATTTTTTAAGTTATGCAAGATTTAACTCATTTTTTAAGGTCAATTTAATGTAATTTAAGTTGAAACGACTTAAACATCCAAGTTGATTGTACTTAAAATTTATTGAAAAAGTTTATTGTAGTTTTTTTTTACAGTGATAACAAAACATCAAACTAAGTGGCATTTAATTCAGAGCAAACAAAAAAAAAGAATAAAAACAAAAAGAAAAAAAAAATATATATATATATATTGTTGACAGTTGAGGAGAACTGAGACCAGCTTAGTTCAAGTCCCCCAAACAACATGAGTTTGATATTTTCTTAGCCATTAAGACATTTCTAAGTGTGTCCAGATATATATTTTGGGGTCATTCTTTGTGTCCGTTCAACTAAACACACCAACCTTTGCACAAGAGCAGGACATTGCTTCCCACCTTCACATCTGGGTCACTAGCGATGATTGCTACTTTAGCATCTAAAATAAAAGGAAACACATTCCACTTATCATGAACAATAATTTTTACACTGTACATGAGTTTTATCAGTGAAACCAGTCAGTTGGCAATGCTGATTATTTTCAAGCCAAAGCACTGTTTTACTGCGTTACAACCACAAATAGCTCTGCTTCTATTATTGGACAGATGACGAGGAAAAGAATGGACATTGGAAATGACCGGCTTCCCTTACAATGCAATATTTCTTCCTGTGTAGGTGATTAAAGACATCCAGCTACAAAGAACAGAGCACCAATGTAATGCTTTTTCTTTTCAAAGGGAAACATGATCTCTCCTTCACATGAGAAAGTGTAAGCACATTTATCACTGCAAAGTATCTGTAATTGTTGAAATAATTGTGTTAAATCTAGATTGATTTAATGCCATGGCAGCATCTGAGGCAATTTTCATGGCAAGAGAAATATATCAATAAAGAAAAAATAGGTAAAGACAAATTAATAAATACATGTAAAAGGCGATAAGGACAACAAACAGGATAAATAGCTATATTTATTCACATTTCTGAAAATGCTAATATTTTCTGATTTAATCTAACATTCTCAATACAAATGATATTGGTAACACTTAACAATAAAGATTCTTTATTTAACACTACTTTATGTATTTACTGACAGGAACTAACAATGAACAAAACATGTGAATCTTAATGTTAGTTAATAAATATCCAGCTGTTCATTGTTTTTTCATGTTAGTTCACAGTGCATTAACTAATGTTAACAAACACCACTTTTGATTTTTGATGTATTAGTAAAAGTTCAAATTAGCATTAATATAGATTAATAAATGCTGAAGAAGTCTTGTTCATTCTTAATTCATTTGAACTAAAGTAGTTAACTAATGTTGTAACTTATTGTAAAGTGTTACCATGATATTGTCAGCAAAAAAATAAATAATAGCCTATGAAAAATGGAAATTGTAATATTAATATGTGCTTTAATTAATATCTAGGTACCCACATATTTGGGGCCCACTGTATCCAAAAAGCAAGTAAATATGAAACAGAGAAATTGAATTAAAGGTAATTAAATCTCAGCTCACCTATTAGTCTTGAGCATGCAAGAAGGAGTCCACACAGTCTGAGTAAAATCATGGTTGTTGCCTTCTCTTCCAGCACAGTTCTCTTGGAGTCTGACAGGCAATGTGTCCCCCATGATTTATATGCTATGACAGAGACAGTCAGGAACCTGGTTATCTGGAGGATCTGACAAAAATACTCCCTCCTCCAGATGCTTCATTCAGATGATGGAGCACAGGGATGCGGAGACGCCAGACGCCAGCGGCCCTCCCCTCCTGCGCACCGGATGCAACGAGCCCTGCTGTCCCCTGACACTCGATGAAGGGAGATATTTTATCTCAATATCTTGCATTTTATTGAAGATGATTCAACACATGCGGAAGATAAAGAAAAACATAAGCACAAACAAATAACTTGCGATTTTATTTGTAATAATTGGTCATAATCATTAGGCTTTAAATATCAAATAATCTATGATAAACAAACAAATAAATAGGCTATAGTACATCATTAATGTGTTACATTATAAATGTTTCCTTAGCGTTTGATGTTGTAGGGAATTAACCACAGGCTGATATTTAGTAACGTTACTAAAGCAATATAACGTTACATTTCTAGAAATAAGCAGATAACGACAATTTTACTGAATAAATCGCGCGTTTAGCATCAAACTTAATGCTAACTTAATAGCATAGCCTAACAAATAAGAGACTAAAAACAGGCCTGGAGTTCCGAATATGAGTGGAGTGGAGCGACTCTGTACCGCTCTGTACACAAAACGCAACCACTCCGCTCGAATTCCACTACGGAGTTTACTATGGCTTCTAGACTGTAAAGTCCGCATAGACTTAATGATGCGTCCCAATTCGCCTACTCATACGACCTAAAAGTATCTACTTTTACTTAAGTCTAACGTTACTTAATTGATTTCGACTTTTTAACATCATATAATTATGACATTTAATTAAGTAGCCAAATTAGAGACCAAGCCCTGAAGGAGCTGAGGCACCTATTGTATTGGTTTTACTATTATTATTAGGCTATATAATAAGAAATTTCGGCCACAGTTTGATCAATCGAAACGAAAATTACACAACAAGCATGTTCTTAGGTTCCATGCCAAAGTTGGGAATAGCGCCACCTACGGGTCATGAGATATGCAAAATTGATTTTTTGGCCAATAACTTAACAGTTTGTCAGAAAATCATAATTGTGGTATCTAGATTCCTTGCATCATGCCGTGATGGGATGTACCACGTGTCTGCCATTTTGAATTTTGTCATAATTTGCTATATCTTTTAAACTATCTAAACTATATCTTTTAACTATTTAAACTATATCTTTTAAACTACTTCACCAAATTTGGTACGGATCATCATTAGCATGGCCAGAAGGTACCTGAGAAATTTGATCTCAGCCCCACCTAGTGTTCCAGAGATATCATTGTTTTATGAAAAACGCTTAGTACTTTTGCTAACATTGCTTGATTTTTGTATTTATTTTATGTAATATATTGATTGGCTTATGCCGATTTTAACGATATCTCAGAAGTTGTTTTTCGCATTGAAGTACTGTTAGGATTTTTTTGCTATACTGGAAAAAAAAGTTATGATGTCGCAAATTTAACAAGGTCGACCCAGAGTTAGTTCAGAGTCTGTAACTTGTGAACATTGTCACAAAATCAAAAAAATTGTGTCTATCGATTCCTTGTGTCATGTAAAATCCAATCCGAGGATATCTATTTTGCCAAGATTGGATGTACCACGTCATAAACTACATTAGCATTAAGCTAGCTTAGCATGCTAATCTGCTCAACATGCCATGGAACTTTTTTGTGAACTCATTCTCACACTGAAACCTCTCCTCAGCAGGCTGGTGAACACGCATGAGTGATTAGCTCAGTGTTACACCACGGATCCCGATGCTTAGCGTCGTGGGTTCACCACTCAGTGTGACACGTGCCCAGACTGCATGAGGTACTGTGGCATGAAAAGATGCAGAAGTTGCATCTGTTCCAGGCATTGTGCCTAAGAATGATCTCATCTGACGCTGCCACATAGGCCTATATGAAGTGCTAAATTAATACGTAAAATTAATTGTTCTTCTTCACCCAGAATGGTTGTCAGTGGCAGCCCTATAAGTAGGAAAATTTGCACACGTAATGGTAATGAGTAGTAATCTGACCAATTTTGGATGATTTAATCAAACTTTTTAAATACAATATGCCCTGCATTTTCTTCAAAATTCTATTGAATTCATTGAAACTATTGCATTTCGGCAGCTTTGTAAATAAGTGTTGGCCAAGTTATGCAAAGTGATGACTGACAGGCACCTGACCCGAAGATTGTGGGTTTGAATTCCGTGTTGGTCAACTTTCCAAAATTGGGTGTAATTTCAGTTCCTTCATCATATTTAAAGCGTTGTCCTGTTGTTTATTCTTATTAAACATGACATGTGTTTCATTTATATACAAAATCTTGAGTTCATTCACTTTTTAACTACTGAACCTCAGCAGATGGCTGTCTATTGGTCTGCCTAGTGCTGAGTGAGATTAAACATCAAGTATCTGACCTAAAGAATATGCGTTTGATTCCTGTTTGTGTTTATTGCTTTGTCACTTACATCCAATAGCTGCAGTTCTACTTTCAACTTCTTGAGGAAATCTCTGTAAAATTATTAAGCAAACCATAGTATATGAGTGCAAAGCAAATGCTGAGTAAAGCAAAGGGCTATAACTTTGAAGATTGTTTAATCAAATCCAATGAGTAGCAAGCATTAAACCATGTGAATTGTGTAATATTCAAAAGATTCCGAGTATAAAATAAACTATGGAAAAAGTTTGTCGAGACAAACTTTAAGTTGGCTTGTATGGACTTGTATTTTTTTTTTTTTTAAGAAAGAAAGCATAGTTTAGAAAGGAAGAAAGAAATATTAGTTAGAAAGAAAAAAAATTAGTTAGAAAGAAAAAAGATATTTAGAAAGAAAAAAGATTGATGGAAAGAAAAAAGATAGATAGTTAAAAGGAAAAGATAGATAGAAGAAATAAGAGTAAATTAAAGCAGTATTTTTGTGTATTCCATTTTTTTTTTAATTCTGTCATGTTCTGATTAAGTGTATAATAAAATATAAAAATCTAGTCTACTGGATGCAATGTCATGATATGACAGAATGAAATATCACCAATGGAATTATAAGATTGCGTAAGGACCAAACAAGTAGTGTTAAAACAAATCAACAATGAGATTCACAATGCGTTACACTGATGAAAGTCTTCATCCAAACACAGACACGTCATCCTAAAGGATGCGATGATTACAGTCACGTAGTAGTGTAATCAGCAGAAGAGATGTTTTATAAACAAACAAAAGGTTATTTTTGTCTACCAGAACAATTCATGTCAGTAGTTAGATTCACCTGCTCTGATAAATTGCTGAGCATGTTTGCGTGCAGAAAACAATAGCTGTTGTTTCTGCCCCATGGGATGCGCCCTCATATATATATCACAACAGAATCTTTTGCTGATTTGACTGACTTGACTAATTAATTGAACAAATTAATTAATACAAAACATAAACCTATTTTGTCTGAATAAAAAAATAAAAATTATTCTGTGAAATGCTGACAAAATTAAAGAGGCTTTATTAGTTTGTGTATATTAGCATTACAAAGGTCGTGGAATCATCCAGATTGATAATAGTAACCCTCCTTGAACAGGTAGAGGGAAAGTGATGGTGTACAAGGATAAACTGACTGATAAGAGAGTGACAAGTTTATTACCTATAAGCTCTGCTGTTCTTGTGGTTTGATGGGCTTTCAAGGCCAGAGCAATTTTCATATTATCAGAACGCTCTCTAAAGGTTGACATGAAATCTCCATTGATGTGAACAGGAACACGTCTACTTCTCTGTGTATATCTTCAATAAACACAGGGAGTTTTATAATGCTCCTCTGTGGGGCACGTCAGCTTTTTGGCAGTGTGAGTCCCATCTAAAGGGGTTTATCTGGTGGTAATGGTTTATTTAACTGGAAATAAAATAAAAACAACATCAATCACTGCACTCAAGCCTGCAGAAGCCATGATGCAAGACCTTATCTTCAAAGTCAAAGGTAGAGAAAATTGAATCCTTATCGTTCCAAATAAAAAGCCTCATCCCCCTGAGTGTGAACATCCTGCTGGGCTGTTTTGGGATCCAAAATAAAGTAGTTAAAATACAGATTGCTTCACAATGGAGATTTTGTGTGGAAGAATATCAGTGAATAACATAATTTCAGTCTGCTTTTCACAAGATGGTTATTATTAACTAAAAGTTCATGGGAAAAAAATGTCATTAAGCAACTTTGTCAAAACAATCCCCGTTCATCTGCAAACTTTGTTCACTTTGTAAAGAAACACTTTATGCGCTCATAGAATGAACACATAACATGCATGAGCATTATGTCATCTTTTCACATATACACAAAAGTTTTTGTAGTTGTTTTAGTCTAGTTCTTGTTTTGTCTAGGTGTATCCATGATGTGCACATAACATAACGGGAAGAAATTACACAAATGCAGTCTTACACATTTTATCAAAAACTTGCACTTTTCAAAAGTTTGCTTTTTCAGGCCCCCAAAACGCTGTTTTCATGTAGATGAACGACCAAATTTCAATCGTGTAAAACGGCTCCTAAAACTAAAAAGTTTTTAGGCTACTTTTAACTTGATGTAGGCCAAGGCTACTAATATAACTAAACAAAAATGCAGAACAAAATTATTAAAACTTTAGAATTAAAACAGAACATTAAATTAAAAATGAATTCAAAGTATTAATAAAATAATAACAAATAATACAAAAATGAAATAATTCCGTTTCAGAATATAGTGGAATATAGTGGAACGACATACAACGCTATCAAATATTATCCTTAAATTGTAATTTATGATTTGAAATATAGTGGATCAATATCCAAACTATCTAATATCGTTATATTGTAATATTATCCTTACGATTTGGAACCTAATGTATCGACACTCAAAATGATCAAATATTATCCTTATATTGTAAAATTCTCATTATGACTCATTACGACTTGGAATATTCATATCCGCCTCTGAGATCGACATACAAAACAATCAAATATTATCCTATAGCTTGTAGTGTAATATCATCCTTATGACCTGAAATACAGTAAAACAACTTACAAAATATTATCCTTATATATTATCTTTAGGACTTGGAATATAGTGATTTGACATACAAAAAGATCAAATATTATCCTTATATTGTAACACATTACCCTTATGATTTGGAATATGGTGGATCGACATTCAAAACTATCAGAAATTTTCCTTTTATTGTACTTTTATCCTTATGATTTTGGAATATTTGATACAAAATATGTACAACTTTGACACATTCATCTCTGAATAGTAACAGAATACTGCCTTAATTGTAACATTGAAACAAGCATTTTCTGTAAAGCTGCTTTGAAACTATATGTATTGTGAAAAGCGCAATACAAATGAACTGAATTGATTTGAATATAGTGCACATGTCAAGTCATATTAACTACTTTTATGGAGCTTTATTTGCTCTTTTTGAAACTTTGAAAACTTTTTGGCTGAACTATTCCTTTAAAACCCATTCCAAATACTCTCAGCAGCAACAAATGCAATCTCTCAGCCTCAATGTGATCTGATTTGCCACCAACTGCGAGATCTGTGCCACTCCTGTTCTCTCCGAGAGACCTCCACACTTCTGACCTTATCAGCAATGAGAGCAACTGGCAAGCACGGCTTCCCAGCACCTCTCTGCTTGATAGCAAGTCAATCAGAGGCAATGCATGGTCTCATGCAAAGGTCCTCTGGGCCTCTGGGAATGTAGTCCACCCATTTAGGAACTCATATCAGCGTGATAATCGGCCCCAATCATTTTCTTTCATTATGAGGGAGCATGTGCTTTCAAAGCTGGGCACTGGGAAATGAAAAGGAGTTGTTGGTTGTCTTTTTTTTTTCAACCCTTCTCTTGTGCATTTTAGGTCTTTATAATGTCTCTTCGATCAGAACAGGATCCAATTGAAGCTCGGAAGATCTGCAGTACACAATATAATACAATATATATTTATAAAGCACATTTAAAAACAACCAGTGCTGTACATAACAGAAAAAAAATTCTCTCAAGGATTGATCCCTGTGGGACTCCACAGTTTAGAGGTACACTAGAGGAGGACTGATGACCAGCACGAACTCTAAAACATCCGTTTGTCAGATAAGAACAGAACCACTGTAAGACTACGCCACGAAAGTCCACAGATATATCCAGACGTCTCAACAGGACCTCATGGTTGACTAAGTCAAAAGCAGCACTCAGATCTAATAAAACTAAAGCCATGGATTTCCCAGAATCAGTTTCTGTGAAAATATCACTTGAAACTCTTAAAGGGTTAGTTCACCCAAAAATGAAAATTAAGTCATTAATTACTCACCCCCATGCTGTACCAACCCCGTAAGACCTTCGTTCGTCTTCGGAACACAAATGAAGATATTTTTGATTAAATTTGAGAGCTGTATAACTACCACATTGGCTCCTAAAGGACTGCCTCTTGACGGCCCAGAAAGTCAATGAAGAAAATGTTTAAATATCCCAAGTGACTACCGTGGCTCAACTATATGTTTATCAAGCGACGCGAATACTTTTTGTGCGAAAAAACAAACAAAAATAACGAGTTTATTCGACTATTTCTTTTCTTCCTTGTAGGCCAGAACGAGACTTCCTTAGATTTCCACGACGCATGCGCGAGAATTGCGATCTGAAGTAGTGTAAGCTGGTGTGAGCAGATCGCAATTCTCGCGCATGCGTCGTGGAAATCTAAGGAAGTCTCGTTCTGGCCTACAAGGAAGAAAAGAAATAGTCGAATAAACTCGTTATTTTTGTTTGTTTTTTCGCACAAAAAGTATTCGCGTCGCTTGATAAACATATAGTTGAGCCACGGTAGTCACTTGGGATATTTAAACATTTTCTTCATTGACTTTCTGGGCCGTCATGGGAAAGCAGGTCCTTAGGAGTCAATGTGGTAGTTATACAGCTCTCAAATTTAATCAAATATATCTTCATTTGTGTTCCGAAGACGAACGAAGGTCTTACGGGGTTGGTACAGCATGAGGGTGAGTAATTAATGACTTAATTTTCATTTTTGGGTGAACTAACCCTTTAAAATGGCAGATTCAGTACTGTGTAAAGCTGTAAAACCAGATTGAAATGTTTCATATAGAGAATTTACAGCCAAGTATGATTGTAATTGAGTCAGTGCAACTCTAGATTAGAAATAGGACGGATTAAGAAAGAGAGGAAGGATTCAAATGATCTTTTTTTAAGAAATGGCGTCACCACAGCAACTTTAAAGGGTTAGTTCACCCAAAAATGAAACTCACCCCTTTAAGACTGTCAGGGAAGGAACCAGTAGATAACAGGCCAGCCAATTGTGTCCATCATTTGTCTCAGGAAAAATGGTGGACAGCTATCCAGGAATAATATCCTGAGGACAGATAGTAGGTTTTAGGGGACCAACAGTTTCATTACATGAGTCAACACAATGGAACATCATGCATAGTATATACAGAGTTGGACAACTGAGATCTTAAAGTTGTGATCTTATCAATAAAAAACTTCCCAAAGTTGTCACAGAGAGCAAAGGCCTCTAAAATGAAAGCACAGAAGCATTTAAAACAGAGTTAATAGTGGAAAAGACAACTTGAGGTTCGTCCTCAGCGTTTGCCAAATCTCCAGAGTAAAGGAACTTCCCTTTTAAGACCCTCAAAACAATGAGCCCACACCCACCAGTTTAGGGATGCCACACGACGCCAGCTCCCAGACCAGCATCTGTTCCCGTCTTTGTCCTTCTCTCGGCCTAGCAAACAAACAATAGTTGCACAGACAATGGGGTGTTAGTCTGGAGCCAGAAGCGCAGTGCTGACATATAATAAAAACACGCTAATAAGAGACGCACATGCACACACGCACGCAAGGCGCTCAGGTTATTGTCTGAGACAGCTTTGCTGGGCGTGAATGGATGCTTCAGGAAGAGCGGACAGATGTCAGGCAAACTCCTGCGATATCTGGACAGATCTGAACTCGTATGACACTTGCAGACATGCTGATTCCTCAAAGGTAGGTATAGGTGTCATAAAGGGATGGTATTGATTATATAATGGACTTCAAAGGGAACCAAACGGTTCAAGGTCCAAAAGACACTTTCAGCGCAAACTGCAAACCGTTCAAAGGGCTTTAAACGATTCCAGCCGATGAATAAGGGTCTTATCAAGCGAAACGATCACTCATTTAATAAATAAATAACTAAGTTTAAGTTTTATAAGCTCAAATGGTCACCTTGCTCTGTTCTGTGATGCGCGTTCGTGACTCTCCTGTTCGAACTCAATCATCAAAATGAACGAATCTTTTTTCGTGTCATTTGGTTCATTCCACAAACGAAATGAACGAATTGGAACGACTCGGAAAAAGATTCGTTCATTTTGATGAACGAGTTCGAGTCACACAGAACAGAGCAATGCGACCATTTGAGCTTATAAAACTTGAACTTTATTTAAATGAGCGATCGATTCGCTTGATAAGACTCTTATTCATCGTCTGGAATCGTTTAAACCCCTTTGAACAGTTTGCGATTTGCACTGAAAGCGTCTTTTGGACCTTGAACCGTTTGGTTCCCACTGAAGTCCATTATATGGAGAAAAATCCTAGAATGTTTTCATCAAAAACCTTAATTTCTTTACGACTGAAGAAAGAAAAACATGGACATCTTGGATGACATGGGGGTGAGTAAATTATCAGCAAAAGTTTTTTTAAAAAAAAAGTGAACTACTCCTTTAATGCAATTTACCTTTTTACAAATAAAATATCTGAATTACTTTGTTTTGCTTTTTATTGACAGACAGCTCTTCTGAACTGTACCTATGTATTTAAATCCTTTTTACTTGTATCTTACATAACATTTTTACGTATGTTCATGTATTTATCTTTGTTTTTGACCGTGTGTGGTAATGTGATGATGTGTGAAATGTGATGTGTGACTCTACTGAAAACAAAATCAACATTCAGGTATAAATAAAGTAACTTGAACTTGTCCTCATGTTGAAAGAATAAGAATAAGTTAGGCTACTTTTTGGGGGAGTACTGCAATATTGTTACGCATCACTTTTAAAGTAACTTTCCCCAACACTGTTCCAGCTTTTTGCTGATTGCATGTCATCCACACAGCTTTTGTAAGAATAGTAAAGTACATTTTTTAGAATAAAGCTATTGTTCCTCTGACGTCAATGTCGCTGCAGCTCCTACAATACTGTATGAGCATTAGTGTGTACTAGTCAAAACAAAGGTGGAGTGTCCACACAGAGCATGTGATTTAATGTAAAGACTCAGGTGAAGATAATCATTCAGACAATAGCAGGAAGCCGACAGCATTTCAGCATCAGTAAATAAAACCACATGAATAAATACGAACAGGCCGAATGATTGCTGTAGAAGTGTAAATACAGAGCTAACAATAAGACGTGGCAGACCGGTTGTGATGTTGCTAATAATAGTTCAGCGCCTTTATTATTAATTGTGTGCTGGCAGAAATTTTATGCAATTCTTAGATGGAATACTTTCTGATAAGGAATGCCAAAAGTGCTTATGTCTCGGTTGCCAGTTCTTCGAAACAAAAACTCAACTGTGTGGATACCCGTTATTTTATCTTTTTACTATAAAAAGTATGATTTTGTTGGTTTTATTGGCAATTTATATATATATATATCGGGCTTTCTCAGTTATATGATGAACATGAGGTCATCCAAAAAAAAAGTAATCTCACTACATTACTTTAATAATATAACAATGGATTTTTGCAATTTTTACAATTTTTACTTAGTCATTTGTAGTACAATACACTTTTAAAATTAATCTCCCATAAACATAATAGACCTGTAGAGGGAAAATATCAAACTGTGTCTTTCCCACATCGATTTTGGTAAGTTAAGGGAATCTAATTTGTTCACATTAGAAAACATCTTTAAACAATAGTTAGAGGCAGATTTCAATCATGATAGATGGATGGATGGATGGATGGATGGATGGATGGATGGATGGATGGATGATGAGAGAGACGCATGAATGAGCAGCCAACGTGGGATCCCAGTGATGTTGTGTCAATCCAAAAGAGCAAGGGCCCATGGCATGAAGTAAATCATGAAGTATCTCCAAGCTCCAAGGTATGGATGGTGGATTAAACCCTTTGATGCATGATGGGAAAGACCTTTGACCCTTAATTATGTGACTGCTCTCTTTATAAATTGGCTGTATCCCAAAATTGCGTACTTACTTTGTAGGCAAAAAAACATTGCTATCCCATGGGATCACAGAAGAGGATTTATAAAAAGTGGCAACTGACGCCCATGACAGTGACAACATGACGAATGCAGTACGTCCGGATTTCATTTAAACTACACTTAACTTAGTTTTTAAGCTCTTGCAAACAAAAAATCATTCAAATTTGTCTGATGAAAATTGTGATGCACCTTAGGAATATTTTCCATCATCTTCTGTTGCAGTGAACAGAACTGCATTCTCTCGAAATTAGGGGTGTAACGATACCCTCATGTCACGATTAGATACGATACTAAACGCTCAATACAATATTATTGCGATTCTCAAAGCATATGATAAAAGGTTATTTTGTGGGTGTAAATCAATAGACTTGGACTTGGTGCTGGTGACCCAATTCACAGGACATTAGATATAATTATTTTAGAATAATATGCTTGCACTCTGTCACTGACTTTCTATATTTAAAATAATGTAGGCCACTTTTTACTGGTAACATCAGACATTTTTTTTTATTATTTGTGCATGCATCAAAGGGTTAAAGTTGAACCAAAACAATCTATTTTTAGGCTTAATAAACCTACAAAAACTTTTTTATATATATATATATATATATTTGTAAAATAATAATAACAACAAAGACATGCTGCAGTTGTAAATTTTAAAACAAAGCACAGCGAGATTGAGTGTTATTTCAGGGTTGTTGTTTTTTATGTGTTGTTATCTGGGTCAGCATGTGTCATAGTGCTGTATTTCCTAATAAAGCCATTTAAGTTTATTTTTCTTTGCTATTCTGAGATCTTTCTGTCAGGACACGTGGGTGGTCTTTTGGAGAAACCAATACATTGCATTGTGGGTATTTAATTGGGTCTTGTTTTTTCCATCATGCTTTTCCTTTAAATAAATAATGCGAGTCCACAGTAGCAGCAGAGGACTTTCACCAGGTCACAGTCACAGGTATTTGCCAGCTGTACAGTAAGCCATTTTTATGGTGGGCCAGTAGTAGTGCGCAACACAAAGAAATTTAAAACGCAAACATAAGTTCACAACACAACGAAATTAAACCACAACACAACGGAAATGCTCCCGACCACTGGCTCTCGGAGCACGATGAAGTTTCCATGCCACTGTTCAGTGAATTCAGATTGACTTCTGGGAAGGGCAAACACATCACAGGCCTCCTCGTGATCAATAGCCAGTCCTCTCAGTGACAGCGCGGTAAAGGTCATGCTTATTAAGTTAAGGAAATATTCTCAACAAACAACTCTGCACATTTCATGAGGTTATACGTATATGTCCTCTGTTCAAATGTACCAGTTATCTAACTTTATTTCAGCTGTTATTTAGCTATAGACTTTCAGTGGGTCCATCCATCCATCTATCTCATCAGCCATCCATTTAACTCATCATTCATCAATCTAACTTATCATCCATCCATCCATCTCATCATCCAACCCTCACCCATCCATCTATCTCACAAACATGAATAGATAATATAAATAGACAAATATCAATTGCACGCACTCATAAAATTCTTTAAAAATTAAGCTTTAAATAATATAATAATAATAATTATAACAAGTGTGTTTTAAAAATGATGAACTGGACAACATAGAAGAAAATGTACAAGCAGCTACAATAGAGTTTGGATTTGTGTCTCTTTTTATATTAATATAATTTCCATTCTTAATATAATTTCCATTTGTGACAGTTGTGATGACTTCACTCTTATTCTTACATGTGGGAAATCACAATAAATAAATTATAATGGGTAAAAAAATAAATAAATAAAACAAGTCTGGATCTAAATGTTCAAAAGGAGACTGTTTCAACTAAATCTTCAGGATGAGAATGAGAACAGAATGACAGAATCAAAGGAAATAAATTCCTTTGCATTTAAATGTGCACTGCCAGTTTATGTCAGACTGCCCTGCCTTTCTTCATCTCTCTAAATCCCTGGAGTGTCGACACTAGTCCAAATAAAAGCTGACCCTTTGTTCTTGAAAGAGTCTGTCATCCACACCCATGGACACCCACCATGCCATGTTCGGCTTTCCAGGGACAATCTGAGAGGAGACACTTTGATATCCGTCTGTTCCAGTGTCCATCCTGTCCTGATGATGTCAGCTGATCTTTTATCTGTGTCTGATGCACATGCGCACCGCAGCGGCCGTCAATACGCCAGCTGTCTAGCTAGACAATACGTGAGGATATATGATTCCGCTGCCCAATCAGGAAGCAACAATGCCATCGTGCTTGCATATATGCCTGAAAAAATGCCCTCGACACGCCTGGACGATGCCTATGCTCACACGTGTGTCCCGCCCAAAGTGCCCCAATTACAGGAAATCACAGGAAGTTCATTAGCGTTATCGGTAAAGAGGGAGTCTGCAGCGGACCCCAGTGTAGTCACGTAGGCTACGGCACAGGCCCTGGGGTGAAATGCCCTCAGAGGAGAAGAAATACGCTTTAGCGGTTTCACATCATACACTAGTCAGCACGTACATTCACATATGTTGATGACAGTTTACGTGCAACGAATCTGACAACTAATCACAGTACATCACAAGCTTCATTTGAATAATATTCTGGAACTGAATTAAATGAGTCCATTTCTTTGAATGTGTATTCTGGCACAAAGCAGCTCAATCTCTGGTGGTGGTGGTGGTGATTGAACAATAAAGGAATAAGTCAGGTGGCAATAAAATGAAAACTGTGGTAAACAGGGCCTTGAGTGGTTGCCATTACGCTGAAAAATAGCCTCGATTTTCTTTCCGTTTAATTTCACCGCTGTCCAAGAGGAACACACAAAAGATATCTTGTTTTTTTTCTGTCCTATAGGTAAATATTTAAAGGATTAGTTCACTTCAAAATGAAAATTCTGTCATCATTTACTCACCCTCAAGTTGTTTCTAACCTGTATGCATTTCTTTTTTCTGTTAAATACAAAATAATATATTAAAGGTATCTGCAGGATTTTTGCAGTAAAATATCCAAAAACCACTAGGACAATGTTATATATTTTGTTTAGTTGATTACTTACAATATCCCAAATGTTTTCAACTATTTGTAAATCGTGAGAAAATTGCGATTTCCAAGACAAACGGGGCGTGTGAGCAGGGGTGAGGAGTCGCCAGTCAATGACGTCATATCCGCGTTACCCCCAGTTTCCGCGAGGTTTGACCTCGTACAGTGCATTTATATTTATAATGTTGGAAAATATTTCTATTCCAAATAACTGCTGTTCTTTTTAAGTTTGTTAATCAAATAATCCAGAACACACACACACACACACACACACACACACATATATATATATATATATATATATATATATATACACAGCACAATTGTTTTCAACATTGATAATAATAATAATAATTAGTACTTCAGTAAATCAGCATATTAGAATGATTTCTGACACATGTGACACTGAACACTGGAGTATGATGCTGAAAATTCAGCTTTGCATAACAGCAATAAATTACATTAAAAGAGATTCAGAACAGAAAACAGTCATTTTAAATTGTAAGTTTTTCCCCAAACATGACTGCTTCTGCTGTATTTTGGCTCAAATAACTGCAGCCTTGGTTAGCAGAAGAGACTTTTTAAAAAAAAAATCTTCCAATTAAAAACTTTTTAATGGTAGTGTATATACTTTTTAATTGTGAATAATTATATGAAGTTATAATAATTATATGATAATAAATAATATAATTATATGCTTGCAACATCACCCAGTGACACAAAGCAATGCAAACAGATGTCAGGATGTTGCATCCTCGCCGCCGTTATGTTGTAAAAACCAACGCTGGTTAAACTGTCTCAGTCTTTACCATCTTATCATCTTAAGCAATCCCAACAGATCTTCAGGACACCAGAGGACATTGCTGCAATGACGCTTTCACGCTGTGCTGCCTGATGAGGAATGAAACTTTAAACTCGAATAAACAACATAGAAATCAACTCCAATAAACGATCACACATTGCAACTATGACTGTTTATTTTGATGTGCACTAAGACACTATTACAAGAGATTCGCTTATTTCTCATCCCATGGGAATCTGATATTACTTCCTTTCATTTCCTCCTGAATTACAGCTGTGAATTTGGCATCAAGTTCAGGGCTGAAGTGATTCTTCCAGTCTCCAGCGATACCTTTAAATAAACAGAATGCTTTCAGTCAAAAACATAAATGGGATGAACCAACCGAGCATGTGTGTTTATTATTAATAACTGTACATCTTTTAAATGTGCTTGTACCTTTTCTGAGGAAGTTTGACTTCTTCTTGTCCAAAACGACATCTGGCACCAGAGAGTAGTTTGACATTTTGTTTGTTTTCATATTTTTGAAAGTGCCATTATTGACCACACGATCCAGAGCGTCTGCGCTGAGCCCCCGACCGAGAAACTTTAAAATCCGCTCCGCGACTTCACGGAGGTCCTTTAATTACAAAAGCAAAGAGCTGCGAGTTACTCATTCTCTCTGATACCTGAAGGAGTAACACTTTCCCTTCACTTTACCTGAAACATTTCTTCATAGGTGATGTACAGAATTCTGTCCCCGAGCTCAGGGTTTCGCCAACTTTTCACATGGTCAGTCCACTTCCCGAAAAGAACTGTGCAAACAATTGGAAATCAATTATTTGATATTTATATATAATCAACTATTCAATATTTATGACAAACTTCTTTCATTCATACTCTCTGATGTATGATTACTGTAAAATACAGAAATAAATTAGTGATTCAATAGTGATTTTAAAGCAGGTAAATAAAACAAGGCACCATCAATATATCAAAACACACCAATGTTCAAGAACTAGTCAATCAACTGTTTTCAACATTGAAATAATAATCAGAAATGTTTCTTGTGCACATGAGCATATTAGAATGATTATTTCTGAAGGATCACGTGTGTCACATGAAGACTGAAAGTTCAGATTTGCATCACAGGCATACATTACATTTTAAAATAGAAATAGTAATAATATTTCACAATATTACTGTTTTACTGTGTTTAATGAAATAAATGCAGAACTGGTGAGAGACTTCTTCATTTGAGACTGCTTTCAAAAACATTCTCAAACTTTTGAATGTACATTTTTTGACACTCTTGACAGACTGTATATTTGAATCCCTCACCTTTTCCTGACAGGAATTTGTCTATGAACTCTTCAAATGTTCCAGGGTCTTCAAGGAAAGTTGCCATTTTATGAAAGTGGAAAGATGAGACTAGAACATCTTTAGGATTGCGAGCAATGTAGATCACCTGAAGAGGAAAGAAAAGATATCATGATTAAACACATGCAACTGATTGACTGGCCAGACAGGTTTCTGGATGTGAAATCACCCAAAACATACATTGTACAAAAATGCAATGATATTGCCACTGATTCCTTATGATGCCATAATGTACTGAGAATGCAACTACAGGCAAGGTCATTTTGCGTCACACAATTGCTCTAAACGATAAGAACATCATACTCTGTGATAATAGATTTGATAATAGGTTTAACTGTTGTGTTATTCATTTCAAATCACAATTATGGGGATTGTTTAGGTTTATACGCTTAGTTTAAGGTCTGATTATCATTTTTAATTTACACTAAATGTGGCAACAACGCACATTATAGCATGATTAGATATGATTTAAACACTATTGTGGTGAGCAGTGTAGTGATCATCCTTGGCGAATGCTAAATATCACATCCATGCATGCACAGATATTACCTTTTATTTTAATCTCAAAATTCACATGGTCACAAAAACAAACAAAAAGACTAGTATTATCAGAAAGCAAAATGTAAAAAATGTATATAGTGGCTGTCTTGCTTGCAAGGTTTTCTATACCTTGGCTTTGGAGTTGAAAAAGGTGGAAGGCATCAAATGATAAGGCATGTGAGAGACGATGGCTCTCGGGGAAGGGAATTTATCGAGGACCCGTGGAGCTCGGTTTTCCTCCAGCCATGGAACCCTCTCCCAGTTGGGGATGGTTTGCACTGAGGTCAGGTCTCCTCCATTCAGGAGTGGGGGAAGAATTTCCTGCATCCATGTGGTACCTGCAAATAACAGGCAGGGGTTAATGAGGATGCACTGATCGTCTTGCATTTGCATTTGCTTCAAGAAACGTAGTATAATCAACATTTCATCATGCATTAATGCTGAATTTCTCATAATATCTCTCCATAACATTTGCACAAGAGAACGTATTAGCCCGAGTTTCAATATTTGAATCTTAATGTCTATAATAGAGTTAGTGGAGTGATTTGCAGTCTGAGGAGGATCAGAATGCAGACAGTGTCATCCATTGCATTCAAAGGAAACATTCAAGGAATCCAACTCATGATTGCTCTTTGTGGTTTCTGCATCGTTTAACTGTTGCACAATTTTAAGATGTTGATTTGTTTAGCAAACTGTGCAAGTAGATTAAGACGTGTTGCTGAATGCATGGGAAAAAAGTTGCACTTACCAGATTTTGGATAGGTTACAGCAAAGATATCGTCATCTCTAACTTGAAAATTCTGGAGGTAGTTGAGACTTTCATCTGTGTGAGCAATCGTAGGCAGCATGAGACCATGGTAAAGCCGATACAAATCGCTGTCCGCCATCCTCAGCTGACCGGACTTTGGAAAACAAGGAAGTTTTGTTCACCTTGCTCTCTGTGAATTTAAATTCACTTGAAGGGAGGAGAGAGAGTGAACGAGAGAGTGAGTGAGAGAGAGAGAGAGAGAGAGAGAGAGAGAGAGAGAGAGAGAGAGAGAGAGAGAGAGAGAGAGAGTTTGACGGTGAGAGCATTCATTAACTCAACAGGGAGCTGTATATTTTGCTGCTGACATTCACAGGAGAGTTTGGGGGAAAGGTTACTTGGGTCCAAGTACACATACAAAGGAGGATTTTATGTGCACAAAACTGAAAGGAAAAAAGATAGCTGCAAAGTTTTGAATACGGAAAAAAAGAACAAGCAAGCAAACAAACCATGGTGCATGCAATCAAATCGTTATATACTGTAGTAATATATACATTATGATTACTATGCATAGATATTTGAGTGATAGGCTACTTCAGGTAAATACATCGAGTTTTAAAAAAAATATTATAAAACGAGATTTTATAATAAATAAGACGTTTTTTTAATGAAGGAGAAAGTACAAAACGTTAGAAAAGGGTAAGAAAGAAATAAAGTAGAAAGAAATGAAAGAGTCCAAAAGGAAAAACATTTAAAAGAAAACAGTAGCCTATGTCACAAAACGTCGAAGGAAAGGGTTTGAAGGATGAAAACTTTAAAAAGCCAGTTTAAAAAAACATTGTTTGAAAGAAAGATCATAAGAAGATTTGCAAGTAAAGCTGAAAAACCTGCCCTGCTAGAAGAACACTCGAGAGAGTTTGATTGTTTATCAGCAGCATTGAGTCTGCAGTCTGATAAAGAGTCTCTACTGTACTGGTAATGTAATACATGTGAGAGAGTGACCCGTAACGCAAGAGTGAAACCGATTCAAAATTCAATTCTTTCCACAAATCACTCTCAGGTGTCTTAATGGAGAATAACAACACTGCTCCTGGATTTTAAATCGACAGAACTGGTTTGTTAGTATATGTTTGTTATTGTTGCAGGTAGACTGGGTTGTTAGATAGTCGATAAGAAGGCTCCGCCCACCGATTGGGGACAAGTTCAAGTTACATAAGAAACTTTCCATGAGGACAAAATGAAGAGAATGCACAGGTTTAAATCCACTTGATTGTGTGCATCCACTACGGTATTTTTTAATCAATAACCAGGCAGATTGAAAAATACAAAAACTTAAAATCTGAAAATAGATTTTATAACTGAATGTGTAATTATGGTAAATACATATAGCAGACTAGTATTTACAATCCTATTATGCAACAACCTAAAGTGCACTACTGGTCAAGAAGTCAGTTCTATCTATGGCTATGAACATCATCATCAGTAGTTTTCAGCAGAGTTGCATTAAAAACTGTGTTTAAAAGCCACTCCCTGTTCATTATGATTTGGATTTCTTTTCTTACGATTCATCAAAACCCATAGTTAAACCCAATGTATAACATATTTAGCTGGGTTTGGTAAGCTCAGAGAATATTTCATACATTCTTCATATTTTCTGATAACTAAACTCAATCATACAAAAACTGCAAAGGATTTTTGTCCCATCTGGTCTTTATTTATAAATTAGTTCATGATTAAGAAGGTAAGTTTCACCATGAGAGGTTTCTTTCCCAAAATCGTCCAAGCATTCCTTCATATTGAACGCATGTGTTTATTTAGGTAATTGAGTTATGTAAAAACATGATCACTAATAAAAGTTATACTATCACAGTCTCATTGAGGCAGATACAAAAAGTTCAATGTAGGAATGAGGAGTTGCTCTTTAAATACTTGAAATGCCCCGTGTGTAGTGGCACTGTACAGTACACCAAGAGATTAGTTGCTGTGAACGAGCGTGACGAACAGGAAGAGTGAACAGAGGGAGATGGCACCGGTGAGCAAGGCCTTCACGAGGAGAGCCGTCCAGCTGCCCAGGAGGAAGACATGTACGAACAGCCTGGAGGAGAGACACAAATGTGGAAATAAACAGCCGTGGACTAAAACCTCACAACAAGATTTACTGCGATTTTTTTAGACACAAGAAGTGTCCCTATTATGCCATTTTTAAAGTTCATCATGTTGTTTTGGAGGTCTCCTACAACAAACACTTACATTTACTCAAAATATATGTTGCAAATCACCTCTTTTCTCACAGTGTCTGGAACAGTTTCAAAAAAGGATTCAGACTCTTTAAACCCTTCCTTTAGGAGAGCCTACTCTGCTCTGATTGGTCAGTCTGTTGTGAACGGTCTAGTGTTTACAGCCCATGTTAAAAAAAAATTAAACACCCATTATCTGAATTTCAGCTCTGAAGTCTTCCTCAGTACTTGATACACAGTGATGCAAACAGTAACAATGGTGCAATATCAATTTGAGCCCAAGTCTTCACTTTTTTTTTTGAAGTGCATGTAAAGTGGATTTGCTTTCTCAGCACAGAAAATAACATTTTGACAACATGAACCAAACTCTTCCAGTCTCAGATACAACTACAATGTTTGAGGACGGGTCAAAGTAGACGTTGTTTGCAAGCAGTGTCGTTTAAACCAAATGGTTCAAGCTCCAAATGAGAGTTTCAGTGGCGCTTCAAAGGGCTTTAAACGACACCAGACGATGAATAAGGGTCTTATAGGACCCTTCGAGTCATGACTCGAAAAAAGATTTGTTCATTTTGATGAACGAGTTCGAACAGGAGAGTCACGAACGCTCATCACAGAACAGAGCAAGGCGAGCATTTGTGCTTATAAAACTTAAACGTTTTTTATTTATTTTTTAAATGAGCGATTTTTTTCGTTAGATAAGACCCTTATTCATCGTCTGGTGTCGTTTAAAGACCTTTGAAGCGCCACTGAAACTCTCATTTGGACCTTGAACCGTTTGGTTCCCACTGAAGTCCATTATATGGAGAAAATCCTGGAATGTTTTCATCAAAAACCTTCATTTCTTTTCGACTGAAGAAAGAAAGACATGGACATCTTGGATGACATGGGGGTGAGTAAATTATCAGCAAAAGTTTATTTTAAAAGTGAACTACTCCTTTAATTACAATAATACAGCATACTATTGTTTTGCTCTGTAATGTGCTCTGTTTAAGACACTGTTTTTAGAAAATAGTAGTACATGCCATACTGTGCAGTATTCAGCAAGTAGTAAGCTGGTATTTAATTCCAAACAGCCATAACTAAAGCGAATTAAATCAAAATTAAGGCAACAGTGCCACCTGGAGGAAGAACAAACAAGTGCAACTAATATAAATAAGCACCTTTTTAGATAAATTAACATCAAATACATAAAATCAAATTGACTCAGCTTTAATCTTTGTAGAGTAATGTAGGTTTTAAATAGTGATTTGCGAGACTAGCTGATTAGTTATTTTGGCAGATTAATGTTTTGCTCAATATATTTACAAAAGCTATACTTAAATTACAGTCATGTTAATGTTACATTTTAAAATTAATATATAACTTACTTTGAAATGATTATATCTGGAGCGGAAAACAAAATCATTTCATTTTACCTCAGATTTTGCACGCGTTCGTTTGCGCAAATCCCTAGTTTTAAAAATAGATTGACTTGCTGTCCAACAGTGAATATTACTGAGAATCACTTTAGATGTTATGACCAAAAATGGATATTATAACTGATATTGTGAATCTGTATAGTTTGGAACAATTCATTAAGAAATTAAACATTGTAAAATTCGAATGTACAGTATGTAGAAAACCCTGCTGTGATCTGATTGGTTGATTGAGTCCCGAAAAAGATCATCTGATGTCACTTACTAATCATGCTTCAGTCTCAGTTTGTTTGTATGAATGTAAGAGAATTGTTGTGTGGTCGACTATGTAAGTTCCTTTCTTCTGGTTTTTTTAGTTTAGTTAAAGGAATTGTGTTATGTTATATTGAATTCTGGTTATGTACATTTTCTCTTTGGTGTTATACATTTTGATTCGTTACAAGCTGATTTCACATGTATGGTTTTGATGTGCAAATGTGTGTAATCTATTAATAGTTCTATGTTGTTTATGGGTTTAGGAACCAACAATTACCACCTAAGAAATGTTTACTCCTACATGTGAAGCAAAATAAAATGGGATGACTGAATGTGTTTTAATGGACCCACCGTTCCAGTAGCAACAGCTAAATCAGCCTAAAATTCCTGATAGTATGAACAACTGTTTAGCACTTTTATAATCTGCCAGAGTAAAAAAGCACACTCATTCATTTTGGTTCAAAACTAATATTATCAACTTAAAATATTTATCTAAACCCTGTTTACTAGAAACTTGCCACTCAGTACAAACTAAGGAGTACTGATGAAATGATGATTTATGACAGCTCTGTTATAATACCTCAGTTTAAAAACTGTGCCAAAAATAAATGTATGACTGTGATACTCACTCCATTAGAAATCCCTTATAAACACACAATCCCAGCAGGACGGTGACAGGGAGACGGAAGCTTTTGGGAAGGTCGTATCGAGTGAACATCCATACTACCGCCGCCATGGCAATATAATGTACCTGATGTGATTAAAACGAATAAGATAAAGTAACATGAGCGAGTAACACTGATCACTGATTAAATCACATTTAATGTTACAATATTAAAGAAAAATAAAAAGAAGTGTGATGCAAGCACATCTTACCAGACTGATGTTTGAATCAAAGCTCATCTGGATGTATTTCCAGTCAAACTCTATGCCACGAGCTCCCACCCATAACGGTATACATCTGTTCAGAACAGCCAGACAAAACAGTTTTTTACAGTATTGGTCATTTCTTGGGACTACAAACTCATGTATTAGAACTAAACAAAAATGCACAACTAAAACATATACATTCATTTCTATTGGTTTGTGCAGGTGAAAAATCAGTCAAGATCTCTGTCAGGGTGATCTGAATACCTTGACATGATGAGCTCCGCTGTGGCCCAGCCCATAGCGGCCACCATGATCTTATACTCGCCCTTCCCAGCATTCTTAGACATAACCAGGTGAAGACCTAGAAGATCGGCCATGTCCACTGTGGCCTTCATGAACTCCTGGGGTTAACAGGACAAAATTAATGGAGTTAAACAAGTCTGATGACTATATGATAAACATTGGATTATTTGTACCGTCAGGAGGGCTGAAACAACAACAAAACAATGCAAATTGAGAAAGCACATCCTTAAAGCAGAGGTCTTTATTTCCAACCTGCTTCAGCCCACCTACATGTGATTTTCAAGCCATCCCGAAAAGCTTGATTTGGTAGTTCAGGAGTTTTTGATCATGGTTTTTGAGTGGGTCCCAAGGAGAAGGGTTGGAGACCTCTGCCTTACAGGGATAGTTCACCCAAAAATAAACATTTTCTCATTTACTCAACCTCAATAGCTGTTTCCATCCAAAGGTGCGAACTTAACCTGTGTGCAAAATTGGCATATTGCACAAAAAAATTCACGAATAAAGCACCTTTGCCATTGAATGGTTGCCAATCGGATGACACTTGGCACATGAACACTCATATGATAGTAGACATGAAGCAAAAAGTTAAAAATATGAGTAATTTTCTTGGACACACCTATCGTTTCGTAACATTGATTTACCTAGGGTCATATCAATTACTGTCACTATCGCTGTGTGTGGTTTTTCAAGAGTCAACTAAACGGCAGCCATTCAGTGTCATTATATGAACTGTCAGTGATCGATTATTTTCTTTAAAAAAATCTTTTGTGTTGATCTGAAGAAATTAAGTCATATGCATCAGAATGGCATGAGAGTGAGTAAATGATACAATTTTATAAAAAACAAACTCTCTCTATAATTTGGGATTTTTCAATTCAAAGCCCTCTGTTTATACTAATAATTGACTGTAGAAAAATGTATAATGAAAATCTTCAAAATGAATGAAGAGTGGGAAATTCAGTTGAGGGACAGCTTACCCCAACAAAATCATACACACCAGCTCCTCCCTCCCAGGTGGGGAAAAATGTGGCAAGAAACATCATCTGAAAGCGATATCACAGATTTACAGATGACATTCTCTTTTACGAAACATCTTTGTGAGGACCAATAGACTCAATCACCTTGCAAAGCTGCACAAAGAGGTATGTAGCACCTGCTTGGACACATCTCCAAAACGCATTATATTCTGATCTGACAAAAAATGATGAAGAATCACAATGTTACATTTGCAAACATGTTGAAGGAACAAGGAAGTCTCATATTGAACACATTCGTTTGGCATATGGCACATGACATAAGAAGATTACACTGAACACTTACTTCAGCACATAAAACATACATCACATCTTAAATAATACATAATGTAGCACCAATATTGAGGGCGATGATTTTTAAACAATTCCATCAACATATATATTTTACTCCAAATACGAAAAGAAAACCTGTTTAAATACTTACAATCCACTACATTTGTAAGTAATGAAATATGGAAAATAGGCCAAGGAAAAACAGTTTCCGAAATGAAAGAGCGTCATGGTAGAAATGTTCCTTCTCAGATCCTGTTAATGTAGAAAAATCAGCAAATTTATACCAAATCAGGACTAAATCAACGTTTATGAAATGTTTTAATGAGGCGCATATTCCTGGTATGACAAGTTTATAATTGTATCTACACAAATTAAATAATATATATATAAAGTTATAGATATATTACATCGATTATTATGTTGATATTAAGTAGTGAATTAAAACGTCAACATGTTAAAGCTCCACATCTACTACATCGTCGTCAGACAGCGTGCTCATATCTTGAGAAAATACTCGATACATAATTAAAGTAAAGCTTTTTATAAACGTATTTGTTTCTAGAACCAATTTAATAATTCTGCAAATAATCAGTTAAAAGATTATTATATTTTCTTACCAACAAAATCGCAATTTTAGAATGACAGGCGCAGGTCAAATAATCCCCCTGTGCATCGCTGTTAAATGTCCGAGCGGATGCGATCTCTATCTTACTGTAGTTCCGCTACTGATTCTACAGAAAATTAAACAAAATAGCAACTAGCGTGACACAGAACTATTAAAATGGCTTGGTTTCATTCTTCAATATCCTCCTGGGACCCAGGAATAGACATTTGTCCACTGTAGTGGACATTATATTTTAGTGAATTTCTCTGACTGACACACACGATACATGTCACAGTTTAAAGTGTATATCCTGTAACACTTTCGAGAGAGTCAAAATGTATTGGAGGTTTCACCAAAACCAAATATTCGTAAAGCTTGATGAAGCAGTGTTTCGAAATCGCCCATCACTTCAAGAACTCGAACAGTGTTCATTCAGACAGAGACATACATTTATGCGCGTTCTTCAGATCATGAAACAATCTCGTTCACAAGAAGAGAAAAAGGACGGGATATATGACTGAACACCGATGACTTGATTCCACAAAATCAGCTATTTTTTGTGGAGGAGTAAACGGGATCGCGTTAGAGTCTACCTATTTAATTCTACACTTCTATCGGCTTTAGGTTTTATTTCATACCCCATGTTGTTTAGTTAGATTTGTAGTCTACAGATTCACCTCTCTGAGGCGTCGTGCACGCGCCCCTGGAGGCTATCACAGAAAACAATTATGGCGTTTTTATTTTTAAAAAGTGTTTTATGCTTTATATAATATGTATCAGTTTTTAAGGCTCATAGTATGATATGTATGATAGTAGTGAAAATATGGACCTCATAATCGAGGACACCACTTTTATTTTGAACCCCAAGCTGAGTACAAATATGCAATTTGCCGCAGTTGCTGGCCGAGAGAGCTCACCGCGCTGCAACCTGATGAAGACGATTGCAAATTCAAAAAAACGTGTGCAACTATAAAAACGCATTCAAATACAAAAATACATCCGCAAATTAAGAAAAACATCTTCATCAGTTCCACAACACACCTGTGCTCCAAGTACTCACAACACAACCAAATACAGAAACGCGCTGCAAACGTTCACAACACCACCAAATACAGAAACGCGCTGCAAATAACACGGTCCACAACGGAAATGTTTCGGGGAACCAAATAAGTGACGGACCCGACTGCCTACTCCCTTCAAAGGGCAGACGGCAAAGCTCTTCAATGACACCTAGTGTGTCATTTATGTAGCCGTTTGGCACTTGATGAAGGGAGCAACAACAGATAACGTAACAACGCAGCACTTTGTCCTGACGACAGAAATATAATGATTAACATAACGGTTGCAAATAAATTATTCATTTTTTTATTTTTACTTTATAAAAATCTGTTAAAATATCCGTTTTATATATCTGTATGTCAGTGCCATACATTACCTAACATTTTTAGGAAACTCTTATAAAAATTTAAACATAAAATTAAACTATTTGTATAGTGTAACTGATGTGTAGATTAATATCTTGCCTTAAGTTGTATGTCATAATAATTTGAATCTCGGTGTTTTGCGGGGGAAAAGAAATTAAATAAAGTAGAATTTTGAGTAAGCAAGGACTCCAAGGAGTATAAACGAACTAAAAAAATATATAATATTATAATATTATTTATATATACAATATTACTTTAATAGTATAGTTTATTTGTATAGTTTATTTATAAAAAAAAATATGCTTGGACTTCTTGTCAATAAAGGTTTTTTTGCTCTATGTTCTAGTCGGGTCCGTCACTTATTTGCTTCCCCGGAAACATTTCCGTTGTGGACCGTGTTATTTGCAGCGCGTTTCTGTATTTGGTGGTGTTGTGAACGTTTGCAGCGCGTTTCTGTATTTGGTTGTGTTGTGAGTACTTGGAGCACAGGTGTGTTGTGGAACTGATGAAGATGTTTTTCTTAATTTGCGGATGTATTTTTGTATTTGAATGCGTTTTTATAGTTGCACACGTTTTTTTGAATTTGCAATCGTCTTCATCAGGTTGCAGCGCGATGAGCTCTCTCGGCCACCGTACAAAATAGAAGAAATTCAGATAGCTTGTAATGTAAAACAATGAGATATATAGTAGTAGACAACTTTAAAAGTCCACTGTATATCACTTATACCGGGCTTGACCAGGGCTAGTGAGCAAAAAAATGAACGTCAAGTCCTGTATAAAATATACACATGATATATATATATATATATATATATATACACACACACACACAGGGAATTTTAAGTAGTCTGTCACAGTACACTATATCTAATTAATTTTCATTACAAATCTCCCCAATAATGTTTAATTCATTTTAAATTTAAATGTATGATAAAAGCTCTGTAGTTTTTATTGTGGAAGGCAAAGTACACAATGCAACAAAATACAATGATGATTGAGAGATGAACACATAAATGTTCAATGTTCAAATCAAAAGCATGTTGTATCATATTTGACTTGATTTTAATATATAAATATATTTGGATAATCAAGTACCGCTAATTTGCTTCAGTCCAGTAAGTGTTCTTCTTGACACATAACAATGTAAAGGTTATTGTTACATTTAATTAAGTACAAGATTTCACAGCAAAATAACACGCATCACATCCTGAAAGGTGGTGTTTTTAGAATTACACAAAAAAGACTTTTACTTACTAAAAAGTATAAACTATCAATCAGATGTAGAAGATTGTGTGGAACAGGTTTTTATTAGAGGCCTTAGAAATGCATGCATTAATTATGATACTGTAAACTATTACCATGATGGCAAATAAGTACACCTTCTAAGAGACAAAATGACTGAAACACATTTGTTTTTCCAAACAGTTTAATTAGTTTCTTTTTAAACTGCATTACAGTAGCCTCATATAACATCAGTTATTCTCTTTACACCAACACAACGTGATCACACCCAAAATGGCAACAACTACAGCAATGCCTGTGGAGCGACACTGACACAAATACGGTCAAAAGAAACTAACACGCACATATAGACGTCTACAGAGACGGAGGCGTCTCGTAGGTGGGAACAGGAATGCTTAGGCGTGTCAACTATGGCTTCAGCTATGAATCGAGTGTGTTGAAAAGAAGGAATGGTAGGCGCCATTCTGCTGTCGCAAAACTTGGGAAGTTACTCTTTGGAGTGCATGTACACTAACAGGTCAGCAACACGGTGGCTGTAGCCATATTCATTGTCATACCTGTGAGAAAGAAAGACAAAACAATATTAGAGCACTGCTTTTTCTGATGACTGAAATATAACATAGCGAACTTCATAGAAATAGCTTTGTATAGCAATCTTAAAAATCTCATTATGTTTCTCCCATTTGACAATAAATTTACCTCACTATTTTTATACTGCATTTAATAATAATAATAATAATAATAACAATCATAATGATAATTTAGACCTATTAGTCATTGTAGCGAAACACATTCAAAATGTTTAATGCAAAAAATAAGATACAGTAAAATAGTCAAGGCATGTTTTTCACAGAATTAATAAAATAAATGAATATTTTTACTTTACCTTATCTATAAAAAACACTGTAAAAGTATTATTCAGTATATAGCTTATGCCTAACCCAAGCTACATCTATTTTTAAGCTATATTGTTTTTGAGCTTACCAGGAGATAAGTTTGACAAAGTTGTCATTGAGGGAGATGCCGGCACCAGCATCAAAGATTGAAGAGTGAGTGTCACCAATGAAGTCAGCAGAAACAACCTAAAAGAGTACAAAAATGAATGAAACACCCAATTCGGTCCATTACATGTGAAAATATGCGTGCGAGTTGTGGTCTTCTCAACAACACTTACTGAATCCTCTGTGTATCCCAGAATTCCCTTCATTGGTCCATGAGCGGCCTTCTTGACAGACTCCTTGATTGCAGCGTAGCTGGCGGGCCTTGTGAGGCGGCAGGTGAGGTCAACAACGGACACATCGGCGACTGGCACACGGAACGCCATACCGGTCAGTTTGCTACAAAATAAAGAGAGAAGGTAAACTTCTCCAATCGAGATCAAACTCAATCAATTGATCTTTCTTGTACTACTGACCCGTTAAGCTCAGGAATGACTTTGCCCACAGCCTTGGCAGCGCCAGTAGAAGCAGGGATGATGTTCTGGTGGGCACCACGTCCATCGCGCCAGGCCTTGGCGGAGGGCCCATCCACAGTCTTCTGTGTGGCGGTGTAGGCATGGACTGTGGTCTGTGAAGAGGTAAAGAAAAGAAACAGTGAGAAAGATGCATACACAACTGTTTAAAAGTTTGGGTCTTTTTTGAAAGACGTCTCTTTTGCTCATCAAGGCTGCATTTATTTGATCAAAAACACAGTAAAAACAGTAATATTGTAAAATATTATTATAATTTGAAATAAATGTTTTCTATTCTAATATATTTTGAAATGAAAAGCTGAATTTTCAGCATCAGTCTTCAGTGTCCTTCAGAAATCATTCTTATATGCTGATTTGCTGCTCAAGAAGCCTTTTCTATAATTATCAATGTTGAAAACAGTTGTGCTGAAAAATCAATTTTTTTGTAACATTTTGATCAATTTAATGCAAATAATAAATAAATAAATAACACTGATCCCAAACTTCTGAATGGTAGTAATGAGTAAAAACACCAACGCTAAACAATTAAGCAAAATGACATCCTGCTATGTCCTTGTGCGATTATTAAACCACAAACGGCTACGTTTTAAGTACATTTAAAGTGATTGGGCAGAATAGGTGGATAGTTTTAAGTCAAAATGTCAATTTTACACATTATGTTGCCCACACACATTATGCTGTCATGCTTTTATGCTTTTTATTTCTAAGCAGCAGCAATGTCATAATACTGTAGATGCAAAATGAATTTGACATTTAACATTTTTTATATATATATTAGGGCTGTCAAAGGATTAATCGCATCCAAAATAAAAGTTTGTGTTTACATAATATATGTGGGTACACCGTGTAGAATTATTTTGTATATATATATATAAATACACACATGTATATTTAAGAAAAAAATTCTATTTATATATCATATAAATTATATTTATATATAATAAAATTATATATAAATCTATATACAGTATATACATGAAAAATTTCTTAAATATATACAAGAAATATTTCTTAAATATATACATGTGTGTGTATTTATATAAATAAATTATGTAAACACAAACTTTTGGATGTGATTGATCGCGATTAATTGTTTGACAGCCCTAATATATACATTTTAAAATCACCAAGAACCCAAAAGGGACATTCTTGTTTTTATGGAATATTGCAGTATTTATTATAAATGTTTTTTCCATGCACATTTTTAGTTTATTTTATTCATAATCTTTAATCAGAATAGATTTCCCTCCCCCTTGCAGCGACATCTCATCTCTTATGATGTTTACTGGCGAGAGAGCGGGACAACCTGTCACTCACATGACATCAACCAATAGCAAACCACAACCATCCCATGATCAAAGTCAAATTCAAAATTCCGTTTCACTCGATTATAAAACTCAAAAAAGGGAAGGAAAGACTATCACATCATCAGTTTCATATCAACTCAAAGAAGGACTCACGTCACGCCAGGCATCAACTTACCATGAGGGCTTCCTCAATCCCAAAGTTGTCATTAATAACTTTAGCCAGGGGAGCCAAGCAGTTAGTGGTGCAGGATGCATTGCTGCCATGTTTTCAACAAGAAAAACACACTTGTTACCTTTGTTATTGCTAATGTTGCACCAAAACAGAAATGAGGTCATTGTCTTAAACATGCATGCATTAAATAACCCATTTGCATGCATTGGACTTGGTTTGCTCACCTGACAATGGTCATACTGGAGGGGTCATACTTGTCTTGGTTGACTCCCATCACAAACATGGGAGCATCAGGTGATGGGGCGGACACAACCACGCGTTTGGCGCCGCCCTGGATGTGAAGCTATGGGGAACGAATTTCAGAAAATATCAGTATTATAATAACTTTTGATGCTAAATATCATCATTCCAGATCTTGCAGAAAGGCAGACTTACTGAGGCCTTCTCAATGCTGAGGAAGACTCCAGTAGACTCAACTACATACAGGGCACCAGCATCACCCCATGGGATCTCAGCAGGCTTCATGCTAAGTGCAAATAAGACAGAGAATTAGCACAACACTGCAGGATATGCTTGAAATAGCATACTATCATGCTCCTGATAAAAAAAAAAAAAAAAAAAAGTGTATGCATAAAATAAGCATGAGTTACAAGTTGCCAAAACATTACTGTATCCCACAATGCACTACTTCCAGTGTGATGGATACTATTATCAACTGTAAACTTTGTTTAAAATTGGATTAAAAATGCAAAATAACCACAAGATTATAACTAAAGACTATACAGAGAATTAAACATGCAATGTTTGAAACTTTTATCGGCGCATAATTCCATACTGGTAATACTATGTGTGTTATTAGTACACAGTATGCATATACTGTAAGCAGTATGATGTACATTGCCTAAGTTTCCTAATATGACAGTGTTTACTCATAACTACAACATGGACACATAGACAGCAATTATGTTGTAGTTCAATCCTTACATTCCTGAAGGGCGACTATGATATATAAGGCTAAAAAAAAACTTACCACTGGAACACAGAGATGGCCTGACCATCAACGATCAGTTTTCCATCCTCATGGTGCACTTCTCCCTTGTAACGGCCGTGAGTGGAGTCATACTTGAACATGTAGACCTGTAGGGCAAGATTTATTAATTTTCTTGACTTTTGAAGTCGTTGAAGATTACTGGATTATGATTCATTTTATATAGTAAAGACTCACAAAGATCAATTTATTTTTGAGCTAAGCTTTACCTAAAATGTATATTAACTTAAGAAAATTAGTAATATTTACATATTTTTGCTATTTTCAGCATCATTAAAAGTCTTCAGTGTCACATGATCCTACAGAAATCATTCTTAAGTGATGATTTGTTGCTTAAGAAACATTTCTTATTAATATTATCATGTTGAAAACAGTTGCTGCTTAATATTTATGGAAACCATTATTCAATTTTTCAGGATTCTTTGATGAACAGAAAGTTGAAATTAACAGAATTTATTTGAAATAGAAATCTTTTGCGACATTATAAATGTCTCTGACACTTTTGATCAATTTAAAGCGTCCTTGCTGAATAATAAAAGTATTAAATTCTTTAAAGATAATCTTACTGACCCCAACCATTTGAATGGTGTACATTGCAATAGTTTACCGGGAAAATGCATTTTGGGGAATTAATTGTGTCTACTGGGAATTGACTGGATCATGAAAATGGCTAGAAAAATAAGAGGGGTTTTTGACATCTTCCGAAAATCATTTCAGAGGTAGAAATTATTTGATCAATATATTAGAATATATATTTAATTTATATTCTTAAATGATATTTAAGAATATAATTGATATTTTTATGATATTTTTATACATTACATAATGTTTCTCTGACGTAATGTTGTGCACCAACAAAATGTGCACAATAAGACCAATTTCATGGTAGCTTTAAGACTAGATGCTGAAAAATCCCATTAAATCCCAGCAAAAGCAGCATGTTTGAAAGCATCTAAAAGCTCACTCTAAAAAACACTGCAGGTCTATGTTTGTTTAACTTGGCTGATGCTTTACACAATGCCGATCATTTGTGCTTCAGCGAATCTCACCATGTACTGCAGGTCAATGAAGGGGTCGTTGATGGCGGTGACCTTAATTCCCTTCTGCAGGCAGGCCCTGAGGACCAGGCGGCCAATGCGGCCAAATCTACACAAACAGAGAGCAGAGTTATCAAGATATTTCATAATCACACAATCTTGTATCTGATATTTTCACAGATTCTTCTGTCTGTTCGCAGGAAATATGATGGAACATTGAACTGAATGACTGTGCAATTCATTAGAAAAACAAGGGAATATCTACATGGCTTTATTTAAATGTGAACGGTAAAAGGAATAATTCATGTTTGTCAGTTGAAATCTGACTGGGTAGACACATTGGCATTGCCTGCATGACTATACGTGTGTGTGCTTCAGTGGATGGAGACTTTAAGCTCATCCTGGGTAATCCTGTCCTTGTAATCATTCTGAATCAGGCCATTTGCTCTGTCTCTCTCTGTATTTTTACAATCTCTATTTATGGAATTATTAGCTCTGTTGCAAAACCTAGTGAGCTTCCTTGCTGTCTCTAGCCTTACGACAGTGTCACAAGTGAAGTGTCAATGAGGTTCGTAAAAGTTGTGAAAGTAGGTTTTTCATATTGAATAATTCCCAATAGTGTGACTTTTATGAATTATTTATTGCATTAAGACAATTCCAAGTGAATTTATTATAATGTACTCAAAATTTTGCATTTAGAGCTTAATATTCAATTTGTCATGTTGAATATCATATGTTAAAGCCTTCAAATGTCATGACAGATCAGATCAGTGAACTTACCCATTGATTCCAACGCAAAGCTCAGACATTATTGCAAAAGTGTGGATTGTGGTCTTGAACCTGAAATACGAGAAGACAAAAACAAAGGAGGCTTTTAGAACAACAGCATCAACTTTGCACTTATCCGTCCGGCTGTTTTGGTACCGAATTGTCATTCGTTTTGAATAGTCTCATCTTGTGATTTGTGCCAATCCACTGATAAAAATAATCAAATAAGATGGAACTTGTAAATTCAGTATTTTAATAAAATAATAACTTAATTTAACCATTTCATGATTTACATCATTACACTGTTATTGATTTACTTGGATTATTTTATTTTATTTTCGCAATGTAAGATTTGAATCAAATATTGTAAAACTTTGTACCTTATTTATGACTAAATTAGTGCCTTAAAAGCAGTAGGGGTAGAAAAGGTACAAACATGTCATTTGTAGGGTACTGTCCCAGTGACAAACTGTTTGCATATTGTATCTTCATTTTAGTAGTGTACCGCCCAACCTTACTAGCAGCTTAGTGGTCTGTCTAAACACGCTTGTGGGATTCGTGAACTTTCTCTGAGCCAGTGTGGTGTTTTGTGTGGGGGGAGGGTTAAACTATTCTCAAGTTTGTATTGTTTTCGGGTGCATTAGCATTCTGTCTGGGAAATTTCCAAACCTCGTGCTCACTGGACCTGCATACTTTATTAGCCTGCTGGAGCAGAAGGTCCATTGTGTTTTGACACGTCTTTTATTCTCCCGTTTCCATGCAGACTAAGGGGTGGCAAGTCATGCACTCTACAATTTGACCTTAAACTTCCTCATATGCATACAGGAAGTTCAGAAATCTGCTGAAATATTGGCAATGCGGTGGAAAGGGGGATATACATGCATTGCCAAACAATCTTCACTGTGGGTTTCAAAATGCAGCAAGTCACATGCCTGACATCCTTTGCAGTTTTCTCTCTTAAGAGTGAAAAGCATGGCATGTGCGTGGGAGTGTCTTATATAATCGGAGCCTGACAATTGGACCAGAGCCAAATATTTTTACATCATGCCATGTATGGATAATGCCTGTTAAACAAAAAGGGATAAGGAGGAGTTAAATGCAACAGGGAATGGATATATTTACATATGATTTGACTCAATCATTTAGAATACAATGAAAAATAAAAAAGTTAACTAATTTAAATGCAGATAAAAATAAAGTGACTAAGTTGATTTAGTTTAGACAAACTGGAAATCTGTAACATCTTTACTTTAGAAATGTTTAGAATAAGTTGATTTCTGCTGTCACTGTTTTAACAGCTAGACGTAAAGTAACATCCCAATGACTTACTTTATTGCTCTATTTTAAACACTATATGCCTGTTTACAAAATAACTCCAGATAAATGCGTTTGGCATTACACTTTGTTTGACATTTTAAGATTTATTTGAGTACTCGCAACAAAATATAGCTCTCTAAAAGCCCATAGATGTGGATAGTTGATGTAAAATGTCTGATCTGTTGGGTTTTAGTGAGCTATGGTTTGTTTTGAGTCCACATGTTTATACTTTAATCAAGACAAGTAGTGCACAACCATGCACACTGTCATCAATGAGACAAATGAACAGGTTTTCCATAGACACTATTGATTTGACCTCATCTACCCCTCTGTGCACCATTGAAATGGCCACAAATGACCCTCACGGTCCGCTTGACAAGACAGTCTGGGATCACATGAACTCATTTAAGGTTTGCAATGGATATAAAAATCAATCCATCCTGAAATGGACGAAAAAAAGTTTTAAAATTGTCTTTTTTTGGATAGTATGAATGCGGAAGAATAATAAAAATGCTGGACAAATGTCCATGAGATTAAGATTTTGAGATGGACACTACAGCAGCAGCTTTTGTAGAGGAGAACTGCATGGGAAAGTCATTCACTAGTGAGCACGGAGCAATTCATTTCCCAATGGCATTTTCCATGAAAACTGAAAAGAAATCCCCCTCAGGCTCAGAATACAGCAACCAATCAAAGCAACACCTTGACCGATCAACCTAAAGTGAACATCTGGCCAAGTGCCAGACACCATCTCACTCAGATGGATCAAACTTAGTTCAGTGTAAAACACCATTTGAATTAGGAATCAGTTAAAAAAAAAGATGTTTCCTTGTTTGTGTAATGCTGGTTGTACAAGATGAGCACTGACCCTAAACTCAAATGTGAGTTAATGCACCACAACCAATGCCCCACATCGCCAGACTGGATGAAATCAGGTCATTTGTCTCAAACAACTCAAGGGCACAGTGAAATGAGACAAGGGCTGATGTCTATCTAGAAATAGGGTGACTTATTCTGATGCCAATGTCCTTGTAAATCTCATTATCAAATTATTAAATTTTTCAGTGTATTATAGTCACATCTAGATTAGTACCAACTACAATATAATGGCAATGTTTCATATTCAGGAAATGTGCTGATGTTGGTGATGATGAAAGAAGGAAGCTCAGTCAGTCTGTCATAGCATGCATTAAGACAAAGCGTCCTTGCATCTGGCTGTGTGAAACTGAAGACATCCCTGTAATCTCCTAATCTGCCCATGTGTGTGTGTGTGAACCATGTACTGCACCTGACCGCGTTGAGTAATCCTAATCCAAGTCCCCTATTCAATGCGGTTAAGGACTCCCAGGATGCACTGCACTAAAAATGACAGGCTGACTAGCAGATTCAGCCTCAAGATAAACTGGTGCATTTAGTATGCAAGTGCTGCTGGTGCAGAAATTCTTTATTTTTTGGCAAAATACTATTTGACAGAGTGCCCTTTTCTTAGTTTTAGACCCATCCAATGGAGGTCAAGCTCAGAAATCATCAATAAATTAATCAAAGTCAAATGATCACATGACGTTGACAGGGTCATTCAGTGCAGGAAAACAATGTCCATGTCAGCGTCTTTGGTTTCCCTTCCTCCTCTCTGACTTCTTTTCTTTGGATTTTTTATTTTAGTGATGGAATTTGGTGATTGGTTGTGTGATTTATTTGATTCACAGCAAATTGTGTCACTATGCATTTTTGTCAATAGATGAGTATAAACCTCTTTTGTCTTCTTAGAAAACTCGAATGACAAAAAGAACAGTGAAACAGAGTCAATGAGAACTGGTTTCCTGCCAAAAGCCTGCGCTCTCCAATTAGACCTGGATCAAATGACACACCCACCTCTGAACTGACCCTAAACTCAATTCCCCCACTGTTCTGTTCAGAGTCTCTCAGTCTTACCAACGCCGTCACGTGCATATCATGTGTAACATGATGCCAAACATTAAATGAGAATTTTCTCATTATTATTAATTCTGTCTCCATAATGTGATGGGATAAATACACTATGCAAACATCGGTGATCACACATCACCAGACCGCAACAGTCAAGTAAATAAACATCCCATTTATTTTGACCTTCTATAAGCTTGAGATACAAGTTGTCATCTCTTTATCTCTTTTATAAATGAATGTTATTGATCTAATGTGTTGGCGTTAATGTTTCTTAATTATTTCGAATGGGTGACGTCATTGCTGAACTGAATTGTGGGTTCAGTTGCTTCGCATCACTGGCGTTGCTTGCGGCAGGCGTTTAGAATTAGACAATTAGAAAGCCAATGCAAATACCTTAGTACAGACGCTAGCCAATTGCGTTCATTCAGTAAAGTAATGTGATTGGCTGTTGTCACCATGACAGTCACGTCAGCACCAAGCTTCAGACACGCCCTCCGTCAAGCATGTTTAATTTTTTTTTTTTTATTATTATTTATCTTGTAAATTTTAATCAAAATGTCAGAACTCGATCATTCGGTTGACTTCATGACGGACTTTAAACTCCAATCATTTAGTCGGTTTAAACCCCACCTTTGTTTTGCAATCGACTGCAAACCCACCCTGCTTTTTCCTCTTTCGATATGGAGGAAAAGACACATCCCTACTCCTATAACATTACGACTTTAAGCAAAGGCATTCGCTTTTGTAGAAGCCATAAATCAGTAACAACTTTAAAAAAAAAAAATGTTTTTAATTGCTGAATTCATGGTGTAGAACTTAAGTCTTACCTACCATAAAAGGCCTACAATAAACTACGTTATATGACTGAATAATTGTTTATAGTCATTACTGTGATTATATTACAATATTAAATGTATAGTTTACTTATAAGTGTCTTTTATTATGTTGTATTAGTCTCTCTCTGTATTAATTTAGCTCTATTTGACAGGATTGCTCAATCTACTAACGCAGTAGGAAGGACGTCTAACCCACACTTTCTCTCTTAGAAACAAGAGGACAGCATTTACTCTGACCCATCATGTGGGCATTACCTCTGACCAAAAACACCCCGAGTGACAGAACAAGGACACGGAGACGAGTAAAACCAGGACAGTTTTCCTGGGACACACATACTGTCATTTAAGTGGAAACTTCTAATGCCGTCTGGCACATAATGAAACAGGAACTTTGAAGTGTCACTTCGGAAAAAATAGCAAGCAACTATTGACAAAAGAAAAGGGCTTTGGACCCTCGTTTTTAATATTATAAATGACCAATATTAAGATATTGAGTACAGCAGTATTGTATTCCTGGTGGTGTGCCTTTAAGGCATCCTGAGGAACTGCTGCGTCATTCCAGCCAGACAATAGCAGCCAAGGAAAACATGTTTTCAGAACAGATAATTACTTTAACTAGTCTAATACATACATGTCTAACATTAGGGCCATTATTTGTGTGCCAATAGTCACATTTGGCTTCAGTAGCAATTGGTATGATGTAAGAAAATTAAATTACGGAACACTGCAACCTACTGTTCCCGTTCTTTTCAGTTTTTATTTTTAGGACATGTTTGAGAAGGGAATGATATTTTACCTTTAAATTCTAAGGGATTTAATTATAGACTGTAAAACCCTAGAGGGAAAAACAACTAGTGCACAGTCTGCATGACTGTACTGTAGTGCATTTCTGTAATATTAAACATGCAGTATGCCATTTTCTAAAACTAGTTTAGACTCTTGTATGTAGACATTGTATGACAATGCACAAATTAAGATTTTATTGTAATCTGAGCTGTGCGACATCTGGACAATTTTGATGAGGCAGACACAAGTGTCAAACCAACGAACATCAATGTCACTGATGTCATGATGAATTAATCAGCGCAATGGGCCAACAAATGCCCAATAAAATTTCTATAGGCTTCTTTTTCACGTCATATTATAATTTATGAACACCCAAATGTGTCTGGTATAAGGTAACAAGTGACACTTAAATTGCCAGCTGAAGGCCCTTCTTGTTGCCAATGGCAACTGCAGAGTCAGACTGCAGAAGGTCAATATGGGGGATAGAGACAACGCCAGCATGTCCCTTCTTTGCATACACATAATATATTTCATATTCTTCAAACTGCATGAGCATTATGAGTAACATAGATTATGATAAATTATCACAGCATAATAGTGAATAAAATGCATAACATACTGAAACACATCTTATGTGTTTGGTTGGTATACGTAGCTAGGAAATCGTCTTAAACCGGTTAAAACTAGCAAACCACCATAGGCTGCATCATACCATCTGTTTTAGTAATCAGGGTATGTGCATGAAATGACTATAAAAGCCAAGCGAAGTTCAGTATTTGCTCATGATTTTCAGATCTTAGTCATGTTCGCCACTGCAGCATCGAAACACGACTCCAGTCACGTACATGAGGGAGACAATCTGCCATGATTCTCACCGTGTCAACTGTGTCCTGTCCAAATTTACATTAAAATACATGTGTATAAGCGCTGGCATATTTATATTCTCGTATAATGCATTCACAAAGCCACTATTATTCAACGACATGTTGATTAATCGCAAGGCGTTATATCACATTTGACCTTGACGGCTCATGTAACCTCCATGATGCGAGTGATGTCCTTTGGGTCGGACATCATTTCTGTTTATCTGCTTTTAAATGCATTAGAGCGCAAACAATTACTTTTAATGTTAAAAAGGGGGGACTGCGTTTCCATCTTCATTAACGTTACTTATTTGTCAATATCAGTAAGTTGACTAAATAAAACTAACTCGCGACTCAAATAATGTCTACAAAAAAATGCGCTCGCACGACACAGTCGCATTTCGAGAAGAAAAAACACATCAAATTCATTTTCCTCCCCCTATTTCGCAGCATCTTTAGCAGATGGTACATTCTGGAATGATATGACGCAATGAGACCACCGCGAGAGCAGGGCACTGACCAGTCTATGGCAGTGACGCTGCTTCATTCTTCAACATTTATTTGCCACAAAAGATGCTAAAATTTCATATGAATTACATTTGTTGTTTATGTTTTGTAATAAAACTCTGGAATATGTGTATAATGTCGGATAAAATGGATGAATGAACCACGCCTCCGGCCACACTATATTCGTGCATCACGCAGAAACTGAAACGATTATATAACCGGTTTCGCAAAAGCCCAAACGCAGTAAACAACATACTGAAAAGCTAAACGTCATCTTGAAAAAGTTTAGCAAGTGTAAGGCATTTCACAATTAAATAATTCGACCCAATAATGATGTAGACCATGAGGAAGAACTCACCTCCTTTAGTGATGCTGCTGCGGCTTCTGCTCAGTTTCCGCGTAATGCCGCACCTTTTTATACCAGACACGTGCCACCGGGGCTGGTCGCTATGGCAACCTGACGTCATATCGTGTTCGTATAATAATTTTAAAGATACGTATAAGAGCTATATCTATCACGAAGACTGGGTAAGACGATACTATACAAGGACATAGAGTAGATACTTAGCCTAGCATGCCTGAAACATGCGCACTTCGCAGATGTATAGATCTGATAGACTTCCAAAATGCGAAATAAAACGGTAAAAAAAAAAAAATGCATGCTCCATGCAGAATTGTATTGACAATAACACTATTTAATTGACGTTTTCCCCTCTGAAAGGTGAATTCGGACAGTTAAGGAAAGACAGCGCGTCATTATAAAGATGCAGTTTTAAAAGGTCATAAGACATTATGCGCAATAATAGGCTAATAACTAGGCTACTTGTCAAATAACTTGTTGGTTCGTGCTTTCAAAGCATTGCTAAATTAATACGTTCATGTTTGGTTTAATCATTCTTATATATTTTGAAAACTTTTAGATACTAAGGATAGATAGATAGATAGATAGATAGATAGATAGATAGATAGATAGATAGATAGATAGATAGATAGATAGATTTAACTATCCAAAATTTTTTTAAAAAAACGTGCTCAAATGGCATGCATTTAATATTAATTTGTTCAACATAAATCTCATTGCCTCCTATTTGATATTATGGTGAATGTCCAAGTCTCAATGAAAAGTCAGAAATGAGCTTGCATGAATGTAACGTCAGGATGAGGAAAGAGTGGAATTCCGCACGCACGCCACGCAGCAGCACGTGACCTTGACAGTGGCGAGGCGGATGCAGATGCAGATACGTGAGAGTCGGCGCGTTGGTGCTGCAGAGAGAGGGACGGTGGGCGGGGTGTCCATAAAACTGAAAAATATCAAATTAGCATACAAACGTATCAAAAATTGGTGACCCATATTTGCATATTTACGCGTTCTTTGGTCTTTTTATGCTTGAAAAAGAACACAATTTGCGTTATTTTTTAAATTAGAACTAATGTCACGGCGACCTCGTGTGGTGAACTTGTGAACTTGTTACAAAAGACTGTAACAGACTCCAAAAAACATTGGGACAGAGGCAAGTTTACCACTGGCACATACATTTTTGGGGAATTGAGGATACTAATTGTTGCAATAAGACATCTGCTCAACGGTCCCTGATCGTCGTTGTCTGATTCTCCTTTTCATTATGGGCCCTATTTTTAATAAGAGACAGATCTGGACTGAAGGCAAGCAGCACATCCACTGTAAGTGTAGAAACCACTGTTTTACCATGGTACCAGGCCTGGCATTGTCTTGCTTCTAATAAAAGATGTCATCTTGATGGCAGTCTCTGTACCAATAAGCCTCTACATCAATGGTACCTTAATGCAAGTCATCCATGCCGTTTTGACTGATGCACCCCATGATAGATGTTTGATTTTGTACTGGTTGCTGATGAAAATCTGGATGGTCTCTTTCGTCTTTGGGACGGAGAACTCGATGTCCCGACTCGATTTTCTTTCCAAAAACATGCTTAAATGTAGACTCATCTAACCACAGCTGTCGTTTAGATCATCTGAGATGAGCTCAGGCAGCATCACTGCATTGAACGTATGTATAGCTTTCTTCTTGCGTATCAAAAATTCAAAGTAGCATTTTTTGATGCATCCTCAGATATTTGTTAAGTGAAAATGGTTTTCCAAAGTACTCCTGAGCCCATGTGGCTGTATTTAACACAGTAGCATGACGTTTTCTCATGCATTGACATCTGAGGGCTCAAAGGTCATGCAACAGAGTTTTCCTGCCTTACGCTAGATTTACTGAGATTTCTCTGGATTCCCTAATTCTTGTCACAATATTATGTACGGCAAATGGCGAAAGACCTAAATACTTTGCAATGTTGCATTGCAATATCAGATTTGTTTGACAATTCTCTGATGAAATTTGGCACAAAGTGGTGAGCCATGACCAGTTTTTGCTTGTGAAGACTGAGGAGCTTCTCAATCACTATACTCTCGCCTAATAATCAATTCACCTGCTGACTGAATCAAAACAGTTTAACTTGGATATTCTATAATCTTTTCACTTTCATGTACAACAGATGGATCCTTTGCGGCCTTGCCCAGTGTGCCAGTGACAAAGATTTGTTTTTGTTTGTTTTTTAGATAAATTGACGCATTACACTTTTGAATGTATTGGGTACTAAAATATCTAATAATAGTGTTGGCATATCTTACTAATATGTCATTATGTATAGTTTATACTCTTTATTATATATAGAAATGGACCATGGTAAACATAATTATACAGTTTGTGTTTTAAAACCGTTTTAGGCAGTTTAATATAACTTTCAAAAAAGTCTAGTACAAATGTTACTGTCATTAATCAACGGCAGCTGTTATAGTTGCTAGGCGGAAAGAACAGGCCTTCGTGGCTAGACGTTCTTACTCTGTTGGCCAAACTATTGTTTTACCTTAACTTGTACATTCTGCCTTTTGTGAACAAATATTTGGTTAATATTCTAGTATTTTGTACTTTGACAGTCAGACAGGCGGATGCGCTTTTACCTTGGATTAAAAAAGTTTATAATTGTGATAATAACAACAAGTGGAAGGAGAATATAAAACTGAACTAAAGACAGTAGAAAACTTACTGATTATCCTTTCACCTTCAGATACTTTTTAAAGTTTGATAAAATACAACATCAGACTCATAATGTTAAATACCTTTATTATTGATTACCAAAGCTTTATGAAAAGATAAGAAAAATAAATGTTTTAATTGATTATACATTTTCAGTCAAAGCTTTCATTGTTTTAAAAATGCAATAATAAACTTAAAAAACTGTTTTTTAAAATATGTAAATAATAATACGCCAGATGAGTTGCATGAAATATACAAATCATTCCTTGGGCCCTATAGAAAGAGCTCTTTACGCATTTGGAGTCTTACAGCTCTCATATCAATAACTTGAGCAACACTAACATTTAGACTAGCGATAATACGTATAAGACATTATAAATCTTTCTGATGAGAATGACGAAACAGATGACACCGATCAACCACAAGAGGAGGCCAACACCAACACTGACATAGTTAAGGATGCAAGCCATTCTGGAGTTTCTTCTTGCTATTGGTTGATGTCCAAACATGTTAGCATCCCGAGTCTGTGAAAGTAAATTACAATAACAACACAAATATTGGTATAAAACCTTTCTTAAATGACAAATCAAATCGAAAGTCTTCACAGATCAGATTATAAACACATTAAGAAAACACAAAAGCAACTCTAACAGTGAACATCTAAGGATAAAATGAGAAATCAAATATATTATTGAATATTTGATTTAAACTGTGAAAAAAAATAATAAATCACAAAACACATCACAGTTTTTAAACATCAGTGATCGGTGTGCATTATAGCATTTCCACTATAGATTTTACTATCTTCAAATCTGTTTTTAAAAGTTTTTACAAATAGATTAACTGGCCAAGATAATGAAATAACTAAAACCAAGATAATAAATATAGCTGCAAGCAGTGATGACAGCCCCAAACCCCAATGCCACCGCCACCGCGGTGGCTTTAGGACAGCATTGAGCAGTTAGAGTGGTTAAATCTAAAATAACTATGTGAAAATAATTTGAATATCCCACATTTACTGCAACGAACTGATCATGAATCACAACAGCCACATCCATGAAATCAATAAATTGAGATAAATTTCAAGTCATAATTTTAAGATGCAAATGATAACTTCACACTCATTTAAGTTACCAATGACATAGGTCTCGTAATGATCGCACACACACACACACACACACACACACACACACACACACACACACACTGAGATCAGTGGATACTGTTACCCAGTTACAGTAGGCCTAGTTGATTTGTGTCATTTGCAGCTCAAAATTTTGTAAGTCCAGAAGTAATTATCTTAAGGTGTTTTTATATTTTTATTAACCTAATTACAAAATTAAACATCGTACATTTTTTAAAATATTGCTGATTACTTACACAGCATATGGTTTAGCTCCGCAGTACTTGAGCTAGCTCTTAATGCATTATACTCCTTCGCGCCTATTGCATTCTCGAAATTCTGGCCAGTTGGTAATACCTCCTAGAATATCTAAATTGACTGTTGACGGTAGATCCTTTTCCTATATATTGGCATCATGTTGAGAACATTTGGTGTGAATCATATGAAAGCAATTGGAGCATGCAATAGATAAAAATACAGAGTAATTTCTTCGCCTTATATTCATTGCCTAGCCACAGCCAAACCATTCAAGATATCAAAAAACCGCTATAGAATTTTATAGGAGTATATCAAATTCCAGTTAGTTCTATTAAGTGAACAATATAATACATTTAAATTTAATCTCATAAGGCATTCTGATTCACGGAAAATAAAAAATAGCTTTATTTAATGTTCATGTTTCTGTTCTAATGCAAACTAGTGGATATTTAAAGACTCATTTGAAACTTTCCGAAAACAATTGTCTTACTGAGATAAATTATTTGGTTGCATTTGGTTGCAGTTTCCATTATTTGGTTGCAATTATTTGGCTCAGCTGATACAGACAAAACCCTTTGTGATGACAGGGTGGGCATCAAATCATTCTCATACTGTTAGTGTCCCGCCTTACTTATTTTCACCTAATATCCACTGTGAAAAATAAAACATTAAATTGCATGCGTTAATTTATTTTGTTTGAATTTTTTACTGAAACATCCACACATAGCTAAGACCTCAGTTTAACATCTCATGATCTGAAGGACAGTGTTTTTTACAATGGCATTGCATGCCCATGGTTGAATCCACAATAGTTACCCCAGTTTTAGTAACGGAGGCTGCAGTTTCAGGACTGCAGTCAAAGGATGTCTTTTTTTACAGGACCTCCTGTAAATTGACAGTGCTTCACAAAGTTTCTTTTGATCCATATTCAAAACTAATGTTACTGGATGCCGCAAAACAGCATTTAATGCTATAGACCTATATGTAAATACAAATAAAACATAAAACGCTGAAATTTTAAGCATAGGTTCAAATAAAGTCAATATCAATATTGAATCGAAAGGCAAACTCGGAATGAGATTTGAATTCAATCTTGATCCATGACATTAAACGATCATTAAAAACACAAGATGTAAACAATAAAGGCTTTTTGAAGAATTTTAACACTGAAATCTGACCCTTGGTAAATATTCTACAACAATGGCCTCATTATTTTGACTGCTTTCTTTGAGTTCTACAAACAATTTAATTTAACAATATATGTCCTTATATTATTTTAACAAGTAGTCATTCATTTTGAAGAGTAGGCCTAGCTTTTGTAAATGTGCTATGTGAGGGGAGACAGGTGTATGAACCAGTACTTACAGTGATGGAGTAAACAAGAGCAGCGGATCCCAGAGGCATGCAGCAGCACAGCAGGGTAAAGATGGAGCAGCACAGGTAATCTGACTCTGGATTGAAGGGCACATTAACTGGAGGCTGCAAAGTGACCACAGTCTGCACCGGATTTGGCCCTTGTACGTACTGGACAGGTGCTGCCGGAGCTCCATAATGCTGCGCAGGTTGAGCTGGAACGCTGGGATAACTCTGAGAGGGAGGGAATCCAATAGAGTATTCTGGAGGCCTCTGCTGAAGTGGAAGTAAAGGCTGCCCTACTTCCTTTGGAGACTTTTGGGGATCCATGTTTAGCTTGGATTGAGTTTTTGTTTTTCCTGCAATAAGAAAGATCTGTATGTCTGTCTCTGGTGTGTAGTCAGGTGAAAACTGATCTGTTACATGCATCTCACATTCTTTTTGTACTGGTAGTGTGAGGCTGCTCACTGGAGAGCAAATGGGTGGAGCTTACATCTAGCTCCCCCTCGCTAGATGTCCATGCAGTGAATGTTGGCTATATTTTCATGTTTGTTCTGACACCTTCAGTTCTACTATTGGCGAGCTCACACATGTATTTTCATAATCAGTAAAATATTTTGTCGCGATATCGTCTTGTGTCATGTTTATTAAAAACAAACTGATTAAAAATGTAGACCCCATAAGCTATTTGAGCATAGGCTATGGCTTATTGAACTTAATTCTTGTAAAAACAGATGCTTTATTAATCAGTGATATCTGTGTATTTGACAAATATTGCATTCATCAGCTTTGATCAAGTATGCAAATGGAACACAAACTTTAATTTTTACTGGAAGCAGAAAGTGTCCTTAATGTTCTTGTCTGTGCTTCTGTCCTTGTGAAACGTCCTCTTTTGTGGCCCAAGTACTGAAACTGATAAAAATCCCGGATGTGTTCTTGACACGCCCATTTTACTGAGGATGCATCTTTACTGTCTATGGGATGCATCGGTTGGTAACTTGTGTGAACTTGACGGCAGAAATATCCCAGCATTCAATTCAGCATTCGAGGAGAGGCAGGTCAATGCAACGAATTCGTTTTTCTATACGTACGCTATGTCATCACTAAATTCATTTCTGAGAACATTTGATGCGAGAAATCAACTGTGTAGTTTTAAAATATTGGTATTTTTACAAAAATTTATGGCGAATCGAAAATGTGCTCAAACGTTTTCGGAAGTGAGAATCGCTGACCTGTTAGTTCTCCCAAAAATGTTAATGATTTGCCATGATTTGCTCACCCTGAAGCCATCCTTGGTGTATATGACATTCTTCTTTCAGTCAAATACAATCCGAATTTTTATTAAAAAATGTCCTTTCTCTTCCAAGTTTATACTGGGAGGACACTGACATGGTTTAGGTGTAGCCTACCTTTGTGCACTCATTCAAGCTGGCTCTAAAAAATAGTTACACACAACGAGCAGTTTGGAAAGTTTGTTGGCACACCAATTTTAGAAATGTCCTAATGTGGTTTTCGAGAGATTGCTGCTCCATACATGCAGAGTAGCTGGATGGATAAGTTCATTCTGGTTTCAATTTTGATTCTGTTGGTTGTAATCGCACGACACAGGAGAATAAAGCAAACATTTATTTATTAATCAACATACACAAAGGAGTTCACAGTATAACTAACATGCAATCACATGAAATAGAGATATACCAGACAATGAACTGAGGAAACAAAGGTCTTAAATACACAAGGATAAATAATGATTGACAGGTGAATTTAATCACTAACCAAGGAACAACCCCCAGAAACAAACACACGGGAACAAAAAAGACAACTAAATCAAACATAATCCTGACAACATAAAAACACAGTTGCCCACAAGATATTTTAAAACAAACAAAAAATGATAGAGGTAAAGAAAAAAAATATTGCAAATGGATTGTCTATGGGTTTGCTGTAAAATAAGATGGCATTATAGAAATTGTATTTTGATTTTTGAATATATATATATATATATATATATATATTATGTATGCCTATATACATTACACAAAAATCAATTGTGTGTGTGTATATGTATATCTAATATTATATATATATATATATATATATATATATATATATATATATATATATATATATATATATATTGTATATCTAATATTATATATATGAAGAGTTCAGATGCAAAAGCCTCTAAATGCCATTTGAAATGTTCTTCTTTAATGATGATTTTTATCAAACTTGTATATTTAAGTTCAGTAATTTCACTTAAATAACAATTAATAGGTAATTATCATTGCCATTTAAGTGAAATTACTGAACTTAAATATACAAGCTTGATAAAAATGACCATTCTAGAAGAAAATTTCAAATGGCACTTAGAGGCTTTTGCATCTGAACTCTGAACTCTTATATATATATATATATATATATATATATATATATTTATATGATGTTAGAAAAAATATTATATACATCAGGTAACCAAGTTAGCTAACAACGTTAGTGAAGTGTTGGTCACGTAAGCTATCGCTGCAATTAACCTATTATCTTCCAATAAACATTTACTAGATCTGGCTACATAACATATAACTACAGACTAGATTCACGAGAGGTCGGCTAATGTGTGTAAAAGTAAAAATTACAGTAATTTCATTAATTTACCAGCGAGAGGACATTGGAAGCACTGAAAATGAATGGGGTTCAATGCTGGAACTATCAGTGGTTGGAACTAATGGGCGGGTCCATGACACGCGTTACTTCCGCATTCCTGAGTTACAATGGCGGTCTACGGGACTGTCATAACTCTCTGAATACATGGCTCTGGGTCTGGCATGCCAGGCTAGTCCTGAGCAGTTGGCATCTCGAATCTGTGAAAAATATCTGCGAATCTGTGTATGAAACATAATGTTAACCACTTCTTTCTCGTTCTGAATTTCTTTGAGCCAATGGCACAGGGGTGGGCGAGGTGGGGGGCTGGACTCCACTTTGTGGATGAGTTTTCTTATAGTTCAACATTTAATATTTAATTTCCAATTGATGAATTTATTGACAGAATTTCTTTAGTTTTACATATATTATTTTAACCTTTTTTGTTTTATCTTTCAATAAATTGTCAATAAAATGTATACAACTCAAACATTAAAAGACATTTTACATGTTTTGATTCATTGTTATTGACTTTTGTTTAGATATTTTTATCAGTATGGATGCTTCACAACGAATTGTTCTGATGTTTGAAAAAACATTTACTCAGAAACATAAAAACTACAAATATCAGCATTAAAATGATAATAATTGTAATTATAATAGGTTACATACTTAAAGTGTGAGTAAAATTTACATCAAATAGAGAAGGTTTACATCAAATAGAAATTTTACTTAATTGAGTGTAGCCTTTTGATTATTATTTTTTTTTTTTGCAGTGGTTTGTAATTATTATTTTTTTTTGACTACAAGTGTAAAAAAAAAAAAACTAATATAAAAAATGTAATCTATAAAACATGTATTGCTGTTGAGGGGGTCTCCAAGTCAAGTCAAGTCAAGTCACATTTATTTATATAGCGCTTTTCACAATACAGATTGTATCAAAGCAGCTTCACAGTGATAACACATCCAGTCCCACACATCTTTCTCTAGAACTGAAAGTCATTTACAGGAAGCCAAAAAACTTGACCACAGACTACACGTATTGTGGTCACACATTGGCCTACTTTTGAAGCATGACAGTTAGCAAGAATGCAAGAATTACTACCTTGTATTGTTGAAGCAACTTGTTTAAAATGCTAACATATTTGTCTGAACAGATGAAATTTTAACAGGCCTGTTTAGTGGTCAGCTGCATCTCTTTATTAAGTTATGGGATTATTTAAGTGAACGTTATGTGATAGAGCAATTTACTTTTTAAGTGCTGCATGTCAACCATTTTCACTAGAATAATTTAAGAAGTGTGAGCAGGAGAATTTTGTATTTTAAGATAATCCACTGGAAGCCAGTGGAGATCATACAAAATTGGGCTGATATGAGCTTGGTATGGGTAAGTATGGGTATGGGTAAGTAGCAGCAGAGTTTTTAATATATTGTAATATGGAAATGGGGCTGGCAGGTAAACCACTGAAAAGGCTGTGATAATCAAGACGTGATGAGACAAATGGATGGATGACAGTTGCAGTATTTGTTTTTTGTGAACAAATATTTGGTAAATATTATAGTATTTTATACTTTGACAGGCAGATGCACTTTTACCCTTGGATTAAAAAAGTTTATAATTGTGCGTATATAAAACTGAACTAAAGAACACTCACTGATTATCCTTGTACTTTCAGATACTTTTTAAAGTTTGATAAAATACAACACCAGACTCATAATGTTAAATACATTTATTATTGATTACCAAAGCTTTATGATAGAACAAAGATAAGAAGAAATGTTTTAATTGATGATACATGTACAGTCAAAGCTTTCATTGTTTTTAAAAAAAATAATGAACTTTAAAAAAAATGTGTTTTAATTATGTAAATAATAATAAGGCAGGTGAGTTGCACGAATCATTCCTCACTGGCCCTATAGATTAGGCTCCTTATGCATTTGGAGTCTTACAGCTCTTATATCAATAACTTGAGCAACACTAGTAACATCTAAAAGCAGACCACCAAATTGTGTTTTCAATTGTGTATCCGTTTGTGTAATCAAAAAATGTGTTCATGTTTGTATAACTTTCTTTCATCCTACCAATATTTCTTACACTTTTTGTCTAGTTATGGAGTTTTAAAATTGTTGCAGCAATAATGATATAGATGACACCGATCAACCAGAAGAGGAGGCCAACACCAACATTGACATGGTTAAGGATGCGAGCCATTCTGGAGTTTCTGCTTGCTATTGGTTGATGTCCAAACATGTTAGCATCCCGAGTCTGTGACAAGTAAAATTATGATAATATTACAAATATTGGTATGAAACCTTTCTTAAATGACAAATCAAATCATACAAAAGCAACACAAAAGCAACTCTAACAGTGAATAACTCAGAATAAAACGAGAAACCAAATATATTGAATGCTTGATTTAAAGTGGCCTTAAAAATCACAAAACATATCACAGAGTTTTTAAACATCAGTGATTGGTGTGCATTATTAGCCTGGCTCTGCTCTCCGTCCTGTGTACTTCCGTTTGATTTTCATTCAAATCTGTTTTTAAAAGTTTCTACACTTAAATTAACTGGCCAAGATAATAAATAACTAAATTCATTCTAAGCTCATTCACTCTGCGTGATTGTCACTCACGTGAACGACCACCGATTTGCCTGAGATTTCGGGCATTTGTCAGGGATTTCTCAAAACATGTTGGCGAGTCAAAATCAGCCTGAACTCTGGACTTCTCTGTGCATGCTCTTTAAGGTGACCATAGATGGAATAAGGAATAAATGCTTTATAATTTATTATTTAGAAGATAATAACCCACTAACTTCCAGTTTCCCTTTTTGTAATTCATTTAATCCGTTAATGGCAACGTTTAAGATATCCAATAACCATATCGCTAATCTGTAGGCTATCTCACGACCAATTCGTACGAATTCAACGAATGATTAAAAAGTGGCTAATTCGTACGACCTCGCTCGTACGAATTCGTACGATTTGTCTAAACCGAGGTGATGGGAGGTTTAGGAGCGGGGTAAGGGGTAGGTCATTCGTACGAATTCATACGAATTGGCCAATTCGTAAAATATGTACGATTTAGCAAAATCGTAGGCTACTATTCGTACCAGTGAGGTATGAATTGTTACGAATTATAGCCACCTCGTAAAATTCGTACGAATTCCCGTGAGATCAGGCTGGATATATCAGTGTCACTGGGTATTATAGGGACATGCTCCTATATCCTTTCTAAATTCTACGCCCCTCTATTTTATTTTAAGGTTTTTTTTTTTTTTTTGAAGAGTTGGCCTATCATTTGTAAATAAACATGCAAGGGGAGACAGGTGTATGAACCAATACTTACAGTGATGGAGTAAACAAGAGCAGCGGATCCCAGAGGCATGCAGCAGCACAGCAGGGTAAAGATGGAGTAGCACAGGTAATCTGACTCTGGATTGGTCAGTGGAGTGAAGGACACATTAACTGGAGGCTGCACAGTGACCACAGTCTGCACCGGATTTGGCCGATTTACGTACTGGACAGGTGCTGCCGGAGCTCCATAATGCTGCGCAGGTTGACCTGGAGTGCTGGGATAACTCTGAGAGGTAGGGAATCCAGTAGAGTATCCTGGAGGCCTCTGCTGAAGTGGATGTATAGGCTGCCCTACTTCCATTGGAGACTTGGAATGTCTGTTTTACCTGCAATAAGAAAGATCTGTACGTCTCTGGTGTGCAGTCAGGTGAAGACTGACCTGTTGCGAGTGTCCTCATCTGATTATAATAGATGGATTGTGTTGTAAGTTTTTTTACAACACTTTTTTGAAGTTATTTTTTAAATCTTTCCTTTTCTGGGTTCTGCTTCCTCCTGTCAGGTTCCTGTTCATCAAATCCCGATTTGGGTATTTGAATAACAATTTTACTTATGTTGAAGTTGGTTAATCACTAGGAACTAACAGTCTTTGTGGTATTTTTTGCTGTTTTCTTGCCTGAGGAAATTCACTTATTTATTTGTAGGTGTAGGTGTTAAAGGGATAGTTCACTTTGAAATTAATTTTTGATATGTTTTAGCTTACCTCAAGGGCATCCAAGATGTAGGTGTCTTTGTTTCCACAGTATTTTCAATTTTGAGATTTTTCAGTCAAACCGTTGTTGTCTATCAGTCATACACTGGAGGATATGGGGGTCCACAAAAAAGCATGCACAGAGAAGTCAAAAACATGATTTAATGACTCGTAAATGTAAGGACACATTGATGGCCTAAGACACGAAACAAGTGTTTTTTGTGAGAAAACGAACAGTATTTATATCGTTTTTACCTCGTGTAATCACAGTGACGCCCAAATGATCTGTATCAGTTGTTCAATGTCCAACTGAACCGAACTGAATCCGTTCAATGTTACGCCGGAAGTGATCGCTTGCGTGTGACGTCACTCAATATTTACACGGAGATTTCGGAAGTTTTACCTTTTACTAAACATATATACCGAAATCGTCTTCCATTGCGGTTTCCCATATATCTAAATATGTTTATTGAAAGGTAAAACTTCCAACATCTCTGTATAAACAAAGAGTGACGTAGGCGCGCAAGCAATCACTTCAAGCGCATGCTCAGACCGAAGCGCCCGTGCCTTCAGATCATTTTGTCATGGCTATGATTACAAGAGGTAAAACGATAAAAATATTGTTCATTTTCTCACACAAACCGCTCGTTTCGTGTCTTAGGCCATCAATGTGTAGGCCTACTTACATGTACGAGTCATTAAATCATGTTTAATTTTGACTTCTCTGTGCAAGCTTTTTGGTGGACCCCCTTAGCCTCCAGTGTATGACGGATTGACAACAACGGTTCATTGGTTTATTGACAGTTTCTTAAAAAATATGCACAGTAATAAAGAAAAACATAACAGACAGACAAGTGTATAAAAAGTACTGTTTTTCATGATAAAATTTAATTGGCCAATCAAAGCTTACATTGTTTTAAACATACCATAATCGGCGTTTGTTCAATGATTGAGCAAATAACATTTCAAATGCAGAGAGCCAAATCTATTCGTAATTTGCCATATTCTTATAGACCATAACATTGTAGACAATCAGCAATGCAGTGACAACAAGCCCAATAGCAACGGCGGTATGATTCAGAATGCGTGCCGTTTTGGAGTTCTTCTCTGCTAATGCTTGCTGTCCCAAGTAGTTGGCATTTCGAGTCTGTGAAAACAATAGTAAAACATAATGTTAACCACTTCTGCTCTCATTCTGAATTTCAACCGCCTCTTCTTATTCCCCTACACCGCTCCAAAGTTTTCCAACAAATATCATGATTAAATGGTGGATAAAATTGTGTCATGTAGGCCTATAATATAATTACAAAAAACATCCCCCTCTGAAACGTCCATGCTTACAAAGTCAGTGCATGAAATCAGTCCTGCACCCAGTGTCCTCTTGTACGTAACATTGTCAGGGTCTGAATTTGTTTGATATTGATGCAATCCTAAATATTTTCACTAGATAAGAACTCGCAGAACTTTATGGAGGGACGTAACATTTCCCAAACACAAAAAGAATCGCATCTCGTAAAAGAAGCGCAGCCAATCACCACACGCTGGGCCAGCTAACCAATCACAGCACATTTTATATTTGTGGAGAGAGGAGCTGTAATAATGTAAAATAGGCTATGTGAAAAATAGTATTTTTGAACAATCAAGCATCAAAACATATTCTAGTACACCCCAAAAACAAAATCAAGACTTTGTAACCTGGTGGACCTGTACAGATTACTTTTATGATGGATGAATGCGTTTTTTGGGGGCTTCAAAATCTAAGGTACAATTTCCTTTCAATATAAAGCTGGGAAGAGCCAGGATAGTTTTTAATAACTAAGATTGTTTTGGGCTTCAAGAAGAAAGTCATTTACACCTAAGATGGCTTGAAGGTAAATAAATTGTGGGATCATTTAATTTTTGGGTGAACTAAAACTTTAAGGAAGGAGATTAAACTAAAGTAAGTGATACAAAAGCCATTTAGTTGCAAACAATTGAATGGATCAAGACTGGTTTCATGTGTTTCTGCCCTTCAAAAAACTTGGTTTATATTATTCCTCTCCTGAATTCAATTAGGTTTTTATTTGCTAACGTAGGCTACTTTTATTATGCACATTGATAAATGAAATGAAGAGGTTCGATCGTAGACTAATTTTAATGGATGTGAAACGCAGCAGGCAGTCGGTCAGAACTGTATAAGATGAGGCTTGGTTGAACAGACACACCAGGCAGGGTTCAAACTTCACTTATTTACTGAAGAGCTGGTTGATTTACATATGGGGTATGTAGGTGTGGTTTTGGTATGTACGCACACAGCGACTCAATGTATATGTAAACCAGCTGAATAATCGTCGAACACTACAGATTAACTAAACTGAAACTGTCAAGTATCTTAACTAATAATTATGATGCGTCTTCTCTCTCCGACTGAATCCACCTCAGCACCAATTCACCTCAGCACGAATGTCACTATGGCAACCTTGTACTCTATGATTGGTTGAAATCGTCCAGGACATTTAAAGGTATCCGGGCCTTTTGTACAGCCGCCCCCGAATTCAAGAATTGAATTCGATCATCTTGAAAAGGCCTACATTTTGTTCTGGTCATCCTCAGGTAGAGCTGGAAGCTGGATGAGGCGAGCCGCAATCCGCGTGTAAGTCCTACCCTTAACATCTACGCTGGCTGTCCGGACCCGCCCATCGGTGCCTGGAAACACCTGAGTGATCTTGCCTACTGGCCAGAGAGCACGAGGAAGTTGGGGGTCGACGATCATGACCACATCTCCACTCTGCAACGACTTCCTCTCAGTCTGCCACTTCTGGCGAGCTTGGAGACTAGGTAAGTAGTACTTGAGAAAATGTCTCCAAAAATGGTCAGCCAGCAGTTGGCTGTGGCGCCAGCGCCTGCGACTCAGGATCTCGGACTCTTGGTAGACTACCTGAGGTAAGGATGCGTCTCGACGGCCGATTATGAAGCAGTATGGGGTTATTGGATCGGGGTCGGCCACATCCGAGGAGGTGTATCCAAGAGGCTTTGAGTTGAGAATACCTTCAACCTCGATCAGAACTGTCTTAAGACTTCCTCAGTGACAGTCTGAGTCCCGATGGTCACTCTGAGGGCTGTTTTGATCGAGCGGATCTCTCTCTCCCAGCAACCGCCGAAGTGTGGGGCACCTGGCGGGTTGTAAACAAACTTTATCTTCTGGCTGGCGAGGTGACTCTGTAGTGCCTCTTGGAGGGTGGCGAAAGAGTCATCTAATTCCCGTTCACCTCCCTTAAAGTTGGTGCCTTGGTCGCTCAATAACTCGTACGGTTTCCCTCGCCGGGCGATGAACCGTCGTAGGGACATCAAGAACGAGTCAGAGTCGATACTGGTGAGAAGATCAAGATAGACGGCCCTGGTGGTCATACACTTGAAGATTATGCCCCACCTCTTCTCGTTCCGACGACCGATCTTAATAATGAAAGGCCGAAACAGTCCATGCCAGTCGAATAGAAAGCTGGACGAAAATATCTCTGTCTGGTCAGGGGTAGGTCGGCCATGAGGGGAATTTCTGGACGACCTTTCCATTTCCTACACTGCGTACACTGACGCTGGTATCGGCGGACAGCTTCTCGACCTCTCAGAATCCAGTATGACCTTCGGATCTCTGTGAACAGTCTCTCTGTTCCGGGGTGACACAATCTCTCATCATAATCCTTGATAATCAACTCTGTAGTAGGATGTCGAGGGTCAAGGACCACTGGATGAGCAACATCTGCTTCTAGTACCTCACAATGTCGGAGACGGCCTCCTACACGAATCAATCCAGTAGCAACGTCAAGCTCAGGGGAGAGTGAAACAATCTGCTAGAGGCTGACACTGGTTTTATCGGACTTCAGAAGTTTCAACTCATCAGGAAAGGACTCTGACTGAGCTTGGCGAAGGACTGCATGTTGAACGTCTCTTTTGAGATCAGCACTGGAAGAGTAGGCCGCCCGTGAAGCTTCTGTCCATAGGCATTCAGACACTCTGACAGTGTGTTATAGTGAGGTGACTGAAGTGAGTGTGCAGTTGTGGTCACTAACCCAGAGAAAGCTGACTGTCTCAACTCACTGCTTGACTCTTCGAACGACAGAGGGGCTGCCCGGGCCAACTAGCGGTGGCAGCTTGAGGAAGGCTTGTCCCTGGCTCCAACGGCTCCCTGTAGCAGGTCACGTAGAGGCTTGCCTCGAGTGATGTCATCCGCTGGATTGTCTGCAGATCTGACATAGCGCCAGTTGGCTGAAGCTGTTATCTCTTGGATCTCCGCCACCGTGTTCCTTACGAACACCTTGTAGCGACTGAGCTGAAGTAACCATGTGAGCACGGTGGTGGAGTCTGACCAGAGCGTAGTGGAGTGAATGGGAATTGTAAGCTCTGTATTCAGGAGTTGGGAGAGTTGTGCTCCAGTGAGAGCGGCACACAGCTCTAAGCGGGGTATAGATTGCTGCTTCCGGGGCAAACGCGGATCTGCGGCGACAAAGATGACTTCCACTTGACCTTTCTTTGTCCTCTGTCCGCAGATAGGCCACGGAACCATACGCCTGCTCAGATGCATCACAGAAAACGTGGATGTCGTATCTACAGGACTGGTGATCCATCTGTGGAGCTGACATAGCACCGAGGTAAGGATATCTTCTCTATCCCACTCAACTCTTTCTCCCACTCTAACCATGAAGTAATGAGTTCTTCAGGTAACTGCGGATCATCCCACTCGCGCTTCTTATTCCATAATCGCTGGACAATACCTTCGCCCGGTGGTGTAAGGGATCATATAACCGAGAGGGTCATATTGGTGGCCAGCACGTGGTAGATACTGCGCATTGTCACAGTAGAGCAGCGGCTACCTCTGTGTTGTAACGTAGGGTGTCAGACTGACAATGCCAGTGTAGTCGAGCGTAGACTCATGGGTGTCTTGTTGGCCATGACTAAGCCAGAGGTCACAGGTATTTGATCTTGACTCAGAAGAGAGGTGAGTAACCACTGACGGGCAATTACTGGCCCATTTGTCGAAGCTCAAACCCTCGGTGGTTAAGAGAGAGAACATAATTGGTCAACTAGGTCTCTGGCCTCTCTGGGAGAGTGAAGACTATGTAGACAATTATCGACATAGAATGATCTTTCGATTACCTCTCTGACTGGGTCCCCAGACTGCTGTGGTCTATGACATGCCTCTGCAAGGCATAGGTGGCACAACAGGGACTGCATGTGGTACCAAAGGGGAGAACTTGCCACTGGTACACATCAGGGTTGTTCTGGCTTCAGCTCACGCCACAGGAATCTGAGGAGGGGCATGTCATCAGGGAGCAGCCTCACCTGGTGAAACATACCTCGAATATCACTGCTTATGGCCACCTGATGCTCTCGGAAGCGAGCAGAACTGCTAAAAGGGATGAGCCAAGCGTGGGTCCTGGAAGGAGGAACTCGTTAAGACTGTGACCTTCATATTGGAAGGAGCAGTTATAGACACCCGATTTCTGTTGTTATGCTGCACCATATGGTGAGGTATGTACCATGACTCTGCAGAGCTCATCACTTCCCTTGGTTGCAGCTTGGCTATGTAACCTGCCTCCTTCAGCCTCGTGATCTCCGCCTGGTAGGCCGAAGCCTGATCTGGATTCTTTAGCAGTCTCCTCTCGACACTCCTTAGCTGAGGAAGAACAGCTTCTTTGGCCATGGTTAGCTGTGGCATACTCTGACTCCTCAGCAGCGGCGTAGCATACCTCATAGTCCCTTCCACCTCCACTCTCACAGTCTTCTCCTGCAAGAGCCTAATAGCTTCTTGGTCCAGCTTAGATCTCGTCACCACCTTGTTGCTGCGGTACGGAATCACATCCATCTGCCATAATCTCTCTACGTGTAGCAAACAGATCTGCGTTAGGAGGATAGAGGTAAAGAAGCACTGGTGTGTGTTAATCTCACGACGAATCTCGTGGTAGGACCTTGAAGGTCCATCCTAAGCGGGTCTTAACTGGCAGCAGGTCCACCTGGTGGGCCTAACCGGACTGGTTCAACAGGCGTAATGAGGTGTGGGCAGTCTGACCCTATCAACAACATCGGCTGCACTTTATCCATCTGCTGCAGTGGAAGGCCTGTTAGGTGTCGATACCTCTTCTTTAAGAAAGCCACCGAGTAGGTGTGTTCAGCAAGACCTAGTTTCTCAGCTGTAAAGGCATGTTGGATGAGATATTTCTTGTGAGGATGAACAGATGATACTGTGAAAGAAACGGCCGCCCCATGAATCACCTGCTGATCTTGTCTCACTGTTCTGAGTATCAGATCTTCTGATGTCCTTTGAGATTCAGCTGCAGTGCGGCTGCTTGAAGGAGGATAGTCCTTTCAGACCCGTCATCAAGCACTGCATATGTCTCTAATGATGCATCTCCATTCGTGATGATCACCTTGCTCACCTTTAACATTACTCTACGGACTACTGACAGAACGGTCAACGTACAGGATGTCGTTTGTTGGTACTCACAAGACAGGAGTTCTCTGGGGGTGGGAGCGTTGTACTGTCAGTCGTAACTTTATCATTCACATCATGCAATATAAGGAGGTGTTTTCTGTTGCAGGTCTTGCACAAGGCTTTCAGTGTGCACCTGGAAGCATGATGATTGCGGCCACATCTCCAACAACGATTATTCTTACGAATCCAGGCCTCTTTCTGGTCTCTGGTTAATTCTTTGAAGTTGTGACATCCATTAAGGAAATGACTGGCGTTATCACAGTAAGGGCAGTAAGCACGTACCTTCTCTTATACCGTGCAGAACTGGACCGGGACTCTGGAGCGGACACTCTGCGTTCACTGTCTACAGCAGGCTTCTCTGTACCCAGCAGGAAACTTGTCGATCGACCAGAGACTTGGGTTGTAACGCCTTCTCGCTTCTTAATAGCTAAGGTGGAGCATAAGTAGCTGTCTTGCAGTGTCGTCTTGGACCTGGAGCTCATACTCTAACCAGTCTGCAAAGTCGATGAGGGTAGGGACGTGATTAGATGGTGGACATTATCTCTTAAAAACTGATCTGTAGGCTCGTGGGGAAGCTTGCCCTGGAGTCTGGACACGTGTGAGCCACATTCTAACTCAGATGCTCCCTCAGACCCCAACTGCTCCAACATACTCACTAATGAGCGTACACGGAGGCGAAGAACTTGAATGCTTTAACATCACCTGGCTGAGATTGGGACCTTCTAGTACTTCAGCTATATTCCGCAGCACAAGCTTGTGGGCTGACCATACATCTTCACGAGAGCTTGCATAGTGTCTGTATAAGGTCTCACTGAATTACAGTAGGAATCTGCTACTAGTAGGGCCTCTTCCAGCTCTAAATGATCAGTCAGGATCTGATACTTAAAGCGTTCACTCGCATTCGTTGGCAGAAGATTCTCTAGCGCCATCCGTAATCTCGAAAACTGTCTGGGATCTGCTGCTGTCAGACGGGGGATGGTAGGCTTAGGGCCTTGGTAAACCTGCTCATAAACTGCTGCATTTCTGATCTAGACGTCAGCTCTGGGCATGGAGTCTGTTGGAAGTCTCTACCACTTGACGATAGCTGCTTCTAGGACTAAGTGGCTCATTGTCATGCTGAACAGCTGTTACAGTCTGTACTGAGT
>NW_024121611.1:0-25188 GCF_016745375.1 Pimephales promelas
TTTGGCCGTGGCGAGGAAACGAAATTATGGCGAGAAACATGGAACAGGATGTGTGTTATAACTTCAGCATACATTAACTGATCTTGACGAAACTTCAGCAGTGTTTTCGCTGTAAGAGACCGATCACATGGATGTGACTATTGTGAGTCAAAGTTATAGCGCCACCAACTGGCAGCAGGAAGTGTGTCACTTTCAAAATGCCGTGGCAACGAAACAAACTTTAACATTATTTTTTGATGCTTTTGGGACTCTTAGCTTGCTTGAAATTGCTTGAAACTCAACAGATACATCACATTTATTAGCCAATAGACATGTGCAACTATGGCAAAAGATTAAAGTAATGTCAAAAAAGTAAACACTAAAAGCCTCATATCTTCTAAAAATGTAATTATACATCATTTGTTTCTAAATTAAATTATACAAATATTATAACTTCCCCAATTTTTCCTTTTTTTTCATTTAAGAATTGTGTTTACGTTCAAAAACAGCCAGAATTGTTGTAAAATTCATAAAAAAATAATAATCTGAGTCATACGTAGTGCTATACTGCCCTCTTGTGTTCAATATCAGGTAGGCCTATTGTGTATATTCCCACCGGTTAATCAACGTGTGACTCCGCTGGGACTTGGGAGCTTTTAAATCGCTTACTTAAAACCGAAAGTCAAAATACGGATGTCCGCACAAGACATTAATGGTGTGGAGTAGAGCGAGCATTTTAAATAAATTCCTATTAAGTAGGATTGAACTAAACAGAAAGAATGTTCACTCTGTTCTGCTGGTTCCTCGCTGGTGGATCATATGATTACTTTGTCATAATCTATGACAAAAATGCTATTATAAACCATATTAATAATAGATAATACACATTGCTCTTATTTTTGAAAAATACATTCATGAAAAACAAGATAACAAAAATCATTAAAAAAAAATATAGCCATGGCTGCTATAAAGCAACATATAATTGAAAGGCAATTAATAATCTGTCATTACGTCACTGCATTATGATATTACGGCTCCAATACGGTGCAGCACAAAGCACTTATGTGCATCCCGAGCGGAGAATGATGTGCTTGAAGCCACATGAAGTTACAGCGCATTGAGTCCGTATTGAAAAGTTCAAAGCACAAAGGAAATACATATTTATGAACAGTGTATTATACATTATCTATCTATGCAATAGTTTATTGAGCCTTTTTTTAAAGGTTTTAAATTTCAGTTACTGTGTGCGTGAAGAACAATTATAGTGCTCTGACTCTAGTGTTGTGATCTAACCGACAGCGTCCGACACCCGGTAGAAAGTAACACGATTAAGTTACAGCAATAAAGTCCAGCAAGAAAAAGTTTCTTCATTCGAAAATATAGACCTTTAGACCTTTATCTTAAAGATCCAGTATAATAGGATTAACATTGAATCATTGAAGATCGTTTCATCATTGACTGTAACCGAATGTGACGTGCTGTTTTGAATGCTGAATGGAGAATGACTGACAGGCGCAGAGAGGGAAAAGTTTGTGTTCTTGAATTTAATGACTTAAATATTAATTTCTATATCACATAATAGCTTCAGAACACTAATAATACAGTACACAAAAACTTTATGGTACTTTAGAAAGTTTTTGTGCCTTTGTGCCTAACAGAATAGTATATGCACAATATAGAATTTGAATCAGCCTCGTCAAAGATGGCAGTGTCAGAGCCGATACCGATCCTGAGTATCTAATCGGCGCACTTCTTTTCAACAGTCAAATTGAAATTGAAATTGCTTGAAACTCAACAGATACATCACATTTATTAGCCAGTAGACGTGCAAAGTTTCAGAAACGGGCAATGTGCAAGGACTAAATAGCGCCACCTTTTGACAAAAGTGGGGTTGTTAGTTTTATCTACAGTTACAAAAATCGGTATATACATTGTACTCCTCAAGCCGGACAACTTTCTAATACATAGTCATTAGCTCGGACCAAGAGGAAGTCAGATATTTTGGTTTGAATATGGTGAGCCTCTCTCTGAGCCTACGTCCCTGTATGGCAAGCCCTTTTAACATTTAAAAGCTAAGTTTGCCTGTCCGGAATTAACATTGTAGATATCAACAACGTCTTTCTGTCTATTCGTAATTACATTTTGGATAGTTAGGGCCCAAGCCCTGAAAGGGCGAAGGCCCTATTGTTTTCCTAACGATTATTATTATTATTATTATTATTTATACGACTATTTGGGCACTTTTGGGGCCCTTAACATGCTCAAAAACTCTTGAAACTTTGCACACGGGTCAGAATCCGCGGCCATCAGGGCTGGGCTGAAGATGGTACCCGGGCGTGGCAGGGGGGCTAGACAGCGCCCCCTGGAACGGGGTCCGAAAACTTGGTCCATAACTCAAACACGCTTGCATGTAATAATATGAAACTCGGTACACATGTTGATCTCATCGTTCATATATACCTCAAACTATTACTTTTTACCCCAGCCCAACAGGAAGTCGGTTATTTAGGGTTGTTCATAAAACACTCGCAATGGAATTTGAAGTACTCCTCCTAGAGAATTCAAACACACGGCACGAAACTCGGTCAGCATGAAGTCAAGGCATTGAGGATGAAAGTTTGCGAGGGGATTTTTGATATCTCGAACGGTTTGGCCGTGGCGAGGAAACGAACTTATGGCGATAATCGTGAAACAGGAAGTGTGTCAGAACTTCAGCATACATTAACTGATCTTAAAGAAACTTCAGCAGTTTGTTTGCTGTAAGAGGACGATCACATGGATGTGAATATTGTGAGTCAAAGTTATAGCGCCACCAACTGGCAGCAGGAAGTGTGTCACTTTCAAAATGCTTTGAAATCACCCTCTTATTTTTACCCGATTTGCTTCAAACTTAATCTGTATAATGTAAATACATAGCAGATGAAGACCTGTGAATGGATTCTTGATATCTTTGATACTGTTGCCGTGGCAACGCATCAAACTTTAAAATTCTTTTTTTTGATGATTTTGAGACTCTTAGCGGCTTTTGGGGCCCTTAACGGGTTTGAAAACTCTTGAAACTTTGCACACAGGTCAGATCCCACAGCCATCAGAGCCGGGCTGAAGATGGTACCTGGGTGTGGCAGGGGGGCTAGACAGCGCCCCCTGGAACGGGGTCCGAACACTTGGTCCATAACTCAAACACGCTTGCATGTAATAATATGAAACTCGGTACACATGTTGATCTCATCGTTCATATATACCTCAAACTATTACTTTTTACCCCAGCCCAACAGGAAGTCGGCTATTGAGGTTTGTTTGTAAAACGCTCGCAATGGAATGTGCAATACTCCTCCTAGAGAATTCAAACACACGGCACGAAACTCGGTCAGCATGAAGTCAAGGCATTGAGGATGAAAGTTTACGAGGGGATTTTTGATATCTCGAACGGTTTGGCCGTGGCGAGGAAACGAAATTATGGCGAGAAACGTGAAACAGGAAGTGTGTTATAACTTCAGCATACATTAACTGATCTTGATGAAACTTCAGCAGTGTGTTCGCTGTAAGAGGACGATCACATGGATGTGACTATTGTGAGTCAAAGTTATAGCGCCACCAACTGGCAGCAGGAAGTGTGTCACTTTCAAAATGCTTTGAAATCACCCTTTTATTTTTACCCGATTTGCTTCAAACTTCATCTGTATAATGTAAATATACGGCAGATGTAGACCTGTGAATGGATTCTTGATATCTTTGAAACTGTTGCCGTGGCAACGCATCAAACTTTACCATTCTTTTAGGATGCTTTTGAGACCCTTAGCATGCTTCAAATCGCATGAAACTCGACAGACACATCACATTTATTAGCCAGTAGACATGTGCAACGTTTCAGAAACGGGTGTGGTGAGGGCTCAGTAGCGCCACCTTTTGACAAAAGTGGGGTTGTTAGTTTTATCTACAGTTACAAAAATCAGTATGTATATTGTACTCCTCGAGCCGGACAACTTTCTAATTGACACTCATTAGCTAGGACCCACAGAAAGTCAGATATGTTTGTTTGAATGTAGAGAAAATCTCAGAATTTTGCCAGTCTCTCAGTGTCTCTCTGTGTGAGTGAGAGGAGGGGCGCCTGTCAGGTTAATTTTAACCCTTTATTTGCTGTGTGCAACTTCTCTGGCATTTTCGGGGGCCTTAACATCCTCTAAAACTCTTGAAACTTTGCACACGGGTCAGAACCCATGGCCATCAGGGCCGGGCTGAAGCTGGTAACCGGGCGTGGCAGGGCGGCTCGACAGCGCCCCCTGGACTGGGATTCGAAAATTTGTCCATAAATCAAACACACTTGCATGAATTAATATGAAACTCGGTACAATTAAAGATCACATCAGGCCAAACAACTTTCGTGCTCTAAGTTTTAGGAAGGAAGTTGGGAATTATGGGTTGTTTGAATAATTCTCCTAGGAGAAATACATCAAATTACAACGCATGTGTTTACCAATCACAACCAAACTCGGCGTGCATGAAGTCAAGACATTGAGGATGCTCAATTCCGGACGGATTTTTGATATCTCGAACGGTCTGGCCGTGACGAGGAAATGAATTTTATGACTAAAAAAGGACACATAAAGTGTGTTATAACTTTGCTCATTTTACCTACAGTTACAAAACTTTCCACGTATATTGTTCTCGTCAAGCCGATCAACTTTCCAATTTAAAGTCATTCGCTCTGAGCAACAGAAAGTCAGATATTGTAGTTTGAATGGATTTATTTCCCCTGTGATTCACTCTCTCTCTCTCTCTCTCTCTCTCTCTCTCTCTCTCTGTGTGTGGGTGTGTGTGTCTGTGTGGGGAGGGGAGGGCTGTTGTCTGTGTGTGTGTGTGTGTGCATGTGTGTGTGTGTGTGGGGGGAGGGGAGGGCTGTTGTCTGTGTATATGTATGTTTGAACCACACAGTGTGGCTGGCTGCGATTTTTCCTATAAGTCCTTGTCTCCAAGTCCTTGTCTTTTTGCATAACAATTTTGTATTTTTTTAAATGACAAAATAGGCATATAACCCCCATCTTTTAAATGTATAGTTTGCTTTAAATAAAAGTAAGATTGTATTTGTAATTGAAGCTGAATGAATTTAAAATTCTTGTGCTATATTTCAATATATTTGTTTTCCTTAAGATTTTAATACGTAAATTACGCTGGGGCATGCAAAGTAAGATTTTAAAACACTAACTTCATTCTTTTCTGAATTACAAATATTTGTTTCAGTATAAAATAATACTCTGACTAAAAACACATTTGATGTTTCTTTTTGTATTTTTATTTACATGTATTTATGTATGTGTGTGTGTGTGTGTGTGTGTGTATAAAGTGCAGGTTTTTTTAGATAAAGTAGAATTTCTATAACTATGTGTTGAACTGATAAATCACTCTTTTTTTTAACCTTTATTTATCCAGGTAAAATGTTTGAGAACCACTTCTCATTTACAAACATGACCTGGCCAAGAGGCTACAGGAAAAAATAAGAACATAATGTACAGCTGTACATAGTCAAACACATAACACTTAGAACAAGCAGCTAAATAAAAATAAAAAAGACAACAAAGAGGAAAAAGAAAACGAATAGAGTGCTTAAATAAGTGTGTAAATATGGTTCATGATTGTCAGCAGGAACAAGAGTCAACTATGTATGGCAACTATTTCTTTCAGTAAAGTTAAAAGAACAAAGGGAAATTAGAAAATTACTCACTGATCTTGAGTAAAGAACTTTTGTAGCTTTAATAAGGATTATTATATATATAATTTATGATTCAGGCAGCGCAGACTGTTTGATAACTTTATTCAATTTCTGTACCTGTTAAGACAGGAAGGGCACAGGTAAATATGTTTTTTATTATGGGTTTATGTGGGGATTGTTTGAAGTTCACTTAATTTAAAAGCTGTTATATATTTTTTTTAAGCCTAATATTTTTTAAAAGTTGATGGCTTTCAATTGATGGAATCACTGTAATGTTGGTTTGGTTGATGGTTTATTGATCATTATAGGTGTTATCAATCATTTATTGTTGTTGTTGTTTTTAGTTTGAGTTGAGAAATAAACATTAATCTGTGTGTGCATTTTACTTTAGAACCAAGCAAGTTGGACTCATGAAACCATTTTATTATATCGGAGTCGCAAATCGCAATTGCAATATTGGCTCAATAATGGCAATATGACATTTTCCCAAATCGTGCAGCCCTACTAAGCATAGATTATAGATACCATCCCTTCGCTATGTTCTTTTCAATGTGAAGCGTTGCGTGCTGTGACTTGGTGTTGCTTCAAGTGCATCATTCTGCACACGGGATGCGCATGATTGCTTATAATACTTTGGGGAGACAAGGGGGCGTGGCCTAAGGGAATATCACTCGTGATGTTAAGTGGTGTTACCCCGCCATCGCTGATACAACCTTTAGCAGTTATGTTTTTGCTTCTTGAGAGAGAGAGAAAGTGTGTGTGTGTGTGTGTGTGTGTGAGCAGTGGCGGTTCTAGGCGGGGGCCTGGGGGGCTCAGTGCCCCTGCGGCAACAAGCTTGGACCCCCTTGTGGCCCCCCTAAATGTGGAGTCAGTGTAAAAATATTTTTTTTATAGTGTGTCACGCATTGAGCATGACAGTCACTCGTTTCAGTCTTTTGTCTCACACTCCCGTCACACATTGTATTTCTCATGCGGAAAAACTATTAATAATATATTTAATATACGCAATTTCTCTGGCCGCGCCGCTCTCACGTGAGAATCAAGCGCGTCTCGCCTGGAGTTCAGCAGTCGACCCTGCTACGCATCAGCCAATCAAAAAAAGAGAAGTGCTACTTAATAGCCAATCAGAAAAGGGCACTATTGTATCTGGGTAAAATTTAACGCAACAACCAATGAAAAAAAGCATATCCTGGAATTGTTCATATGATTCTGTTACAACATCTTCCGAAAGTTTCTTCACCCGTCCCACAGATGAAACTAATCACTGGAGCTCCGAACATCACTTGGAGCACGGAGTAAGTCATGATCTCCTGTTTTAATGTTACAACAAATTCACAACTTGTTTGACAAAAACTATGACAACTTGACTGATGTAAGATGAATCTTTCCCGTAGCGTAAGCTAGCTTACGCAATGCTCGTTCCCTCATCTAGAGAGAACCGAGGTTACGTTAGGTAATCGATTCGTATCCCATTTAATTAGTATCAGTCTGTAACTTAGACAACAGTTTTACAGCCTGTTCACTGACAACACCTGCTCAGAACAAGGCCTAGTCATCTTATTACACGAATCACGATGACTGACATATTGTCACATTATAAACATCTTTCTCTCCAAATAGGCTTAATAATTTTATTAGCACTAGATAAATTAAAGTTTATTGCATAGTCGATTTTATAGGTCACTTTTAAAATCATGTCCTATTTTATAATTATATCCTGGCCAAGGATGCATTAATTATTGCTTCTGTCTTTCAAAGATGTCAGGAAAAAAACAATTATAAAAAAGCTCATTCACCCTGAGAGGAAAGCCCCCTAAAAAGGCCAGTTTAGAGGATAATTTGCTAATCTTTTTGCAAAAAAAAAAAAAAAAAAACCCACAAAAATCGTAGATTAATTTGTAATTATATATATATATATATATATATATATATACATACTGTATATTCAATGTAAAAAAATAAAAATGGAAATTCAAATACAGACTGATATATGTAATGCAAATGTAAAAATATAATGGAAATGCAAATTGTTGGATAATTATAAACATGGTATTTTGCTTATTTATGCATTCAGTGCAGTGCAGAAAATGATAAGGTCTAAATGTAACTGGCCCCTCTAACAGTACAACTGGCCCCAGCTTGGCCCCCCCAGTTGAAATGGTCTAGAACCGCCACTGTGTGTGTGTGAGAGAGAGAGAGAGAGAGAGAGAGAGAGAGAGAGAGAGAGAGAGAGAGAAGAGAGAGAGGAGAGAGAGGAAGAATGTAACAAAGTTTAATATTGTTTGTAAACTGTGTTTGAGAGAGAGGAAGGTGTTCAGAGAGTCTGTAGGATGTTAAGCTGTTATTTGTTTTATGGACTCAATGTTGAAAATTTAAAACATTTCAAACACACTGTTGGCAGAAGTGAAAAATAAATAATTTTATGAAGTTACAATTTTGTTTGATTCCATGGTGTATTTTACTGAACATGAGTATTTACAATGCAAATTATTGTAATTTACTGGCAAATACTTATCTTGTCTTTTCATTTTATTAAGATCAGATTCTGCATGTAAAATTAAAATAATAAGGTGACTTGACTTGCACTTGACTTAACCTACTACAAGACTTGACTTGACTTGACATAGCCTGTGACTTGACTTGCCCCCCCCCAAAAAAAATACTTGGGACTTACTTGAGACTTGACGGTTAAGACTTGAGACTTACTTGAGACTTGCGTGACCTGCACCCATCTCTGCTCTAAGTTTTAAGACAGTTCAAATGGAAGTTGGGAATTATGTGTTGTTTGAATAAATCTCCTAGGAGAAATACATCAAATTACAACGCATGTGTTTACCAATCACCACCATACTCGGTGTGCATGAAGTCAAGACATTGAGGATGCTCAATTCCGGACGGATTTTTGATATCTCGAACGGTTTGGCCGTGGCGAGGAAAATAATTTTATGACTAAAAAAGGACACATAAAATGTGTTAACTTTGCTCGTTTTACCTACAGTTACAAAACATGCCACGTATATTGTTCTTGTCAAGCCGATCAACTTTCTAATTAACAGTAAGAAGCTCAGACCAAAAGAAAGTCAGATATTGCAGTTTGGATGTGTATCTTGTCTCTATCAGTGTCTGTGTGGGGAAGAGGGAGGGGGGGGGGTTGCTGGTGTCTGCGTTTATGTGTGTGTGTGTGTGTGTGGCTGACTGTAGATTTTTTCTGCAAGTCCTTATCTTTTTGCATAACAATTTTGTATTTTTTTAAATGACAAAATATGCATATAACCCTAATCTTTTAAATGTATAGTTTGCTTTAAATAAAAGTAAGATAAATTGGTAAACTACAAATTGGTAATTGAAGCTGAATGAATTTAAAATTAATGTGCTATATTTCAATACATTTGCTTTCCTTATATATTGTAAAACACTAACCTTATTTGTATATGTGTGTATATGTGTGTGTGTGTTTGTATGTATATATATTTTGCAAAGCCCTCACTGATGCAAGCTCTTCTGCACACTTCTCTTCGACAGTCAATGCGGAGGTTAAGTTTTTGCACGTCGTGCAGAATAACCCTTTATATATATATATATATATATATATATATATATATATATATATACTTAAAAAAGCGGGGGTTAAGTTTTTGCACGTCGTGCAGAATAACACTAAAGGCACCATATATATACTTAAAAGTGGGGTTGTTAGTTTTTATCTACAGTTACAAAAATCGGTATATACATTGTACTCCTCAAGCCGTACAACTTTCTAATACATAGTCATTAGCTCGGACCAAGAGGAAGTCAGATATTTTGGTCTGAATATGGTGAGCCTCTCTCTGAGCCTACGTCCCTGTATGGCAAGCCCTTTTAACATTTAAAAGCTAAGTTTGCCTATCCGGAATTAACATTGTAGATATCAACAACGTCTTTCTGTCTAGTCGTTACACTTTGGATAGTTTGTATTATCATTTAAGATATCTGTAACATAATTGTGACTAGTCGAAATGACAGAGTATGGCAAGCCGTTTTAACATTTAATCATGAAAGGGCCAAAGCCTTCGGCACCGCCACCCGGGTGCCTTTAGGTAACTAAAGGAACCGGGGTTGCGGTGCCTCCGGCTTGGGCCCGCCATCGCTGCTCGCAGCTATATTTTGTATTATCATTTAAGACATCTGTAACATAATTGTGACTAGTCGAAATGACAGAGTATGGCAAGCCGTTTTAACATTTAATCATAAAAGGGCCAAAGCCTTCGGCACCGCTACCCGGGTGCCTTTAGGTAACTAAAGAACCGGGGTTGCGGTGCCCCCGGCTTGGGCCCGCCATCGCTGCTCGCAGCTATATTTATTATTATTATTTATACGACTATTGGGGCACTTTTGGGGCCTTAACATGCTCAAAACTCTTGAAACTTTGCACACGGGTCAGAATCCGCGGCCATCAGGGCCGGGCTGAAGATGGTACCCGGGCGTGGCAGGGGGGCTAGACAGCGCCCCCTGGAACGGGGTCCGAAAACTTGGTCCATAAATCAAACACGCTTGCATGTAATAATATGAAACTCGGTGCACATGTTGATCTCATCGTTCATATATACCTCAAACTATTACTTTTTACCCCAGCCCAACAGGAAGTCGGTTATTTAGGGTTGTTCATAAAACACTCGCAATGGAATTTGAAGTACTCCTCCTAGAGAATTCAAACACACGGCACGAAACTCGGTCAGCATGAAGTCAAGGCATTGAGGATGAAAGTTTGCGAGGGGATTTTTGATATCTCGAACGGTTTGGCCGTGGCGAGGAAACGAAATTATGGCGAGAAACGTGAAACAGGAAGTGTGTTATAACTTCAGCATACATTAACTGATCTTGATGAAACTTCAGCAGTTTGTTCGCTGTAAGAGGACGATCACATGGATGTGACTATTGTGAGTCAAAGTTATAGCGCCACCAACTGGCAGCAGGAAGTGTGTCACTTTCAAAATGCTTTGAAATCACCCTCTTATTTTTACCCGATTTGCTTCAAACTTAATCTGTATAATGTAAATACATAGCAGATGAAGACCTGTGAATGGATTCTTGATATCTTTGATACTGTTGCCGTGGCAACGCATCAAACTTTAAAATTCTTTTTTTTGATGATTTTGAGACTCTTAGCGGCTTTTGGGGCCCTTAACGGGTTTGAAAACTCTTGAAACTTTGCACACAGGTCAGATCCCACAGCCATCAGAGCCGGGCTGAAGATGGTACCTGGGTGTGGCAGGGGGGCTAGACAGCGCCCCCTGGAACGGGGTCCGAACACTTGGTCCATAAATCAAAACACGCTTGAATGTAATAATATGAAACTCGGTACACATGTTGATCTCATCGTTTTATCTATACCTCACACTCTTACTTTTTACCCCAGCCCAACAGGAAGTCGGCTATTGAGGTTTGTTTGTAAAACGCTCGCAATGGAATGTGCAATACTCCTCCTAGAGAATTCAAACACACGGCACGAAACTCGGTCAGCATGAAGTCAAGGCATTGAGGATGAAAGTTTGCGAGGGGATTTTTGATATCTCGAACGGTTTGGCCGTGGCGAGGAAACGAAATTATGGCGAGAAACGTGAAACAGGAAGTGTGTTATAACTTCAGCATACATTAACTGATCTTGATGAAACTTCAGCAGTGTGTTCGCTGTAAGAGGACGATCACATGGATGTGACTATTGTGAGTCAAAGTTATAGCGCCACCAACTGGCAGCAGGAAGTGTGTCACTTTCAAAATGCTTTGAAATCACCCTCTTATTTTTACCCGATTTGCTTCAAACTTAATCTGTATAATGTAAATACATAGCAGATGAAGACCTGTGAATGGATTCTTGATATCTTTGATGCTGTTGCCGTGGCAACGCATCAAACTTTAAAATTCTTTTTTTTGATGATTTTGAGACTCTTAGCGCCTTTTGGGGCCCTTAACGGGTTTGAAAACTCTTGAAACTTTGCACACAGGTCATATCCCACAGCCATCAGGCCCGGGCTGAAGATGGTACCTAGGCGTGGCAGGGGGGCTAGACAGCGCCCCCTGGAACGGGGTCCGAAAACTTGGTCCATAAATCAAACACGCTTGCATGTAATAATATGAATGAAAAACTTCATCTGTATAATGATGAAAAACAGATGAAAAACCTCATCTGTATAATGTAAACATACGGTAGATGTAGACCTGTGAATGGATTCTTGATATCTTTTAAACTGTTGCCGTGGCAAAGCTTCAAACTTTGAAATTATTTTAGGATGCTTTTGAGACTCTTAGCATGCTTGAAATTGCATGAAACTCAACAGACACATCACATTTATTAGCCAGTAGACATGTGCAAAGTTTCAGAAACGGGCGTGGTGAGGGCTCAGTAGCACCACCTTTTGACAAAAGTGGGGTTGTTAGTTTTAACTAGAGTTACAAAAATCGGTATGTATATTGTACTCCTCGAGCCGGACAACTTTCTAATTGACACTCATTAGCTAGGACCCACAGAAAGTCAGATATCTTTGTTTGAATGTAGAGAAAATCTTAGAATTTTGCCAGTCTCTCAGTGTCTCTCTGTGTGAGTGAGAGGAGGGGCGCCTGTCAGGTTAATTTTAACCCTTTATTTGCTGTGTGCGACTTCTCTGGCATTTTCGGGGGCCTTAACATCCTCTAAAACTCTTGAAACTTTGCACACGGGTCAGAACCCATGGCCATCAGGGCCGGGCTGAAGCTGGTCATCGGGCGTGGCAGGGCGGCTCGACAGCGCCCCCTGGACTGGGATTAACATTTGTCCATAAATCAAACACACTTGCGTGAATTAATATGAAACTCGGTACAATTATAGATCACATCAGGCCAAACAACTTTCGTGCTCTAAGTTTTACGACAATTAAAATGGAAGTTGAGAATTATGGGTTGTTTGAATAGTTGTCCTAGGAGAAATACATCAAATTACAACGCATGTGTTTACCAATCACAACCAAACTCGGTGTGCAAGAAGTCAAGACATTGAGGATGAAAGTTTGTGAGGGGATTTTTGATATCTCAAACGGTTTGGCCGTGGCGAGGAAACGAAATTATGGCGAGAAACGTGAAACAGGAAGTGTGTTATAACTTCAGCATACATTAAATATCTTGATGAAACTTCATCAGTGTGTTCGCTGTAAGAGGACGATCACATGGATGTGACTATTTCGAGTCAAAGTTATAGCGCCACCAGCTGGCAGCAGGAAGTGTGTCACTTTCAAAATGCTTTGAAATCAACCTCTTATTTTTACCCGATTTGCTTCAAACTTCATCTGTATAATGTAAATACATGGCAGATGAAGACCTGTGAATGGATTCTTGATATCTTTGATACTGTTGCCGTGGCAACGCATCAAACTTTAAAATTCTTTTTTTTTGATGATTTTGAGACTCTTAATGGCTTTTGAGGCCCTTAACGGGTTTGAAAACTCTTGAAACTTTGCACACAGGTCATATCCCACAGCCATCAGGCCCGGGCTGAAGATGGTACCTAGGCGTGGCAGGGGGGCTAGACAGCGCCCCCTGGAACGGGGTCCGAAAACTTGGTCCATAAATCAAACACGCTTGCATGTAATAATATGAATGAAAAACTTCATCTGTATAATGATGAAAAACAGATGAAAAACCTCATCTGTATAATGTAAACATACGGTAGATGTAGACCTGTGAAGGGATTCTTGATATCTTTTAAACTGTTGCCGTGGCAAAGCTTCAAACTTTGAAATTATTTTAGGATGCTTTTGAGACTCTTAGCATGCTTGAAATTGCATGAAACTCAACAGACACATCACATTTATTAGCCAGTAGACATGTGCAAAGTTTCAGAAACGGGCATGGTGCAGGGACTAAATAGCGCCACCTTTTGACAAAAGTGGGGTTGTTATTTTTATCTACAGTTACAAAAATCGTTATATACATTGTACTCCTCAAGCCAGACAACTTTCTAATTCATAGTCATTAGCTCAGACCAAGAGGAAGTCAGATATTTTGGTTTGAATATGGTGAGACTCTCTCTGAGCCTACGTCCGTGTATGGCAAGCCCTTTTAACATTTAAAAGCTAAGTTTGCCTATCCGGAAATTAACATTGTAGATATCAACAATGTCTTTCTGTCTAGTCGTAATTACATTTTGGATAGTTTGTATTATCATTTAAGATATCTGTAACATAATTGTGACTAGTCAAAATGACAGACTATGGCAAGCCGTTTTAACATTTAATCATGAAAGGGCCAAAGCCTTCGGCACCGCCACCCCGGTGCCTTTAGGTAACTAAAGGAGCCGGGGTTGCGGTGCCACCGGCTTGGGCCCGCCATCGCTGCTCGCAGCTATATTTACTTCTTTATTATTATATTATTTTACTACTTTGGGCACTTTTGGGGCCTTAACATGCTCAAAAACTCTTGAAACTTTGCACACGGGTCAGAACCCGCGGCCATCAGGGCCGGGCTGAAGATGGTACCGGGCGTGGCAGGGGGGCTAGACAGCGCCCCCTGGAACGGGGTCCGAACACTTGGTCCATAAATCAAACACGCTTGCATGTAATAATATGAAACTCGGTACACATGTTGATCTCATCGTTTCATCTATACCTCGTGCTTTTACTTTTTACCCCAGCCCAACAGGAAGTCGGCTATTTAGGGTTGTTCGTAAAACACTCGCAATGGAATTTTTAATACTCCTCCTAGAGCTTTGATCCAAATTCGACGAAACTCGGTCAGCGTGAAGTCAAGACATTGAGGATGAAAGTTTGCGAGGGGATTTTTGATATCTCGAACGGTTTGGCCGTGGCGAGGAAACAAAATTATGGCGAGAAACGTGAAACAGGAAGTGTATCATAACTTCAGCACACATCAACCGATCTTGATGAAACTTCAGCAGTGTGTTCGCTGTAAGAGGACGATCACATGGATGTGACTATTGTGAGTCAAAGTTATAGCGCCACCAACTGGCAGCAGGAAGTGTGTCATTTTCAAAATGCTTTGAAATCACCCTCTAATTTTAACTCGATTTGCTTCAAACTTCATCTGTATAATGCAAATACATGGCAGATGAAGACCTGTAAATGGATTCTTGATATCTTTGAAACTGTTGCCGTGGCAACGCATCAAACTTTACCATTCTTTTAGGATGCTTTTAGGATGCTTTTGAGACTCTTAGCATGCTTCAAATTGCATGAAACTCGACAGACACATCACATTTATTAGCCAGTAGACATGTGCAACGTTTCAGAAACGGGTGTGGTGAGGGCTCAGTAGCGCCACCTTTTGACAAAAATGGGGTTGTTAGTTTTATCTACAGTTACAAAAATCAGTATGTATATTGTACTCCTCGAGCCGGACAACTTTCTAATTGACACTCATTAGCTAGGACCCACAGAAAGTCAGATATGTTTGTTTGAATGTAGAGAAAATCTCAGAATTTTGCCAGTCTCTCAGTGTCTCTCTGTGTGAGTGAGAGGAGGGGCGCCTGTCAGGTTAATTTTAACCCTTTATTTGCTGTGTGCAACTTCTCTGGCATTTTCGGGGGCCTTAACATCCTCTAAAACTCTTGAAACTTTGCACACGGGTCAGAACTCATGGCCATCAGGGCCGGGCTGAAGCTGGTAACCGGGCGTGGCAGGGCGGCTCGACAGCGCCCCCTGGACTGGGATTCAAAAATTTGTCCATAAATCAAACACACTTGCATGAATTAATATGAAACTCGGTACAATTAAAGATCACATCAGGCCAAACAACTTTCGTGCTCTAAGTTTTATGACAGTTCAAATGGAAGTTATTTATGAATTATGAATTATGGGTTGTTTGAATAATTGTCCTAGGAGAAATACATCAAATCACAATGCATGTGTTTACCAATCACAACCAAACTCGGTGTGCATGAAGTCAAGACATTGAGGATGCTCAATTCCGGACGGATTTTTGATATCTCGAACGGTCTGGCCGTGGCGAGGACATGAATTTTATGACTAAAAAAGGACACATAAAGTGTGTTATAACTTTGCTCAATTTACCTACAGTTACAAAACTTACCACGTATATTGTTCTCGTCAAGCCGATCAACTTTCCAATTTAAAGTCATTCGCTCTGAGCAACAGAAAGTCAGATATTGTAGTTTGAATGGATTTATTTCCCTGCGATTCTCTCTCTCTCTCTCTCTCTCTCTCTCTCTCTCTCTGTGTGTGTGTGTGTGGTGGGTTTGTGTGTGGGTGTGTGTGTCTGTGTGGGAGGGGAGGGCTGTTGTCTGTGTTTATGTGTGTGTGTGTGTGGCTGGCTGCGATTTTTCCTACAAGTCCTTGTCTCTAAGTCCTTGTCTTTTTGCATAACAATTTTGCATAACAATATTTTTAAATGACAAAATAGGCATATAACCCCCATCTTTTAAATGTATAGTTTGCTTTAAATAAAAGTAAGATTGTATTTGTAATTGAAGTTGAATGAATTTAAAATTCATGTGCTATATTTCAATATATTTGTTTTCCTTAAGATTTTAAAACACTAACTTCATTCTTATCTGAATTACAAATATTTGTTTCTGTATAAAATAATACTCTGACTAAAAACACATTTGATGTTTTTTTTTTTTTTTTTGGATTTTTATTTACATGTATTTATGTGTGTGTGTGTGTGTGTGTGTGTGTGGTGTGTGTGTGTGTGTGTGTGTGTGTGTGCATAAAGTGCAGGGTTTTTTTTAGATAAAGTAGAATTTCTATAACTATGTGTTGAACTAATAAATCACTCTTGTGTGTGTTAAACACAATCTACTTAATACAGACAACTTCATTATAAAGATAAATAACAAATCCAAAAAAATATGACAAAAAAAGCCATTACAAACTATATTAATGGAAAATACACATTGCTCTTTGTATTGTTGTAAAATATTCATGAAAAACAAGATAACAAAAATCAAAAAGATAAATTATTTTAGATATAGCCATGTTTTAAATGTATAGCAGAGATGTTAATTGAGGCAGCAACATACAAACTTTCTAGAACAACATGGACCTGAATAGCTGGTTTTTATGGAGGACAGTGAAGAGGAAGAGGGTGCAAATCAAACAGCTCATTCTCAGACTACACAGCAAACAGCTTAAGTTTTTAGTGCTTTGTTTGAGGTTTTTAGTGCTCTGTCCTATCTATTATCAACATATAATAGATAGAACAGAACAAGAAAGGCAATTAATAATCTGTCATTGCGTCACTGCATTATGATATGAAAGGCTCAGTACAGTGTGGCACAAAACGCATCCCGAGTGGAGAATGATGCGCTTAAAGCCACATGGAGTTACAGCGCACAGCGCATCGAGTCCGCATTGATGCAAGCTCTACAATACACTTCTTTTTGATAGTCAAAGCGGGGGTTACGTTTTTACACGTCGTACAGAATAACCCTAAAGGCACCAAGGTGGCGGTGCCACCGGCTTTATATTAAATATAAATATAGATGTGAGCAGCGATAAAGCGCCAAAGCCGGCGGTACCACCATCCCGGTGCCTTTGGGTAACTAAAGGCATCGAGGTTGCGGTGCCACCGGCTTGGGCCCGCAATCGCTGCTCGCAGCTATATTTGTTTATGTTGTTGCCATGACATTTTTTCAAAAATATATTTTTCTTATATACCATCACATATTTTCATATATGAAATTGTAAAAGTGAAATAAAAGTTTATGTTAAGTGTTCAGCTTTATGTTAACTCATGAGTGTATTAACGAAGCTTTTGCATGTAATAATGTAGCGCAGTGTTTTTCTTCATTACTATATATTTTAGTTATCAATAAAAACATGGTCATACTGGTCCATATATAGCAGTATATTGATAAATATAAACACTAGTTTTCAATAAATGGTAATGTATTATGTCATAAATTAACATTATATTTTCCTGTATATTCCCATATATTTTTGTTTCGTATGGTTAGATGTAGCTCTCACTGTTTTCTTCAGGTGGAGCCCTTCTTCGTGGTTCTCTCCCTGTTTGACGTGCAGAACAGTAGAAAAATATCTGCAGATTTTCATGTGGATCTAAACCACCCACTGGTCCGATCCATGATCCCACCACCAAGCGTGCAGATAAATGGAGGGGTGGACACTCCTCGTGGAGAAATGCTGCTTAGTGAACTGTTGGAGGAGATGCTGCAGTACCCCAGAAAAGTAAGAGGGCTGAACATTATATTTTCCTAGATAGATAGATAGATAGATGGATGGATGGATGGATGGATGGATGGATGGATGGATGGATGGATGGATGGATGGATGGATGGATGGATGGATAGATGGATGGTTGATAGATAGATAGATAGATAGATAGATAGACAGACAGATAGATAGATAGATAGATAGATAGATAGATAGATAGATAGATAGATAGATAGATAGATAGATAGATAGATGGATAGATGGATAGATGGTTGGTAGATAGATAGATAGATAGATAGATAGATAGATAGATAGATAGATAGATAGATAGATAGATAGATAGATAGATAGATAGATAGATAGATAGATAGATAGATAGATAGATAGATAGATAGATAGATAGATAGGGTTTGGATATGCAGTATATAGGTTTAAGAATATGTAGTTTGTCCAGTATGAAAAACACTATGTATATGGATATGGTATAAAAATCATTATGTTTATGGAATGTTCCCGTAAAACATGAAAACCCAACGTGTGTGTTTTTGTTTACTTAGCTATACTTTAGTAACAGTTTGTCCACAGAATTTAGCTTTATCTGACCTCCCTTCGGGGATATCCTAATTTGGAAAAACTATACATAAATAAAATACCCAATGTTTTCAGTAAGAGAAGTCTATGTCCTCGTTTTTGTTTTTAGGGTGTCTTCTCTGTGACGTGTCCTCACCCTGACATCTTTTTGGTTGCACGAATCGAGAAAGTTCTGCAGGAGGCATTACCCACTGCGCTGAGCCTACATGAAGAGCTCCGACTCCATCAAGGCAATGGGCCTAACATAATCACACACTCACACACACACACAGACACACATTAACAACACAGCTGATCTAAATATATACACAGACAAAACAGAAGCACCAAATACACAATGTCAATCAAAACACTAAGTGGTTATTACAGGGATAAGGAGAAGGATAATCAGGGCTTAGGATTCATAAACTTGCAAACAATACTACCACATCCCACAATGACCCTTGCAATATCCTGCCAAAATCTGCTTTACATTACCAACTAAAACTCCCGCAAGGCTCACAGGAACATGCTGTCGGCCCAGTTTACTATTAATAAAATGTCTCTTGAGAGGTGGTGGGAAACACTATGTGTTGTTTGCTTCACAGGTTGCACAGAAAGTTTTGAAGAATGCCAAGATGGCCTGCAGCAGACTGGGCCAGTACCGGATGCCTTTCGCATGGGCAGCCCGGTGAGACAAAACTGTCTGGAAATTCTCTGTTCTTCTCACTGTGTATATGACAATCATAATATTTAATCTTTTTGTTCTTTTCCACAGGCCTGTGTTTAAAGATGCCTCAGGAACTCTGGATAAAAGCGCTCGGTTCTCCGCGCTGTACCGGCAAGACAGTAATAAACTCTCAGAAGAGGATCTTTTCAAACTGCTGGCGGATTTTAGGAAGTCAGTATTCACCAAGTCATCAAACGTGTCTTCACTGTGATTCTTGTCCCTTTTACAGTAGTTTCAATCTATTAACTCTTTCCATGCCATTGACAGAAATTTCCATCATTTATGAGACAATACTTCCCTGCCATTTACTGAAATTTACGGCTTTCTGTATTTACACTGTTATACAGTAGGGGTGCTATTACACATCCTCTGAAAGAGTACTCAATCTCCTGTTCAAAACACAGGAGAAGACGACGCAGAAACAACCGATTGCATGTGTCAGCAAATGCCAATGTAAAAATAACGTCATTATCAACAATATTAAACAGCATATAAATAAAAAAAAACGACATAATGTTACTTAAAGAAAAATGTCGACCCATGACGAGCTATAGAACTGTGCAAGCTTTGGGGTTGTTTCTGGACTCGATCTGTCATATATGTTTCGATTATCGTTCGCAATACAATACAGATGTAGTCAAAAACATAGACATACATTATGCACATCTTTTTTATGAAACTTACCCACATTCAAGTGCATTAAGCTTGAATAAAACACTTTTTTCTTTTTTTTTAAGCATAAAAATTCTAGGGGTCAATAAAATTTTGTGAAAATTATCAAAAATGCTGGCAGAGACTACTTTTTTTTTTAATTAACGCTGGCGGGGAAAGAGTGTAAATCATCATATTCTTCTGCAGTGTATTTCCAGCTGTGGATGGTCCCACTGTTAGGAATGTGTTTTGTATCCACAGACCTGAGAAGATGGCTAAATTACCTGTCATCCTGGGTAACCTGGATGTGACCATTGATAATGTCCCTCCTGATATGGCTAGTAAGTCTTCAAAATATTTGTTAATGTAACCCTAATCCAATGCACATCTTATCTGATGATATTTCCGTCATATTTTCTTCCTTTTGTGCCATGAATTGGTCATTTGAACTCGAATTTTCTCCTCTCTGTTGCCTAGATTGTGTCACCCCATCCTACATCCCAGTGAGGCCTTTTGAAAGTAATGGGCCAAGCAATAGTGTTCTGTTGGAGGTGGAGGAATTTGTTCCCTGTATTGCCAAGTGCTCTCAACCTTTCACCACCTACAACAATCATCTATATGTCTATCCCAAGCACCTCAAATATGACAACCAGAAGTCTTTCGCTAAGGTACATTAGCATTTAGCATTTTTAGCATTAGCATTTTCTTGCAAAATAAGTTCCTTCGGCCAGAGGTATGACATAAGAGATAAAATTTGCACTTAGAGATTTGACAGTAAGTAGTTTTCAGGATCATGTTTTTTCTTTCTCTTATGTGACTCAGGCGAGGAACATTGCAGTATGTGTGGAATTCAGAGAGTCGGATGAAGAGGATGCTCAACCTTTGAAGGTAAACATCTGCCCCAAGACTTATAGAGAGTGTAGAATATACTTAATTTGACCAGAAGATAATATTGCTCCATGTTTATGCATGTCATTGTTCTGTGTAGTGTATCTATGGTCGTCCAGGAGGTCCTCTCTTCACCAAACATGCCTATGCTGCTGTTCTGCACCACCAGCAAAACCCAGAGTTTTCTGATGAGGTGATGAATGAGGCACTGAGATACATATTGTACATATTGTAGCAATGCATGACATAATTATATACTGTAAGTGGATAAATTATCTATATTGTGGGGTCCAACGGTGTGAGATCATATTGACAATCTGGGGGTTAAAATTAAAATCGAATTTAAACCAGAAAATAAACAGAACATTTTAGGTTTTTGAAACATTTTAAATAGAGCAAAAGTGGGATTTATCAAACATTTTTCAAATTTGTTACATTTGTATTCAAAATTTCCAATCAAATTGTTGTATGTTCATAATATAATATTATAATACATCATTATTTGTGATGAAAGCATTTAAAGAATTTTCACTTTATTTTAAAATCACGAAAAACGTTTTATTGGTAGTTATAACACAGTCTCATCCCAAGAAGTCATATAACTGACGTCTTGGGACGTCTTTTGACCATACGTCAACATCCGCCTTTTTAGGGTACCCTTAAACGTCGGTTACATGACGATCCCGGGCCGTCATACAACTGACGCTTTACCTTTAACGTCGGTTAGGTGACGGGGTAGGTTTAGGTCTGGGGTAGGGTTAGGATCCGATAACGTCATCTAACCGACGTTTAAGGGTACCCTAAAAAGGCAGATGTTGACGTATGGTCACAAGACGTCAGTTATATGACGTCTTGGTAGTTAATTTCTTTAGTATAATGTTAATAGTGCACCAGTTATCCAAATATAAGAGATTTTATCACTGTATTTTCAGATTTAGATATACAGTGTTTACTTTTATATATTTCAAATATTCAGGATTCTTTCCTTTTTGGTCCCGACTTAATTTTTTGTTTTGTGATGTACAGTAAGATGACATGTTCTGACTGATCTTACATTAAAAAAGTCTTATGTGTATATCTTGCAGATCAAAATCGAGTTGCCCACACAGCTTCATGAAAAGCATCACCTGCTCTTCACTTTTTACCACATCAGCTGTGACAGCAGCACAAAGAAACGGGACATAGTGGAGACCCCAGGTACAGCATGCTGAATAAAGCAGACAAGGCTAATATGTTTAGGCATCCAGGCTCCAGAAACTTGCATTTCTGGTACTTTTAGCTTGTTATGCATAATATTTATGCATTACAGCATTAAGAGAGGTGAAGTGTAGTCTTTGGATGTGCTGAATGTTTTCTCACTTCTGTCTGTTTCTCTGTCAGTGGGCTCTGCCTGGCTTCCTTTGCTTAAAGATGGTCGTGTTGTTATGAGTGAGCAACTCATCTCTGTGGCATCCAACCTACCAAATGGTTACCTCAGCTGCCAGGAGGGTGTAAGCAAGGTAAACACACTATGCATAGTCTTAACAAAAACCTTCCCATCTTGGCAAAAATTGCAGCCATTTGTGGACCAAATGGGAACCTGTATCTTTTGAGACTGTGTGTGCGTGCGTGTGTATGTGCGTGAGTAGTCTAATTTGCTATTTGGATGTACTATGTGAATATCAAGATCTAATTATTATTGACTTTTTGTCTTAGTGGATCTTATTGCATAGAATCAGTTTTTTTATATATACTGTATATATACAGTATATCTCAGAGATTGTTCTATCATAGCTAACATCAACTTAAACACTTAGACATTTCTCCTAAAATTCCGTAAGAAAGTCTTTGAGAATTTGATGAGGAGTCTTTGAGTTTGTGTTGAAATCTCTTTTGAAACACTTTAGCACATACACAGAGACATAAAAATCACTGAGCTCTTTTCTCAGGAAAATGTAATTAAGAAATCTGAGAAGGCATGTAACTTCATCAAAAGTCTCTATTTGTCCTCTTTTAATCTCATTGCTGTCTAGGAGAACTAATTGAGACATTAAAAAGATCTTTCAGTGGATGATCTGTCGTTATAATTAAAATAAACCATTTAAAATTGATGTTGTGTTTATGGATGTTGAATTTGCAGCACTCTAGTCCTGAGATAAAGTGGGTGGATGGAGGACGTCCTCTCTTCAAAGTGTCCACACATCTGGTCTCTACCATATACACTCAGGTATGACTTACAAAGGATATAGATCCTAATTATGACGTTATTAACATTCAGAATCAATAAGGTATGTTTCAAGTAGTTCAAGTACTGTAGTTTTGGCATGCTAATGAAAAGGGTAGTGCTGATATTCTTGGTCTTGGTGAACTAGATCTGCTATGAATGCTGCTGCTGCTATGATTAGTCATATGTTTTTTATTAATGTAGTCCCACTATATAATTTAAGCATATCTATTCATCTCCTCAGGATCAGCACCTGCACAACTTTTTTCATCATTTCCAGAGTATGCAGTCTGGTGCCACCCGTCCAGCTGAGGGTGAGCTTGTCAAATACCTCAAGGTGAGCATGGAGAAGTTAGAGAAGCAGGTTTATTCTGATTTAAATATTATTATTATAAAAAAAAAAAAAACATTACCCATAAATTTCCAGAGTCTTCATGCCATGGAAGGTCATGTTATGATCAACTTCCTGCCGACCATTTTAAACCAACTGGTTCATGTTCTGACCAACGCCAGTAATGAGGATGTGGCTGTAAACACCACCAGGTGAGAGAGCAGGAGTTGCCAAAATCAGAACACCAGATCCAATCCTTTCTGTTTCTCACATGCTCTCTTGTTGTTCACCCGTCTCCCCTGCAGGGTGATGGTCCACATTGTTGCTCAGTGCCACGAAGAGGGTCTAGAACATTACCTGAGGTCATATGTCAAGGTAAGCCAAGTTCTGAAACATTTGACCATGTACAATGTCCTACTTTTTGAGCAGTTTCTAAAGTAGACTTGGTTACATGATCTTCTTCATTCCAGTACGTGTTTAAAACAGAGTCCTATTTAACCAGTAACAGTAAGACAGTGCATGAAGAACTGGCCAAAGCCATGACATCCATCTTAAAGCCTTCAACTGACTTCCTTACTAGCAACAAGCTTCTCAAGGTACTGAAAACAACGCTCTGTTTTAACAAGTTTTTTGTATTTGTCATCGGTTAAAATGTATACTTTGGTGTTTCAGTATTCGTGGTATTTTTTTGAAGCCCTGGTGAAGTCAATGGCACAGTTCCTGATGGAAAGTGGCAAGGTCAAGGTAAACATAATCATATGCCTCTCTCAGAACTACTCCTTACAAACTTTTCAATGGTACCCATGGGTTTTTGCTAAAATATATTTAAATAAAAAATAGTTTTTGCCTCAACAATGGATATTTGCCCCAACAATGGAAGACTTTTGAAAAGAGATCCCAGAGGTTTTATTGTAGTAACAGTTACTGTATTAACTATGGATTTTAGATTTTTTTTACAATGGTTTTTGTAAGGTATGCTGTATTAGGTACTTCACGATGTTCCTTTCATTATTTGTCTGAGCCGTGTTGTTGTATATGTAGCTGTCCAGGAACCAGCGCTTCACGGCTTCGTTCCACCATGCTGTGGAGACATTGGTGAACATGCTGATGCCCACATCACACAGAAGTATAAGGATAACCTGGATGCTGCCCGCAATGCCAATCACAGCCTGGCCGTCTTCATAAAGGTACCGCCAGAAGAAGAGCTGCTCTCTCTACTATGAGTGTCAGAAATGTATTTCTATCTCAGCTATTGTCCAGAGAGTGTAAAAGCTTTGTCCAGAGTAAATGCTTTGTCAAATTGTCCTTCCCCATCCCAACAGCTAACACAACAGGGTGTGCTTCGTACTTCACAACAGCGATATATTTGATTACATTTACCCTCAGGAACTGAACCAATTAGTTCTGTATTGAACCAATTCAATACAGAACAATAAGTCGGGAATGGCACCTACAGTTGCCACTTTAGCATGTACTTGCTACCTGCAACTGTCAGTTTCCTGCCATCAGGACAAGTCCAATTCACCGTTGAAATTTGAGGTGCGATCGCTCCCACAGTACTAAGAAATAAGGGGCAGAACAGCTCTTTGTCTGTCTTTGGTGTTTTAACACTTACTATGAGCAACTGATTTAACTCTGAAAAAACATATTAATATTTGATCATTTCATCAGGAAAGATCATCTATGAAGTTGTGTTTAAATGTTTGTATCATTTCATGACAATTTGAAGTAATGATTTAACAACAAGGCTTTCTCGCTAACTGTCCTACAGCGCTGTTTTACCTTCATGGATCGAGGATTTGTCTTCAAGCTGATAAACAATTACATCACCTGTTTCGTACCCGGAGATCCCAAGGTACACAACAACATTGTTGCTAATTCTACAATATACAATAAAATATATTGTTTTAATAACTGTTATAATCAAATCCAGTTTAATGTTCAAAGGTCTGTGGCCGGTAAGATCACTAA
>NW_024121612.1:0-25163 GCF_016745375.1 Pimephales promelas
TAAACTTGGTCTGAAAATTTGGTCCATAAATCAAAACACTGCGCGAGCGATCCGGTTGTTTGTGTTTGTAGCTCCGGAGAATTTCTTCACAAATCCTTGATTTTCTTCTTTACCACTTATTTATAAACAAGCACTTTCTATTTTATATTATATGAACTTATCCTCGATAGTATTCCTTATAAAAAACAATTGGATTGCTTTGATATCGCTACTTATATCCAACCTCCCTAAATCCTGGCTACTAGCCTTTAGCCCGCTAGCATTCCACGCGTGCCCTCTCGCCTATTTGATCGTCTCATTTTACACCCGTTTCACTGAATCCTGGTTATTTCCGACATTTCAATCCTAAATTAGTAGTGATAGTTGTAGTATCACTACTAATTTACTGATCATCCGTTATAATGGCGAACATATCAGATGCGTGTCTAACATTACCTTTGAGTGCAGATGAAGACACATTCGAGCTCTTCACGGTGAAGCAGGAGCTGGAATACGTCGAGAAACAGATCCGCGGTCTGCTGGTGAAGCAAGCCGAGCTGCTGGATCGGCGCTCAACGCTTGAAGCATCACGCGCCGACGCTAACAAATCAAATCACTCTTTGACTCCGAGTTCATCTACGCCGTACGTTACTCTGCCGAGGAAGATGCGATCATCTAAGGCTTCATTCACTCCGGCACCGAAACAACATGGACCATGGATCACACAGCGGAAGACTCGAGCCAGGACCAGAGCTGCCTCTCCGCCCCTCCCGGTCTTCGAGATCTCCACCCGGAACCGCTTCTCCCCTCTTCGCGAGCCGGAACGCGATGACGCCGTGATCATCGGCACATCCATAGTCCGCCATGTCCGCGCTAATTCGGATAAAGGTAAAGTGCGCACTCACTGCTTTCCTGGTGCTCGTGTTCTTGATGTTGCTGCACAGGTTCCCGAGATCCTGAACGGGGACGAGCGCGTCGGAGCTGTTGTGCTGCACGCGGGAGCGAACGACATCAGGCTGCGGCAGACGGAGGTTCTGAAGAAGGACTACAGGAGCCTGATCGAGACGGTACGCAGCACAGCGCCTAAAGCAGCGATCATCGTGTCTGGACCGCTTCCCACGTACAGACAAGGACAGGAAAGGTTCAGTAGACTTTTTGCATTAAATGAATGGTTAATGTCATTGTGTAATGAACAGGGGCTGCACTTTGTAAATAACTGGCATCTGTTTTGGGAAAGACCGAGACTGTACAGCACAGATGGTCTCCATCCCAGCCGAATCGGAGCGGCTGTGCTGTCGGACAACATTTCCAAGACATTACGCACCAGATGACTAATGAGTCAAAGTCCAAATTACAGCCTTTGCGGTCCAAACTTAACTAATAAGCATAGTGTGGAACATTATATAGAAACTGTGTCTATTCCTCGTTTAGTGAAGCCAAACAATAAATCTAGTGTAGGATCTAGCAAAAATCTTATTGTAATTAAACCAGAAAATCTAAATATCAGTCAACAAAAACAATTTCTAAAGCTAGGTCTCCTAAACATTAGATCGCTCACACCTAAGGCGGTTATCGTAAATGAAATGGTCACAGACAATAACTTCGATGTTCTGTGCCTTACTGAAACCTGGCTTAAACCAAATGAGTATTTCGGTCTAAACGAATCTACTCCGCCAGGATACTGTTATAAACATGAGCCTCGTCTGATCGGTCGTGGCGGCGGTGTTGCAACAATCTATAAAGATATTTTTAATATTACTCAGAAAACAGGTCACAGGTTTAATTCATTTGAAGTACTTGTGCTAAATGTTACGCTCTTAGATGTAAGAAGGAAATCTATATTATCTCTAGCCCTGGCTACTGTATATAGACCTCCAGGGCCATATGCTGAATTCCTAAAAGAGTTCGCAGACTTTCTCTCGGATCTATTGGTAAATGTCGATAAAGCAATAATTGCTGGAGATTTTAACATACACGTAGATAATACAAATGATGCTTTAGGGGCTGCGTTTACAGATTTATTAAACTCCTTTGGGGTCAAACAAAACGTCAGTGGTCCCACTCATCGTCTAAATCATACACTAGATTTAATTATATCATATGGAACCGATCCAACTGATATAGATATTATACCGCAAAGCGATGATGTCACTGATCATTACATGGTGACTTGCATAATACGTACTGCTGAAATATGTCATGTTGCGCCACGTTATAGACCAGGCAGAACAATCCTTCCAACCACTATAGATGGATTTTCAAATAGCTTACCTGATCTATCTAAGCTGCTAAGTGAACCCAAACAAACAGATGAATTAGAGGAAATGACTAGCAGTTTAAGCACCATTCTTACTAGTACATTAGATATTGTTGCGCCAATTAGATTAAAAAAGGTTCGAGAGAAAATTAAAGCACCGTGGTACAACAGTGCTACGCATGCTATCAAGAGAGAAACTCGCAACTTAGAGCGTAAATGGAAACAAACTAATTTAGAGGTCTTTAGAATCGCGTGGAAAGACAGTATGTCACGTTATAAAAAGACACTAAAAACAGCCAGGGCTGAGCATCTCCGCAAACTAATCGAAAATAACCAAAATAATCCAAGGTTTTTATTTAACACCGTGGCTAGACTAACAAATAAACAGACATCACCAGAGCAAAATATACCTTTACAGTTTAGTAGTAATGATTTTATGAATTACTTCAATGCGAAAATAGAAAGCATCCGAAACAAAATTATAAATGTACAATCCGCTATGGTGTCTTATGATTCAGCTTCAATTATGGACCCTCTAGAACAACTAAACCGCTTTACAACGATAGGACAGGAGGAGCTAAATAAACTTATCATTGCATCTAAACCAACAACTTGTTTATTAGATCCAATACCCACTAAACTACTGAAAGAACTATTACCTGTAGTGGAAGAGCCTCTCCTCAATATTATTAACTCGTCTTTATCTTTAGGTCATGTCCCAAAAATATACAAGCTGGCTGTAATAAAACCGCTCATTAAGAAACCGCAATTAGATCCAAATAACTTGGCAAATTACAGACCCATTTCAAATCTTCCATTTATGTCCAAAATACTTGAAAAAGTAGTGTCCGCTCAATTGTGCTCTTTTTTGCAAGAAAATGATATCTATGAAAAATTCCAGTCAGGATTCAGACCGCATCATAGTACAGAAACTGCGCTAGTTAAAATTACAAATGATTTACTTTTAGCTTCTGACCAAGGCTGTATCTCAATACTAGTCCTACTTGATCTTAGCGCTGCGTTCGACACTATAGATCATATAATACTCTTGGATCGACTACAAAACTTCACCGGTGTCCAGGGACAGGCATTAAGCTGGTTTAGATCGTACTTATCGGACCGTTCTCATTTTGTCTGTTTAAATGGGAAAAAATCAAAGATAACGTCAGTAGACTATGGAGTACCGCAAGGATCAGTTTTAGGCCCTCTGCTATTCTCAATATATATGCTGCCACTTGGTAATATTATAAGAAAACATGGAATTAATTTCCACTGTTACGCTGACGACACTCAATTATATATTTCATCACGACCAGATGAAAACACTAACTCATCTAAAATGACAGAGTGTCTCAAAGATATAAAATGCTGGATGACGCGTAATTTCCTGCTATTAAATTCAGATAAAACGGAGGTATTACTTATTGGTCCAAAAAACTACTCACAAAACCTCTCACAATACAACTTTAATATAGACGGATGTCCTGTTACTTTATCCACAACAGTAAAAGACCTGGGTGTTATACTAGACCGCAACTTGTCGTTCGAAAATCATATTTCATATGTTACAAGAACAGCCTTTTTCCACCTTAGAAACATTGCTAAGCTACGTAACATGCTATCTATTTCTGATGCAGAAAAATTAGTTCACGCATTCATGACCTCGAGACTAGATTACTGTAATGCTTTATTAGCCGGTTGTCCTGCATCCTCAATAAACAAGCTACAGTTAGTACAAAATGCAGCTGCTAGAGTTCTTACTAGGTCAAGAAAATATGATCATATAACACCGATTTTATCATCTCTACACTGGTTACCTATTAAGTTCCGCATCAACTACAAAATACTACTACTGACCTATAAAGCCCTAAATGGTTTAGCACCTATGTACTTAACGGACCTTCTTTCGCCCTACAATCCACCGCGTTCCTTAAGATCACTAAATTCAAGGCTTCTGGTCATTCCTAGGATATCGAAGTCCAGTAAAGGAGGGAGGGCGTTCTCGCATTTAGCTCCAAAACTCTGGAATGGCCTTCCCGATACGGTCCGAGCCTCTGACTCGCTGACACAGTTTAAAACTAGATTAAAGACGCATCTCTTTAGTCAAGCATTCACATAATGCTTACCTTCTAGTCCTCTGTTATGCCATACGGAACCGTTTGCCACTGAAACTGCTTAACGCACCAGTGGGGCTCGACAGCCTCTTAGACAAACGGGTCGGCGCGTATGGTTGGGTTGCGGAGAGTTCGGGTTACGGAGAGTTTGTGAGTTATAACGGAAATTATTATGAACATCAGCTATGCTAATTATTTCCCATCTGCCTTTCTGCTGTTATCTCGGGACGCTTGTCCCGAGAAAAATGGCGTTCGTCAGGTCCAGTTTTGTGTCCAGCCTCTCACGGGGATTTCGGATGCCCCAACGCCTGTGATGAGACGACTCAACGCCTGTGATGAGACGACTCAACGCCTGCGATATGTTATGGCGCCGTTTGATTCATAAACAATATTTATATTTAATATTTATATTTAAACAATATGAATGTAAGCCAGAGGAGAACTGGCCCCCGACTGAGCCTGGGTTCTCCCAAGGTTTTTTCTCCATCCAATCTGATGGAGTTTGGTTCCTTGCCACTGTCGCCTTGCTTTTGGCTTGCTTTGAGCTTGCTCAGTTGGGGTTATTTATTTAGTGTTAGCAATGTTGTTGATCTGTGTTGTGCTACTTACATGTTATCACTGTGAAGCTGCTTTGATACAATCTGTATTGTGAAAAGCGCTATATAAATAAATGTGACTTGACTTGACTTGACTTGCATATGTTAATATGAACTTGGGTACACAATATTAGAATCTCATCGTTTCATAATATAACTCACACATCTTACTTTTTACCCCGCAGCCAACAGGAAGTCGCTATTTAGGGTTGTGTTTAAAAACACATGCAATGGAATTTAAATTATTGCTCCCAGAGCACTGAACCAAATTCGACAAAACTCGATCAGCGTGAAGTCAAGACATTAAGGATGAAAAAGTGCCACAGGATTTTTTGATATCTCGAACGGTTTGGCCGTGGCGAGGAAACGAAATTATGGCGAGAAACATGAAACAGGATGTGTTATAACTTCAGCATACATTAACTGATCTTGATGAAACTTCAGCAGTGTTTTCGCTGTAAGAGACCGATCACATGGATGTGACTATTGTGAGTCAAAGTTATAGCGCCACCAACTGGCAGCAGGAAGTGTGTCACTTTCAAAATGCTTTGAAATCACTCTCTTATTTTTAACCGATTTGCTTCAAACTTCATCTGTATAATGTAAATACACGGCAGATGTAGACCTGTGAATGAATTTTTGATATCTTTGATACTGTTGCCGTGGCAACGAAACAAACTTTAACATTCTTTTTTGATGCTTTTGGGACTCTTAGCATGCTTGAAATTGCTTGAAACTCAACAGATACATCACATTTATTAGCCAGTAGACATGTGCAACTATGGCAAAAGATTAAAGTAATGTCAAAAAAGTAAACACTAAAAGCCTCATATCTTCTAAAAATGTAATTATACATCATTTGTTTCTAAATTAAATTATACAAATATTATAACTTCCCCAATTTTCCTTTTTTTCATTTAAGAATTATGTTTACGTTCAAAAACAGCCAGAATTGTTGTAAAATTCATAAAAAAAATAATAATCTGAGTCATACGTAGTGCTATACTGCCCTCTTGTGTTCAATATCAGGTAGGCCTATTGTGTATATTCCCACCGGTTAATCAACGTGTGACTCCGCTGGGACTTGGGAGCTTTTAAATCGCTTACTTAAAACCGAAAGTCAAAATACGGATGTCCGCACAAGACATTAATGGTGTGGAGTAGAGCGAGCATTTTAAATAAATTCCTATTAAGTAGGATTGAACTAAACAGAAAGAATGTTCACTCTGTTCTGCTGGTTCCTCGCTGGTGGATCATATGATTACTTTGTCATAATCTATGACAAAAATGCTATTATAAACCATATTAATAATAGATAATACACATTGCTCTTATTTTTGAAAAATACATTCATGAAAAACAAGATAACAAAAATCATAAAAAGATATAGCCATGGCTGCTATAAATGTTTGAAATGCATAGGACAGATGTTTAATGACGCAGCAACATATAATTGAAAGGCAATTAATAATCTGTCATTACGTCACTGCATTATGATATTACGGCTCCAATACGGTGCAGCACAAAGCACTTATGTGCATCCCGAGCGGAGAATGATGTGCTTGAAGCCACATGAAGTTACAGCGCATTGAGTCCGTATTGAAAAGTTCAAAGCACAAAGGAAATACATATTTATGAACAGTGTATTATACATTATCTATCTATGCAATAGTTTATTGAGCCTTTCTTTTAAAGGTTTTAAATTTCAGTTACTGTGTGCGTGAAGAACAATTATAGTGCTCTGACTCTAGTGTTGTGATCTAACCGACAGCGTCCGACACCCGGTAGAAAGTAACACGGTTAAGTTACAGCAATAAAGTCCAGCAAGAAAAAGTTTCTTCATTCGAAAATATAGACCTTTAGACCTTTATCTTAAAGATCCAGTATAATAGGATTAACATTGAATCATCTTGAAGATCGTTTCATCATTGACTGTAACCGAATGCGACGTGCTGTTTGAATGCTGAATGGAGAATGACTGACAGGCGCAGAGAGGGAAAAGTTTACGTGTTCTTGAATTTAATGACTTAAATATTAATTTCTATATCACATAATAGCTTCAGAACACTAATAATACAGTACACAAAAACTTTATGGTACTTTAGAAAGTTTTTGTGCCTTTGTGCCTACATAGAATAGTATATGCACAATATAGAATTTGAATCAGCCTCGTCAAAGATGGCAGTGTCAGAGCCGATACCGATCCTGAGTATCTAATCGGCGCACTTCTTTTCAACAGTCAAATTGAAATTGAAATTGCTTGAAACTCAACAGATACATCACATTTATTAGCCAGTAGACGTGCAAAGTTTCAGAAACGGGCATGGTGCAAGGACTAAATAGCGCCACCTTTTGACAAAAGTGGGGTTGTTAGTTTTATCTACAGTTACAAAAATCGGTATATACATTGTACTCCTCAAGCCGGACAACTTTCTAATACATAGTCATTAGCTCGGACCAAGAGGAAGTCAGATATTTTGGTTTGAATATGGTGAGCCTCTCTCTGAGCCTACGTCCCTGTATGGCAAGCCCTTTTAACATTTAAAAGCTAAGTTTGCCTATCCGGAATTAACATTGTAGATATCAACAACGTCTTTCTGTCTAGTCGTAATTACATTTTGGATAGTTTGTATTATCATTTAAGATATCTGTAACATAATTGTGACTAGTCGAAATGACAGAGTATGGCAAGCCGTTTTAACATTTAATCATGAAAGGGCCAAAGCCTTCGGCACCGCCACCCGGGTGCCTTTAGGTAACTAAAGGAACCGGGGTTGCGGTGCCTCCGGCTTGGGCCCGCCATCGCTGCTCGCAGCTATATTTATTATTATTTTGTAACCTTTTGGGCATTTTTGGGGCCCTTAACGTGCTCGAAAACTCTTGAAACTTTGCACATGGGTCAGAACCCGCGGCCATCAGAGCCGGGCTGAAGCTGGTACCCGGGCGTGGCAGGGCGGCTCGTCAGCGCCCCCTGGAACGGGGTCCGAACACTTGGTCCATAACTCAAACAAGTTTGTATATAATAATATGAAACTCGGTACACATGTTGATCTCATAGTTTCATCTATACCTCGCGCTTTTACTTTTTACCCCAGCCCAACAGGAAGTCGGCTATTGAGGTTTGTTTGTAAAACGCTCGCAATGGAATGTTAAATACTCCTCCTAGAGCTTTGATCCAAATTCGACAAAACTCGGTCAGCATGAAGTCAAGACATTGAGGATGAAAGTTTGCGAGGGGATTTTTGATATCTCGAACGGTTTGGCCGTGGCGAGGAAACGAAATCATGGCGAGAAACGTGAACCAGGAAGTGTGTTATAACTTCAGCATACATTAACTGATCTTGATGAAACTTCAGCAGTGTGTTCGCTGTAAGAGGACGATCACATGGATGTGACTATTGTGAGTCAAAGTTATAGCGCCACCAACTGGCAGCAGGAAGTGTGTCACTTTCAAAATGCTTTGATATCACCCTTTTATTTTTACCCGATTTGCTTCAAACGTCATCTGTATAATGTAAACATACGGCAGATGTAGACCTGTGAATGGATTCTTGATATCTTTGAAACTGTTGCCGTGGCGACGCATCAAACGTTACCATTCTTTTAGGATGCTTTTGAGACCCTTAGCATGCTTGAAATTGCATGAAACTCGACAGACACATCACATTTATTAGCCAGTAGACACGTGCAAAGTTTCAGAAACGGGCGTGGTGAGGGCTCAGTAGCGCCACCTTTTGACAAAAGTGGGGTTGTTAGTTTTATCTACAGTTACAAAAATCGGTATGTATATTGTACTCCTCGAGCCGGACAACTTTCTAATTGACACTCATTAGCTAGGACCCACAGAAAGTCAGATATGTTTGTTTGAATGTGGTCTTGCTCAATCTGAGCCTACTGTCTTTGCCTGTCTGTGTATGTGTGTGTGTTTGTAGGGGGAGGGGTCTTAACCATTTCACTCCTGTGTGTATGGCCTGCATAAAAAATAAATGCCTTAAGCCTGGTATTTTTTTAAATAAGTTTTTTATTTTTTATAAGTAAAGGCATATAACCAGTTTAATTGTAGTGCATTAATAGTTTTATATAATTAGTTTATTAATTAAATTAACTTGGTCCATAAACTTGATCTGAAAATTTGGTCCATAAATCAAACACACTTGCATGTAATAATATGACTTGAGTGTTAATCACATCATGTTTTCAGTTTGAATATAAAATATATAAATTATGTAAAAAAAATAAAGTTGATCCAGCTGGAGCGCAGGCTGAGAATAGCGCTGTCATGACTGGATCAGAGATCATCAGTCATGCCCTCTCATACCTTACGCGCACACCACGCCCACTTACATCAGATCACATCAACATGTCAGCCGGAGGGATAACGAGGGTCGTCGCTTTTGGATTCAAGAATTTCTTACAACAAGATGGCAAAAGAACAGCGCTTTGCAAGACATGCAACGTTAAGATCGCGGACAGTCAGATGACAACCTCCAATTTCGTCCGTCATTTGAAGAGCCATTCTGCCCAGTAAGTGCTTGTCAATTTGTTAATGTTATCTGGTTAGCTCGTTCGTAGTTAGCTAGCTAATGTAAGTTAAAGGAGAACTCCGGCGCAAAATTACACATTGTTACCTAGTCAACCGTTATCTGAGATTTGTTTTCATGACTGCCGAATGTAAATAGTTTTATCTATAAAAACAGTTTAGCCTATAAGTGACGTCCGACATTCTGCATATTGTGTTATTTTGTTAAGCCCCACTAAAGGCATAAAAAACTGTAAAGCACAATCAAGTTTTCACACTATATTCCAAGACTTCTAAAGTCATTCAATAGCTTAATGTGTGGTAAAATTAATATTTTAGTCTCTAAGTTAAAGTTAACGGAAAGTCATCTCGCCTCAGTCATTCTCCATGCATCAGCATTAGCGCGTCGCGTTCGGTTGCGACAGTAACACGACGACACTCTCTTCAAGATCAATGTTCCCAATATTATACTTTATTTGTAGATAAGGCATAAAGGTCTATGATTTGCATAAAATGACTATCTTGCTGGAGTGGAGTTTATTGCCCTTTAGAATACACTAAGCATTAGTGCTGCACGATTAATTATATCGCAGTCGTAATAGCGATCTCAAACCTATGCAATTATATAACGCAAAATGCCGCGATTTTATATGAAATAAACAAAGTAGGGCTATTAGCGCAGCATCTCTTCTTTTTTGTCATCCTTTGACTAGTGTTACAAGATCCCCCTCTTATTGGTTCAAATGCATTTTCGCATTTTGCACGACAAGAAGTGAAAAGCTGCCTGTGAGTGCCCTAGATTAGAATAGATGAGACTCGCATAATGCGCATGCACTGACCGTGTGCCAGCCCAGAATAAACAGTTCTCTTTCGAGCTTGAACGAACAATAGCACACACAATTATGCCAAAATGTGGTTTTGTCTAGTATCTTCATAACATAAGAAAAGTCTATGGATGAAAAGAGTTATGAGGCGCGTGTGAGATCCGCGTCTCGGCAACGGGTGCTCTTAAAGGGCCAGCAGCGAATAAAGCGTTCTTTCAGTAAAGTTAAAAGAACAAAGGGAAATTAGAAAATTACTCACTGATCTTGAGTAAAGAACTTTTGTAGCTTTTATAAGGATTATTTTATATATAATTTATGATTCAGGCAGCGCAGACTGTTTGATAACTTTATTCAATTTCTGTACCTGTTAAGACAGGAAGGGCACAGGTAAATATGTTTTTTATTATGGGTTTATGTGGGGATTGTTTGAAGTTCACTTAATTTAAAAGCTGTTATATATTTTTTTTAAGCCTAATAATTTTTTAAAAAGTTGATGGCTTTCAATTGATGGAATCACTGTAATGTTGGTTTGGTTGATGGTTTATTGATCATTATAGGTGTTATCAATCATTTATTGTTGTTGTTGTTTTTAGTTTGAGTTGAGAAATAAACATTAATCTGTGTGTGCATTTTACTTTAGAACCAAGCAAGTTGGACTCATGAAACCATTTTATTATATCGGAGTCGCAAATCGCAATTGCAATATTGGCTCAATAATGGCAATATGACATTTTCCCAAATCGTGCAGCCCTACTAAGCATAGATTATAGATACCATCCCTTCGCTATGTTCTTTTCAATGTGAAGCGTTGCGTGCTGTGACTTGGTGTTGCTTCAAGTGCATCATTCTGCACACGGGATGCGCATGATTGCTTATAATACTTTGGGGAGACAAGGGGGCGTGGCCTAAGGGAATATCACTCGTGATGTTAAGTGATGTTACCCCGCCATCGCTGATACAACCTTTAGCAGTCATGTTTTTGCTTCTTGAGAGAGAGAGAAAGTGTGTGTGTGTGTGTGTGTGTGTGTGAGCAGTGGCGGTTCTAGGCGGGGGCCTGGGGGGGCCAGTGCCCCTGCGACAACAAGCTTGGACCCCCTTGTGGCCCCCCTAAATGTGGAGTCAGTGTGAAATATTTTTTTTATAGTGTGTCACGCATTGAGCATGACAGTCACTCGTTTCAGTCTTTTGTCTCACACTCCCGTCACACATTGTATTTCTCATGCGGAAAAACTATTAATAATATATTTAATATACGCAATTTCTCTGGCCGCGCCGCTCTCACGTGAGAATCAAGCGCGTCTCGCCTGGAGTTCAGCAGTCGACCCTGCTACGCATCAGCCAATCAAAAAAAGAGAAGTGCTACTTAATAGCCAATCAGAAAAGGGCACTATTGTATCTGGGTAAAATTTAACGCAACAACCAATGAAAAAAAGCATATCCTGGAATTGTTCATATGATTCTGTTACAACATCTTCCGAAAGTTTCTTCACCCGTCCCACAGATGAAACTAATCACTGGAGCTCCGAACATCACTTGGAGCACGGAGTAAGTCATGATCTCCTGTTTTAATGTTACAACAAATTCACAACTTGTTTGACAAAAACTATGACAACTTGACTGATGTAAGATGAATCTTTCCCGTAGCGTAAGCTAGCTTACGCAATGCTCGTTCCCTCATCTAGAGAGAACCGAGGTTACGTTAGGTAATCGATTCGTTTCCCATTTAATTAGTATCAGTCTGTAACTTAGACAACAGTTTTACAGCCTGTTCACTGACAACACCTGCTCAGAACAAGTAGTCTAGGCCTAGTCATCTTATTACACGAATCACGATGACTGACATATTGTCACATTATAAACATCTCTCTCTCCAAATAGGCTTAATAATTTTATTAGCACTAGATAAATTAAAGTGTAATGCATAGTCGATTTTAAAACATCTCTCTCTCCAAATAGGCTTAATAATTTTATTAGCACTAGATAAATTAAAGTGTATTGCATAGTCGATTTTATAGGTCACTTTTAAAATCATGTCATATTTTATAATTATATCCTGGCCAAGGATGCATTAATTATTGCTTCTGTCTTTCAAAGATGTCAGGAAAAAAACAATTATAAAAAAGCTCATTCACCCTGAGAGGAAAGCCCCCTAAAAAGGCCAGTTTAGAGGATAATTTGCTGATCTTTTTGCAAAAAAAAAAAAAAAAAAAACCCACAAAAATCGTAGATTAATTTGTAAAAATTATATATATATATATATATATATATATATATATATATATATACATACTGTATATTCAATGTAAAAAAATAAAATGGAAATTCAAATACAGACTGATATATGTAATGCAAATGTAAAAATATAATGGAAATGCAAATTGTTGGATAATTATAAACATGGTATTTTGCTTATTTATGCATTCAGTGCAGTGCAGAAAATGATAAGGTCTAAATGTAACTGGCCCCTCTAACAGTACAACTGGCCCCAGCTTGGCCCCCCCAGTTGAAATGGTCTAGAACCGCCACTGTGTGTGTGTGAGAGAGAGAGAGAGAGAGAGAGAGAGAGAGAGAGAGAGAGAGAGAGAGAGAGAGAATGTAACAAAGTTTAATATTGTTTGTAAACTGTGTTTGAGAGAGAGGAAGGTGTTCAGAGAGTCTGTAGGATGTTAAGCTGTTATTTGTTTTATGGACTCAATGTTGAAAATTTAAAACATTTCAAACACACTGTTGGCAGAAGTGAAAAATAAATAATTTTATGAAGTTACAATTTTGTTTGATTCCATGGTGTATTTTACTGAACATGAGTATTTACAATGCAAATTATTGTAATTTACTGGCAAATACTTATCTTGTCTTTTCATTTTATTAAGATCAGATTCTGCATGTAAAATTAAAATAATAAGGTGACTTGACTTGCACTTGACTTAACCTACTACAAGACTTGACTTGACTTGACATAGCCTGTGACTTGACTTGACTTGCCCCCCCCCCCAAAAAAAATACTTGGGACTTACTTGAGACTTGACGGTTAAGACTTGAGACTTACTTGAGACTTGCGTGACCTGCGCCCATCTCTGCTCTAAGTTTTAAGACAGTTCAAATGGAAGTTGGGAATTATGTGTTGTTTGAATAAATCTCCTAGGAGAAATACATCAAATTACAACGCATGTGTTTACCAATCACCACCATACTCGGTGTGCATGAAGTCAAGACATTGAGGATGCTCAATTCCGGACGGATTTTTGATATCTCGAACGGTTTGGCCGTGGCGAGGAAAATAATTTTATGACTAAAAAAGGACACATAAAATGTGTTAACTTTGCTCGTTTTACCTACAGTTACAAAACATGCCACGTATATTGTTCTTGTCAAGCCGATCAACTTTCTAATTAACAGTAAGAAGCTCAGACCAAAAGAAAGTCAGATATTGCAGTTTGGATGTGTATCTTGTCTCTATCAGTGTCTGTATGGGGAAGAGGGAGGGGGGGGGTTGCTGGTGTCTGCGTTTATGTGTGTGTGTGTGTGTGGCTGACTGTAGATTTTTTCTGCAAGTCCTTATCTTTTTGCATAACAATTTTGTATTTTTTTAAATGACAAAATATGCATATAACCCTAATCTTTTAAATGTATAGTTTGCTTTAAATAAAAGTAAGATAAATTGGTAAACTACAAATTGGTAATTGAAGCTGAATGAATTTAAAATTAATGTGCTATATTTCAATACATTTGCTTTCCTTAATATTGTAAAACACTAACCTCATTTATATGTGTGTGTGTGTGTGTTTGTATGTATATATATTTTGCAAAGCCCTCACTGATGCAAGCTCTTCTGCACACTTCTCTTCGACAGTCAATGCGGAGGTTAAGTTTTTGCACGTCGTGCAGAATAACCCTCTTTATATATATATATATATATATATATATATATATATATATAAAAAAAAAGCGGGGGTTAAGTTTTTGCACGTCGTGCAGAATAACACTAAAGGCACCATATATATACTTAAAAGTGGGGTTGTTAGTTTTATCTACAGTTACAAAAATCGGTATATACATTGTACTCCTCAAGCCGTACAACTTTCTAATACATAGTCATTAGCTCGGACCAAGAGGAAGTCAGATATTTTGGTCTGAATATGGTGAGCCTCTCTCTGAGCCTACGTCCCTGTATGGCAAGCCCTTTTAACATTTAAAAGCTAAGTTTGCCTGTCCGGAATTAACATTGTAGATATCAACAAAGTCTTTCTGTCTAGTCGTTACACTTTGGATAGTTTGTATTATCATTTAAGATATCTGTAACATAATTGTGACTAGTCGAAATGACAGAGTATGGCAAGCCGTTTTAACATTTAATCATGAAAGGGCCAAAGCCTTCGGCACCGCCACCCGGGTGCCTTTAGGTAACTAAAGGAACCGGGGTTGCGGTGCCACCGGCTTGGGCCCGCCATCGCTGCTCGCAGCTATATTTATTATTATTTTGTAACCTTTTGGGCATTTTTGGGGCCCTTAACGTGCTCGAAAACTCTTGAAACTTTGCACATGGGTCAGAACCCGCGGCCATCAGAGCCGGGCTGAAGCTGGTACCCGGGCGTGGCAGGGCGGCTCGTCAGCGCCCCCTGGAACGGGGTCCGAACACTTGGTCCATAACTCAAACACGTTTGTATATAATAATATGAAACTCGGTGCACATGTTGATCTCATAGTTTCATCTATACCTCGCGCTTTTACTTTTTACCCCAGCCCAACAGGAAGTCGGCTATTGAGGTTTGTTTGTAAAACGCTCGCAATGGAATGTTAAATACTCCTCCTAGAGCTTTGATCCAAATTCGACAAAACTCGGTCAGCATGAAGTCAAGACATTGAGGATGAAAGTTTGCGAGGGGATTTTTGATATCTCGAACGGTTTGGCCGTGGCGAGGAAACGAAATCATGGCGAGAAACGTGAACCAGGAAGTGTGTTATAACTTCAGCATACATTAACTGATCTTGATGAAACTTCAGCAGTGTGTTCGCTGTAAGAGGACGATCACATGGATGTGACTATTGTGAGTCAAAGTTATAGCGCCACCAACTGGCAGCAGGAAGTGTGTCACTTTCAAAATGCTTTGAAATCACCCTTTTATTTTTACCCGATTTGCTTCAAACTTCATCTGTATAATGTAAACATACGGCAGATGTAGACCTGTGAATGGATTCTTGATATCTTTGAAACTGTTGCCGTGGCAACGCATCAAACTTTACCATTCTTTTAGGATGCTTTTGAGACCCTTAGCATGCTTCAAATTGCATGAAACTCGACAGACACATCACATTTATTAGCCAGTAGACATGTGCAAAGTTTCAGAAACGGGCGTGGTGAGGGCTCAGTAGCGCCACCTTTTGACAAAAGTGGGGTTGTTAGTTTTATCTACAGTTACAAAAATCGGTATGTATATTGTACTCCTCGAGCCGGACAACTTTCTAATTGACACTCATTAGCTAGGACCCACAGAAAGTCAGATATGTTTGTTTGAATGTAGAGAAAATCTCAGAATTTTGCCAGTGTCTCAGTGTCCCTCTGTGTGAGTGAGAGGAGGGGCGCCTGTCAGGTTAATTTTAACCCTTTATTTGCTGTGTGCGACTTCTCTGGCATTTTCGGGGGCCTTAACATCCTCGAAAACTCTTGAAACTTTGCACACGGGTCAGAACCCATGGCCATCAGGGCCGGGCTGAAGCTGGTAACCGGGCGTGGCAGGGCGGCTCGACAGCGCCCCCTGGACTGGGATTCGAACATTTGTCCATAAATCAAACACACTTGCATGAATTAATATGAAACTCGGTACAATTATAGATCACATCAGGCCAAACAACTTTCGTGCTCTAAGTTTTATGACAGTTCAAATGGAAGTTATTTATGAATTATGAATTATGGGTTGTTTGAATAATTGTCCTAGGAGAAATACATCAAATCACAATGCATGTGTTTACCAATCACAACCAAACTCGGTGTGCATGAAGTCAAGACATTGAGGATGCTCAATTCCGGACGGATTTTTGATATCTCGAACGGTCTGGCCGTGGCGAGGAAATGAATTTTATGACTAAAAAAGGACACATAAAGTGTGTTATAACTTTGCTCAATTTACCTACAGTTACAAAACTTACCACGTATATTGTTCTCGTCAAGCCGATCAACTTTCCAATTTAAAGTCATTCGCTCTGAGCAACAGAAAGTCAGATATTGTAGTTTGAATGGATTTATTTCCCCTGCGATTCTCTCTCTCTCTCTCTCTCTCTCTCTCTCTCTCTCTCTCTGTGTGTGTGTGTGTGTGTGTGTGTGTGTGGGGAGGGGAGGGCTGTTGTCTGTGTTTATGTGTGTGTGTGTGTGGCTGGCTGCGATTTTTCCTACAAGTCCTTGTCTCTAAGTCCTTGTCTTTTTGCATAACAATTTTGCATAACAATATTTTTAAATGACAAAATAGGCATATAACCCCATCTTTTAAATGTATAGTTTGCTTTAAATAAAAGTAAGATTGTATTTGTAATTGAAGTTGAATGAATTTAAAATTCATGTGCTATATTTCAATATATTTGTTTTCCTTAAGATTTTAAAACACTAACTTCATTCTTATCTGAATTACAAATATTTGTTTCTGTATAAAATAATACTCTGACTAAAAACACATTTGATGTTTTTTTTTTTTATTTTTATTTACATGTATTTATGTGTGTGTGTGTGTGTGTGTGTGTGTGTGTGTGTGTGTGTATAAAGTGCAGGGTTTTTTTTAGATAAAGTAGAATTTCTATAACTATGTGTTGAACTAATAAATCACTCTTGTGTGTGTTAAACACAATCTACTTAATACAGACAACTTCATTATAAAGATAAATAACAAATCCAAAAAATATATGATTATAATCTATGACAAAAAAAGCCATTACAAACTATATTAATGGAAAATACACATTGCTCTTTGTATTGTTGTAAAATATTCATGAAAAACAAGATAACAAAAATCAAAAAGATAAATTATTTTAGATATAGCCATGTTTTAAATGTATAGCAGAGATGTTAATTGAGGCAGCAACATACAAACTTTCTAGAACAACATGGACCTGAATAGCTGGTTTTTATGGAGGACAGTGAAGAGGAAGAGGGTGCAAATCAAACAGCTCATTCTCAGACTACACAGCAAACAGCTTAAGTTTTTAGTGCTTTGTTTGAGGTTTTTAGTGCTCTGTCCTATCTATTATCAACATATAATAGATGGAACAGAACAAGAAAGGCAATTAATAATCTGTCATTGCGTCACTGCATTATGATATGAAAGGCTCAGTACAGTGTGGCACAAAACGCTTATGCGCATCCCGAGTGGAGAATGATGCGCTTAAAGCCACATGGAGTTACAGCGCACAGCGCATCGAGTCCGCATTGATGCAAGCTCTACAATACACTTCTTTTTGATAGTCAAAGCGGGGGTTACGTTTTTACACGTCGTACAGAATAACCCTAAAGGCACCAAGGTGGCGGTGCCACCGGCTTTATATTAAATATAAATATAGCTGTGAGCAGCGATAAAGGGCCAAAGCCGGCGGTACCACCATCCCGGTGCCTTTGGGTAACTAAAGGCATCGGGGTTGCGGTGCCACCGGCTTGGGCCCGCAATCGCTGCTCGCAGCTATATTTATTATTATTATTATTAATACCTATTCGGGCACTTTTGGGGCCCTTAACATGCTCAAAAACTCTTGAAACTTTGCACACGGGTCAGAACCCGCGGCCATCAGGGCCGGGCTGAAGATGGTACCCGGGCGTGGCAGGGGGCTCGACAGCGCCCCCTGGAACGGGGTCCGAACACTTGGTCCATAACTCAAACACGCTTGCATGTAATAATATGAAACTCGGTACACATGTTGATCTCATCGTTTCATCTATACCTCGCGCTTTTACTTTTTACCCCAGCCCAACAGGAAGTCGGCTATTTAGGGTTGTTTGTAAAACACTCGCAATGGAATTTGAATACTCCTCCTAGAGCTTTGATCCAAATTCGACGAAACTCGGTCAGCGTGAAGTCAAGACATTGAGGATGAAAGTTTGCGAGGGGATTTTTGATATCTCGAACGGTTTGGCCGTGGCGAGGAAACGAAATTATGGCGAGAAACGTGAAACAGGAAGTGTGTTATAACTTCAGCATACATTAACTGATCTTGATGAAACTTCAGCAGTGTGTTCGCTGTAAGAGGACGATCACATGGATGTGACTATTGTGAGTCAAAGTTATAGCGCCACCAACTGGCAGCAGGAAGTGTGTCACTTTCAAAATGCTTTGAAATCACCCTTTTATTTTTACCCGATTTGCTTCAAACTTCATCTGTATAATGTAAACATACGGCAGATGTAAGACCTGTGAAATGGATTCTTGATATCTTTGAAACTGTTGCCGTGGCGACGCATCAAACTTTACCCTTCTTTTAGGATGCTTTTGCTTTTGAGACCCTTAGCATGCTTCAAAATGCATGAAACTCGACAGACACATCACATTTATTAGCCAGTAGACATGTGCAAAGTTTCAGAAACGGGCGTGGTGAGGGCTCAGTAGCGCCACCTTTTGACAAAAGTGGGGTTGTTAGTTTTAACTACAGTTACAAAAATTGGTATGTATATTGTACTCCTCGAGCCGGACAACTTTCTAATTGACACTCATTAGCTAGGACCCACAGAAAGTCAGATATGTTTGTTTGAATGTAGAGAAAATCTCAGAATTTTGCCAGTCTCTCAGTGTCTCTCTGTGTGAGTGAGAGGAGGGGCGCCTGTCAGGTTAATTTTAACCCTTTATTTGCTGTGTGCGACTTCTCTGGCATTTTCGGGGGCCTTAACATCCTCTAAAACTCTTGAAACTTTGCACACGGGTCAGAACCCATGGCCATCAGGGCCGGGCTGAAGCTGGTAACCGGGCGTGGCAGGGCGGCTCGACAGCGCCCCCTGGACTGGGATTCAAAATTTGTCCATAAATCAAACACACTTGCATGAATTAATATGAAACTCGGTACAATTATAGATCACATCAGGCCAAACAACTTTCGTGCTCTAAGTTTTATGACAGTTCAAATGGAAGTTATTTATGAATTATGAATTATGGTTGTTTGAATAATTGTCCTAGGAGAAATACATCAAATCACAATGCATGTGTTTACCAATCACAACCAAACTCGGTGTGCATGAAGTCAAGACATTGAGGATGCTCAATTCCAGGAATGAATTTTATGACTAAAAAAGGACACATAAAGTGTGTTATAACTTTGCTCAATTTACCTACAGTTACAAAACTTACCACGTATATTGTTCTCGTCAAGCCGATCAACTTTCCAATTTAAAGTCATTCGCTCTGAGCAACAGAAAGTCAGATATTGTAGTTTGAATGGATTATTTCCCCTGCGATTCTCTCTCTCTCTCTCTCTCTCTCTCTCTCTCTCTCTCTCTCTCTCTCTCTCTCTCTCTCTCTCTGTGTGTGTGTGTGTGTGTGTGGGTGTGTGTGTTGTGTGGGGAGGGGAGGGCTGTTGTCTGTGTTTATGTGTGTGTGTGTGTGGCTGGCTGCGATTTTTCCTACAAGTCCTTGTCTCTAAGTCCTTGTCTTTTTGCATAACAATTTTGCATAACAATATTTTTAAATGACAAAATAGGCATATAACCCCCATCTTTTAAATGTATAGTTTGCTTTAAATAAAAGTAAGATTGTATTTGTAATTGAAGTTGAATGAATTTAAAATTCATGTGCTATATTTCAATATATTTGTTTTCCTTAAGATTTTAAAACACTAACTTCATTCTTATCTGAATTACAAATATTTGTTTCTGTATAAAATAATACTCTGACTAAAAACACATTTGATGTTTTTTTTTTTTATTTTTATTTACATGTATTTATGTGTGTGTGTGTGTGTGTGTGTGTGTGTGTGTGTGTGTGTGTGTATAAAGTGCAGGGTTTTTTTTAGATAAAGTAGAATTTCTATAACTATGTGTTGAACTAATAAATCACTCTTGTGTGTGTTAAACACAATCTACTTAATACAGACAACTTCATTATAAAGATAAATAACAAATCCAAAAAATATATGATTATAATCTATGACAAAAAAGCCATTACAAACTATATTAATGGAAAATACACATTGCTCTTTGTATTGTTGTAAAATATTCATGAAAAACAAGATAACAAAAATCAAAAGATAAATTATTTTAGATATAGCCATGTTTTAAATGTATAGCAGAGATGTTAATTGAGGCAGCAACATACAAACTTTCTAGAACAACATGGACCTGAATAGCTGGTTTTTATGGAGGACAGTGAAGAGGAAGAGGGTGCAAATCAAACAGCTCATTCTCAGACTACACAGCAAACAGCTTAAGTTTTTAGTGCTTTGTTTGAGGTTTTTAGTGCTCTGTCCTATCTATTATCAACATATAATAGATGGAACAGAACAAGAAAGGCAATTAATAATCTGTCATTGCGTCACTGCATTATGATATGAAAGGCTCAGTACAGTGTGGCACAAAACGCTTATGCGCATCCCGAGTGGAGAATGATGCGCTTAAAGCCACATGGAGTTACAGCGCATCGAGTCCGCATTGATGCAAGCTCTACAATACACTTCTTTTGATAGTCAAAGCGGGGGTTACGTTTTTACACGTCGTACAGAATAACCCTAAAGGCACCAAGGTGGCGGTGCCACCGGCTTTATATTAAATATAAATATAGCTGTGAGCAGCGATAAAGGCCAAAGCCGGCGGTACCACCATCCCGGTGCCTTTGGGTAACTAAAGGCATCGGGTTGCGGTGCCACCGGCTTGGGCCCGCAATCGCTGCTCGCAGCTATATTTATTATTAATAATTATTATTTTACTACCTTTTGGGCACTTTTGGGGCCCTTAACGTGCTCGAAAACTCTTGAAACTTTGCACACGGGTCAGAACCCGCGGCCATCAGAGCCGGGCTGAAGCTGGTACCCGGGCGTGGCAGGGCGGCTCGTCAGCGCCCCCTGGAACGGGGTCCGAACACTTGGTCCATAACTCAAACACGCTTGTATGTAATAATATGAAACTCGGTACACATGTTGATCTCATCGTTTCATCTATACCTCGCGCTCTTACTTTTTACCCCAGCCCAACAGGAAGTCGGCTATTGAGGTTTGTTTGTAAAACGCTCGCAATGGAATGTCAAATACTCCTCCTAGAGCTTTGATCCAATTCGACGAAACTCGGTCAGCGTGAAGTCAAGACATTGAGGATGAAAGTTTGCGAGGGGATTTTTTATATCTCGAACGGTTTGTCCGTGGCGAGGAAACGAAATCATGGCGAGAAACGTGAAACAGGAAGTGTGTTATAACTTCAGCATACATTAACTGATCTTGATGAAACTTCAGCAGTGTGTTCGCTGTAAGAGGACGATCACATGGATGTGACTATTGTGAGTCAAAGTTATAGCGCCACCAACTGGCAGCAGGAAGTGTGTCACTTTCAAAATGCTTTGATATCACCCTTTTATTTTTACCCGATTTGCTTCAAACTTCATATGTATAATGTAAACATACGGCAGATGTAGACCTGTGAATGGATTCTTGATATCTTTGAAACTGTTGCCGTGGCGACGCATCAAACTTTACCCTTCTTTTAGGATGCTTTTAGGATGCTTTTGAGACCCTTAGCATGCTTCAAATTGCATGAAACTCGACAGACACATCACATTTATTAGCCAGTAGACATGTGCAAAGTTTCAGAAACGGGCGTGGTGAGGGCTCAGTAGCGCCACCTTTTGACAAAAGTGGGGTTGTTAGTTTTAACTAGAGTTACAAAAATTGGTATGTATATTGTACTCCTCGAGCCGGACAACTTTCTAATTGACACTTATTAGCTAGGACCCACAGAAAGTCAGATATTTTTGTTTGAATATGGCCACTCTGAGCCTACATGTCTGTGTCTCTGTGTCTTTGGCCTGGCTGCTGCTGTGTCTGTGTGTGTGTGTGTGTGTGCAGGGGGAGGGGGCTTAACCATTTCACTGCTGTGTGTATGACCTGCATAAAGAAAATACATTTCTCAAGCCTGGTATTTTTTAAATAAGTTTTTATTTTTATTTTTTATAAGTAAAGGCATATAACTAGTTTAATTGTAGTGAATTGACAATAGTTTTATATAATTAGTTTATTAATCAGATTAACTTGGTCAATAAACTTGGTCTGAAAATTTGGTCCATAAATCAAACACACTTGCATGTAATAATATGAAACTTGGTACACATATAGATCTCATCGTTTCATATATACTTCACACTCTTACTTTTTACCCCAGCCCAACAGGAAGTCGGCTATTTAGGGTTGTGTTTAAAACACATGCAATGGAATTTAAATTATTGCTCCTAGAGCACTGAACCAAATTCGACGAAACTCGATCAGCGTGAAGTCAAGACATTAAGGATGAAAAAGTGCCACGGGATTTTTGATATCTCGAACGGTTTGGCCGTGGCGAGGAACGAAATTATGGCGAGAAACATGAAACAGGATGTGTGTTATAACTTCAGCATACATTAACTGATCTTGATGAAACTTCAGCAGTGTTTTCGCTGTAAGAGACCGATCACATGGATGTGACTATTGTGAGTCAAAGTTATAGCGCCACCAACTGGCAGCAGGAAGTGTGTCACTTTCAAAATGCTTTGAAACCACTCTCTTATTTTTAACCGATTTGCTTCAAACTTCATCTGTATAATGTAAATACACGGCAGATGTAGACCTGTGAATGAATTTTTGATATCTTTGATACTGTTGCCGTGGCAACGAAACAAACTTTAACATTCTTTTTGATGCTTTTGGGACTCTTAGCATGCTTGAAATTGCTTGAAACTCAACAGATACATCACATTTATTAGCCAGTAGACATGTGCAACTATGGCAAAAGATTAAAGTAATGTCAAAAAAGTAAACACTAAAAGCCTCATATCTTCTAAAAATGTAATTATACATCATTTGTTTCTAAATTAAATTATACAAATATTATAACTTCCCCAATTTTTCCTTTTTTCATTTAAGAATTATGTTTACGTTCAAAAAAGCCAGAATTGTTGTAAAATTCATAAAAAAATAATAATCTGAGTCATACGTAGTGCTATACTGCCCTCTTGTGTTCAATATCAGGTAGGCCTATTGTGTATATTCCCACCGGTTAATCAACGTGTGACTCCGCTGGGACTTGGGAGCTTTTAAATCGCTTACTTAAAACCGAAAGTCAAAATACGGATGTCCGCACAAGACATTAATGGTGTGGAGTAGAGCGAGCATTTTAAATAAATTCCTATTAAGTAGGATTGAACTAAACAGAAAGAATGTTCACTCTGTTCTGCTGGTTCCTCGCTGGTGGATCATATGATTACTTTGTCATAATCTATGACAAAAATGCTATTATAAACCATATTAATAATAGATAATACACATTGCTCTTATTTTTAAAAATACATTCATGAAAAACAAGATAACAAAAATCATAAAAAAATATAGCCATGGCTGCTATAAATGTTTGAAATGCATAGGACAGATGTTTAATGACGCAGCAACATATAATTGAAAGGCAATTAATATCTGTCATTACGTCACTGCATTATGATATTACGGCTCTAATACGGTGCAGCACAAAGCACTTATGTGCATCCCGAGCGGAGAATGATGTGCTTGAAGCCACATGAAGTTACAGCGCTTGAGTCCGTATTGAAAAGTTCAAAGCACAAAGGAAATACATATTTATGAAACAGTGTATTATACATTATACTATCTATGCAATAGTTTATTGAGCCTTTTCTTTTAAAGGTTTTAAATTTCAGTTACTGTGTGCGTGAAGAACAATTATAGTGCTCTGACTCTAGTGTTGTGATCTAACCGACAGCGTCCGACACCGGTAGAAAGTAACACGATTAAGTTACAGCAATAAAGTCCAGAAGAAAAAAGTTTCTTCATTCGAAAATATAGACCTTTAGACCTTTATCTTAAAGACCCAGTATAATAGGATTAACATTGAATCATTTGAAGATCGTTTCATCATTGACTGTAACCGAATGTGACGTGCTGTTTGAATGCTGAATGGAGAATGACTGACAGGCGCGAGAGGGAAAAGTTTACGTGTTCTTGAATTTAATGACTTAAATATTAATTTCTATATCACATAATAGCTTCAGAACTTATAATACAGTACACAAAACTTTATGGTACTTTAGAAAGTTTTTGTGCCTTTGTGCCTAACATAGAATAGTATATGCACAATATAGAATTTGAATCAGCCTCGTCAAAGATGGCAGTGTCAGAGCCGATACCGATCCTGAGTATCTAATCGGCGCACTTCTTTTCAACAGTCAAATTGAAATTGAATTTGCTTGAAACTCAACAGATACATCACATTTATTAGCCAGTAGACGTGCAAAGTTTCAGAAACGGGCATGGTGCAAGGACTAAATAGCGCCACCTTTTGACAAAAGTGGGGTTGTTAGTTTTATCTACAGTTACAAAAATCGGTATATACATTTTACTCTCAAGCCGGACAACTTTCTATTACATAGTCATTAGCTCGGCCAAGAGGAAGTCAGATATTTTGGTTTGAATATGGTGAGCCTCTCTCTGAGCCTACGTCCCTGTATGGCAAGCCCTTTTAACATTTAAAAGCTAAGTTTGCCTATCCGGAATTAACATTGTAGATATCAACAACGTCTTTCTGTCTAGTCATAATTACATTTTGGATAGTTTGTATTATCATTTAAGATATCTGTAACATAATTTTGAATAGTCGAAATGACAGAGTATGGCAAGCCGTTTTAACATTTAATCATAAAAGGGCCAAAGCCTTCGGCACCGCACCCGGGT
>NW_024121613.1:0-25116 GCF_016745375.1 Pimephales promelas
GACATATTCGGTTTGAAGTCGTTCATCCTCGATGCGCCCGCGCGCGCTGTTACAAGAAAGCTGTGGCGAAACGATCAACTTGTCATTTTTGCCCACTCGTGCTGTGTCGTCGAGTATAAAGGCTTTACTCCGTGTCAGCACGCGCTCTGATCGGTAAGGTGCACGCACGGCCCTCTCCCGAATCATCTCCAGCACCCCGAAGCACCACTACTCCACCTCCGTTTCCCTCGTAAGCTGATATCAGCTCTCTCATACACACAAAAACACACACATACTGTGTCTCTTTCTCTCTCACACATATGTAGGCTAGTTATAAACTCTTTTGACTTTTAATGATTAGGGTTTTATTTTTAAAGTTTGTGGGTCGTGTAAAAAAAAAAAATCCCTTATTTTGGGGATGGATTCTGGGAAATCTCTCTTATTTTCAATGTTCAATGTTGACAGCTGGACTGGATGTGGTAAAAGTTTAAAATATCAACCTGCTCCGCTGAGTACGTCACCTTCTTCGTTGCTCTGATTGGCTGTAGCGCTATCCAATTGCGTGCAGAGAGAATTTGAAAGACAACCGTTTATCCCGCCCCTTGGATTGAGCTCTGTCAATGATGAGTTTTCAGACCTAACATCTTGATGTAGGTCTGGCATGCCAGGCTAATAAAAACCAGTCCCTCGGGCGAATGTGCGCAGGAGTTGTCTGGTTGTAAGCATTTTGAACGGTCTTTTTATAAGAGCTTGCTCACATGCCTTAAATCCAGTATGGGTCTGAGACCACCGTCATTCTTGGGTACGAGAAAATAATGGCTGTAAAAGCCTGACTTGCTCAGAGAAGGCGGTACCGGTTATATGGCGCCTTTGCACAGCAGCTTTGCTATTTCTGAGCGAAGTAGGGATGTGCACATCTGCATTTACTGTATTCGCGGGCCGTGCTCGAAAGTGTGGTGGATGGCAAGCGAACTGTAACGCATAGCTCGCTTTATAGTGCTTAGCACCCATTTTGACACCCCTGGGATAGCTCCCATGCTTTTACATGCACAGCTAAAGGAAGAATGGCCTCCAGGTTCTGATCGCCACACTGTGTGGGCTCAAGAAACTGAACCGGAGGAGTGAGCTTGGCGGTGCTTGTATGGGGTGGCTCGCTGAAAGCAATGGCAGGCTGTTTTATATGTAGCGTCCCGATTGCTGCGAATGGGGACCGCTTTGTAATCACTTTGTGATGCACAAGTGGCGCCGTGGAAGACATGTATGTTTGTAAGCGTGGCCGCTCATGAGAGGGCACGGGACTTACAATCATAATCTGACCGGCATGAGGCTGCACTTCGTGAAGTGTGCTTAACACCACTGGCAAAGAGCATGTTAGTGAGCGCTTGTGAGCGGGCACAAGACTTAAGTTTGTACTCTGCACTTTGTGATGCACCGTGTAATAGAGCGGGCAGATAGTAGACGTGGGCATGGACATGTGGGCACATCTGCTACAGTTAACACTCGAGCGGCATTTGCTAGCTTTATGAGAGTGGGCTCTTTGTGAGACATAGGAAGTGCTGTGTTCATGTGTAGGGGTGAGCACTGGGATGTGGGCACCTTTACTACACTTAAAACACCATTGGCGTTAGCCGGAACTGAATACTGCAGCTCGCTGAGGAAAGCCACATAAATTTTATCAGATAAGAGAGCGTTTTTGCGAGATCACAGTTTTTGTGTGTCGCCGTTTGTTTGCAGGCATGCATGTTATATAACAGGCTCATTGCTGCAATATTGACATTTCCAGCCGCTCGAAATAGGAGGAGCTGAGAAATGTTTGAGAAATGGGTGTTGGACCGGCCTCGGCTGGACTAAAACACACTCGTCCCTCATGTCACCGGTGACGCATGCACGCGGTTGCTTTTTGTATGTAAGAAAGCTGGCCGCGAGCTCAGAGAGGAGAGCTGCATTAAATTATCTGTTGCGAGAGCCGGGATCGAACACGGGTCACTGGTGCGAAATCTTTGCATTTTGCCACTGAGCCACACTCAGAACTGCTGCTGCTCGAACTATGAGGAGAGGGTCAGTGAGAGGGGGCGGGAGGGTGAGGCTCGAGGGAGGGAATCCGGCGTTTGAGAACGCCGTTTTTTCTTTTTTTGAGGGCCAACAAAGGGCGAAGAGACAGCTTCATCGAGTTGTTGAAAGGTTCGAGTCGAGCCCACAGGGTTGACATCGGAAGCCCCTCGCAGTGCTCACATCCTCCCATAGAGAGGGCAGGAGAAGCGTGTTCCTGGCCCAGGCAGAGAGCGCAAATAACGTGACTCTGCACGAGCCGCAAGTGGAACTAGGCATCTTTAAAAAGATGCTCATGCTCTTTTAGATGCTCAGTAATGCAATAAAAGGATACGTTGCCAGATAACGTAGGACACTTCAGAAGGCTGAAGGTGACAAAGATGGCCAGCTTCCTCAATCACTATCAGGGCTGGACTGGCCATCGGGCAATTCGGGCATTTGCCCAATGGGCCGACGTGCTTTGTGGGCCGATACATCTCAAACTTTATTATTTTGTATTTTTTTAACTGCCCATCCAACTCGTGTCAGCGGCTCATTGCGTTTAGTTTTGCGGCCGCGGCGCTGTGCCGTTGAAACGCATCGGACAAAAAAGTCAGCGTGGGTCCTTTCTCACAGACCGCCCCTTGAAACGGAGATCAGCGGCCCATTGGTTATTTTCTTGATTGACACTGGGCTGGTCCAATCACATCTTTAATCACCTCCCCCTCTGGGCTGAGCGAGCGTGCAGTGTCAGTGAGTATCTGTCAAAATAGTCAGAGAGCGATGGAGAAGAAACACAAGAAATGTACAGAGAAATGGCGTGAAAAAGAAAAGAAACAGCCTTCAGTGTCTGATGAGGAGTGAGGGGGATCACGAGAGACATTAGTGAGTGTAGAGAACTGTGGTAAGCAGAACTAGGCTACTTTCTGAACACAGGACAGGCTATGAGAAGGAAGGAACCCATTACTCAGTTACGCATTATTTCCACGTCTGCATGTTTGACAATTACTCATTTTACTAGAATTATAATTATAATTGATTAATTATAAGACCCGTTTGTAAACCATGTTTTCCACCAAAATAAAAGCTGAATGCTGTTTCCATCAAAATAATTTATGGCTATAACTGTCATGTGGTTAATATTATAAAGATTAATTATGTAGTATGTAATGTAGACAGACACTATATCCCAACTAAAAGAGTTTTGAGTTTTTCTTTGTTCAATTTGCACACTGAATATGGTTTGGAACTCTTAACTTTGAACTCTCAAAGGGCACCAGATTGATGAATATTTCTTTCTTACGGGGGAGCATGCCCCCAAACCCCCCTAGAGGGACACAGGTGCACTGACCAATAATATATCAATCTCTTTTGAGAATGCAATTGGAGAATTCTATTTTAGTTATTTCATCTCACTCATTAGATGGCGTTGGTGGTTTTAATAGGAGTTGTTGGTATACATATTAAAGGGTGTGCACAGTTCATTTGTGTTTATGTTCATATAGTGGGCCAGTCTGGGTCAAAATGCCCAGGCCGATTTTTTGTCCCAGTCCAGCCCTGATCACTATCCTGGCTGGCTTGTCGCTTTTTCGACGGCGGCTTCTCAAGATCCATTAATGTGTGCAGCTTTGCTGAAGAGATTAGAAACAGCCTCCGAACCCTGCTTATATACGCTAAGCCACGCCCATTCTGGCGGGTTAGGAAGCGGTGAGGATGCGAGCGCCCTTGATTGGATGTGATGTCACATCGGGCTCGCTGGTAGGCTGTGCAGTTCCCGCAGAGCAGCCTATGAGCACGCTAGACGGCCCGCTCTAGGTCTGCTAGCTTCTGCACTGCGTTGACAATGAATTAAAAATTAAGGATAATTTTTTGGCTTCAATATCTCGAGAAGATGAATCTTTCCCGTAAGCTAAACTTACGCAATACGAGAGAACAAGAGATATTGGACACTGTCTTACCTTATATGATGAAACCACTTCACTGATGGGTCTGACTTTATGATTGTCGTGTTGTTGTGAATCTCTACACACTAAACACACCGGCTGTTTGTCCTCCAGACAGAAGAGTTCGAGTTTCTCACAGTGTAAACTGCAGATCTCCTCCGATCCTGATGAACGAGTCTCATTTCTCTCCTTCTGGATTGACTCGCACAAGTTTTTTAACGCCAGATTAAAAGGAGGTTTGTCTTTTGAGGATCTTCTCCTGCAGACGGGACACTCCTGAGTTTTCTTGGTTCTCCAGAACTGTTGAAGACACTCTTTACAGAAACTGTGACTACAGGATAAAACAACAGGAGCCTTGAAGATGTCACAGCACACGGGACAAGAAAGCTCTTCTGCAGACACGTTTAGTGAAGCCATTTCCACAGTTTGAGCTCCAGCAACACAAACTTTACTTTCACTTTCTGAACGACGGGTTTAAGAATAAATCACAACGATCTGCTCTCTGTTCAGAAACAAATGTCTCACAAATCCTTCTTGAAAGTGTTTGTCTTCATTCTCCTCTGATCGCTGCTTCTTTAATGCTTTTGTCGAGAGAGAAGAGAGTCATCATGACAGAAAAGAGAAATAACTCAGTCTCTTCCTGGTAAGTGTTGTAAGAGGGAGGAGTTTATGGTTTATGATCACCTTTGGTTCAAAGAACAACATCAGGATTTCTAAAGTTTAACTTCCCTTTTCTAAAACTTCCAATAAAACTTTCTCAGGTATAATGCAATAAATTAAAACCTTGAATCAAACATTAAAGAACAATGAAAAACACAAATATTGACAAAAAAGACACTTTATTTGTGTTTGATTTATTGCTCTTAATTTTTACATCGATTATTTGTTCAAGTATCCAATGACTTATCTGAGTTTTGTTCCTCCTTTTGTTATTTAAACCATTTTGTAATTTTTCCTCGTCATCATTGGACTAAAATGTTACATGTCAATTCACAGCTCTTGTTTTGCAGTTTTTTACAGTAATGCTGTGTTTGTACAGAACTCCTTCATTTCCTGCTGGTGTGTTGAGAGGGAGATGACAGGGGAAAATAAGCAAAAAAAAAAAAAACCTGAATAAAATGTAGTGCTAAAACACCAAACTTTGTCAAAACGACTGCCCCATCCCGGGGTCTTCATACCAGGGAGTCGCCCTAATCAAACTAGGGGCACACAAGGCATGAGACATAGGTGGAGTAGGCTACACAAATAGTACAATCTATTTTATTCATTAAAATGATTCAAACAAGAAGAAAAAAACCAACCATCAACAATAAGAGGGATTATTATAGTTTGACACTTCCTTCCTACAGAAATTGGGTTCGGCAGTCAAAATCACTCACGCCGACGGCTGGACTGGTAATCTGGCATAGGGCCGACACACTTGGGGGCCGGTCGGTATAGGTAATACGTTTTTTTTTTTTTTTTTTTGCTTGGTTTTTCATTGTGTAAGACAACTTACGTTTAATAATATAGAACAATATGTATTTAAGGGGCCAGACAGGCCAATTTAGCTCAAAAGGAATTAGCACTTAATTTATAGGGAATCTTAACAGAATCACTTATACGGCCGAGCAAATGACTCGTACAGTGTTCATTCGAGCGGGCCGTAACTATAACCTCTGCAGCTGATATAAATATCCAAACTATAGTGAAACACTATTTATTAGCAAGGTAACTTAGATCAGCAGTTTAAGACACACACACATTCATACGAATTGCAGAAAGAAAGAGAGTGAGGAAAGAATGAGTTTTAAGAGTGAGATGGTGAAATCCCAAGTGTCTATATGCACTTATAAGACATGACCGTTTGCCACTGAAACGCATTTCCGCGACAGTGGGGCTCGACAGCCTTAGTCAAACGGGTCGGCGCGTATGGTTGGGTTGCGGAGAGTTTGTGAGATAGTGGTTTTCTAACACCAACTCCTGTATAATGGAAATCATTATGAACATCAGCTATGCTAATTATTTCCCATCTGCCTTTCTGCTGTTATCTCGGGACGCTTGTCCTGAGAAAAATGGCGTTCGTCAGGTCCAGTTTTGTATCTAGCCTCTCACGGGGATTTCGAATGCCCCACCGCCTGTGATGAGAAGACCAGCGCCTGTGAAGAGACGACTCAACGTCTGCGATATGTTATGGCGCTGTTTTATATATAAACAATATTTATATTTAATATTTATATTTAAACAATATGAATGTAAGCCAGAGGAGAACTGGCCCCCGACTGAGCCTGGGTTCTCCCAAGGTTTTTTCTCCATCCAATCTGATGGAGTTTTGGTTCCTTGCCACTGTCGCCTTGCTTTTGGCTTGCTCAGTTGGGGATATTTAATATTTAACAATATTATTGATCTGTGTTGTACTACTTTCATGTTATCACTGTGAAGCTGCTTTGATACAATCTGTATTGTGAAAAGCGCTATATAAATAAATGTGACTTGACTTGACTTGAAAGTCTTTTGAAGTTCGAAGCGTTTTGCAGTCGAAACGTGTTACCGAAAATTTGCAGCAAAACTTAACTTGGAAACAAGACTCTCAGAAAAGTGAGATGAGTAGTTAGATGGCTTTAAATGAAGCTGTTTAACCCATGGATGTTCTACTGATCTTGTTTGGGTTCTTTTGGTCTGCTGATCTACATGGTTACTGGTCTGTCTGGTTACTCTTCACGGCTTCTCCATGACTTCTGTAACTATAGCACTTCTCCCGCTTAGCTCTAAGATAACTCTAAAGCAACTCCAAGGCTTTGTTCGGGTCTAAGATTTTTAACTCAAAAGTTTCTCCAGCCTCCTGGCGGAGTTCGGACCAATTAGACACTGTGAGGTGGTATTTCCTTCAGCTCTCATCGTAAATCATGCGTTATCTGGGATCCCCTTATTCTCCAGCTTTAGCAGAGTACAGAGGATACAATTTAGCATCACATTCCCCCAACCATGTACACGTATGGTGCGATTCACATGTCCTCAATCCTGTGCTGTCTGATACCACTCACATAGTGATAGAGAGTGGATCACTGTTTGATCTCCTCAATGACTCAACAGTGTTCAACAGGGAGTCATATCAGAGAGGGAACATTTGGGAGAAGGAGAGCCATGACAAGAGATGCAGACGCATTGCTTCAATTGGAGAGACACTAAGCACAATGCTCTGAACAAATTTTTGGAAAGACAGTTTGTACATTGATGTGTTGTCCACACTCACAGCCATACAGGAACTGAAGACTGTGAAAGAAAATGTACACACCAAAGCCAGAGGATACAAAGAGGGCCTACTCCGGTGTGAGAAAATACTGACAAGCTAAATTATTCCTTAGTATATTTGAGCAAACATCAGCATTGTCAAAGTACCTGCAGATGGAAGGGGTGGACATCCTCTCTGCCCATAGGATGGTCATGTCAACACAACATGCCCTAAAAAAGATGGCTGTCACTGCTGCTGATGACTTTGTGAAATGGGCAAATGAAAAACTTGAGCAGCAAGATGACGACATTGAAGGGGAGGCTGCACTGCCACAGCAAAGAAGAAAGAAGAAGAAAACCATGCCGGGTGAGATGTCTCAGGATGATGCCATAATTGATGCTGAGAGAGCCTACGAGGTAAAGGTTCATAATCAAATAGTTGATACAGCTATTGAGGCCATCCACCAAAGATTTCGACACATGGCACTATTTATGCAGATTTGTCATTTCTGGGTCCCAAAAACTTCTCCCTGATCCGAAACCATGCTCTCCCTAAATCTGCACTTGATGACCTCAGTAAATGCCTGGTTAAATTTGACCAGCTAAAAATGAGCTAAAAAGCTTAGCGGGACAGTGGGACAAGCTGAAAGAGTCACCACTGGATGAATATGTGACCAGGACAGTGGAGGATGGATCTGATGGAAAAGAAGAGGACATGGAAATCAGCAACAAAAACTGCCTCCTGTGCTGCTATCAGATTCTCCAGAGATTCAACATGCTCACTGATGCATATCCCCTGCTTGGACTTGCGTATACGTTTTTGATGACACTTTTGATAACCCAGGTGGCCTACGAACAATCATTTTCAACCCCGTCACTACATAACAATGTTCTGTGCTACACACTCACCGCTTAAATTCAAGGTACTCTAATGACAACAATAGGGTCAACAGATATCCTTGACAGCATTAGGACAATGCAGACCAGATGGTTTTAAATCATACCGGGGTCACGAAGGATGCACTTGGGCCCTTAAAAAAGAAGAAGAATTAAACACACAAAGGACAAAACACATTTACATCCAAAAACAAATACACAAATTAAATCAAACTTAAATCAAAAATAAAGTGAACTGATGACTAAGAATAATGAGCATCAAAAGCCACACTAAATACTAGGGGTGTAACGATCCATTGATATGCATCAATACATCGATTCAGTAAATCAACAATCTTAAATGGTTGATTTAAAATGAAAACGTCGATTTTTAAATCATAATTATCATAATTTATACATATCATAATTTATAAGATACGCCTTTATTTTGAAATCCCCATGGCATGCCTGTGTGCTTATTTTCGGTCGCGTGGCTCCTTCCTAAACCATGCTAGCGGCGCCAGGCTCATGGCCGGAAGCCAAGAAAAGGACGAACAAATTTAATCCCCTCTCTGTAAATATGGAAATATTTTGGATTTCGGAAAAAGGATGGGTCAACAGCCAAAGCACAGGTCATTTGCAAGCAATGCCATTACGAGATAAAATATTCAGGAAACACAACGAACTTGGCCGGGCACCTAAAAAAGAAACACGGCATTGACCCTCATGCTAGCGTTAACGTGTCAGATGCCTCCTCACCAGCTTTGCCTTTGACCAGTTTTTTACCGCAAAAACTGAACCACAACTACAAAAGAGCATTGAGTATCACATCTGCCATTTTGTATTTTATTTGCAAAGACATGAGGCCCTTCAGTGTTGTCGAGAACGACGGTTTTCGTGAGCTATGCAATTCCATCGAGACAGCACTTTAGTCAAACATGCATATCAGGTCTGTACAATGAAGTTAAAGATGAGATTAAATGTGACTTAATGAACGCTGGACTTATTTTGAACGACTCACACACAGGAGCAAATCTTGGGACAGTTTTGAAAGAAGCATGCGAGGAGTGGAAAATAGGCGACAAAAACCCTGTGCTTGTAGCAGATAACGCCAGCAACATGTTCGTGGCCGGAGCAGAGGCAAGTCTATCACCGCACACAAAATGTTTTGGACATACTATAATCTTGGCCACACAGAAAGGCCTGAAATGTGTTGGTGCAGCACGTCTTTTGGGCAAAGTGAGACGAATCATGTCATTTTTCCACCGGAGCGTGGTTGCAACCGCAGTTTTGAAAGAGAAGCAGAAGTTGCTTGGAATTCCAGAACACAAGCTAAAAACAAGATGTAAACACATGCTGGATTAGTTCGTTTGACATGTTAGAGTACCAAGCTGCAGTGTGTGCTTCACTCCTGGAAAGAGGAGAATTTCCACGGAGAGTAGAAAGGTTTGTAATTAATGAAATGGGCCTCTAAATCAAGAGAGCACATCTTGTTCAGTGTTGTTACATCTGAACACCAATTTTCATTAATGTATAAACACAATCCACCACCTCTCTTTTTCCCCATTAGCTCCACGTTGCAGTCCGATCGGTACAGCTGGAAGCCCGGCAGATGTAGTGCGTTGTCCGGTATGGCTTCACTAAGCCAGGTTTCAGTGAAGCACAGAGCAGCAGAGTTTTAAAAAAAAATCCTTGTTAATGTAGATGAGGAGAAGACTTTCAGCCATTTTGTTAGGATGGGATCGGACATTCGCAAGATGAATGCTGGGGAGAGCAGTTCGAAGTCCACGCTCACAGAGTTTAACCAGCGTGCCGGCTCTCTTTCCTCATTTGCGTCTGAGCGCTTTTGAACAACACATCATGTCACAATAATTTGTTTATTTTATAGGCTACTTATACTTTACAAGGCTATTTATTCATTTGTGTTCTGCATTGTGCACCGCAATGCCATCCTGCCATAGAAAGCCACATTAAGAGTTTTCTTTATAATAAATACTCGATTCATCTGCTAATGTGTAGGCTACAAATGCTTTATTTTTTTATTAATAAGGTGTGATCTTTTAACATGTTATGTGGATAAAGGCATATTTTGTACATGACTACACATTATAAGGCCTAGAACATTTATCATTTTAATGATATAAGATCACATTATTATGACATTGTTTTAATGCCTAAGATCTCGTTATTACGAAAAAAATGAGTGGAAAAAATATTAGGTATGTGGCAGCAATGGGTCACCGCACAATACAAAAGAAGCGAAGCGGAGATAAATACGGTCAGATCTTGGAGTCGAACCCGTCACTAAGAGCAAAACGACCCTGCTTCCCGTGCACACAGACCAATGCCCTACTGAAGGTAGTAAGTTTGCTGGGTAATCTAATGTATTTCACAGACATGAATGTAAACAGAGGCTAAAATCATTCTATATACCCACATATGATAAAGGAAAAAGGGGGATCCACGTCCCCAATGAAGAAATAAAAATATGACATGATAACAGCCCAAACACTAATCCTAACAACAAATGAATTACTAGGAGTGCTACTTGGGTGTTACGAGGTGTGTTCCTTTGGTGCTCTTCAGTTTGGAGATCCAAAGTGTTTCCCAGATAAACAGTAATTCTGAGGCACTCAAAAGGAAAATAAATATAAAAAGCCTTTATTTAAACTTGGCTATCCATTAAAAACATATGCCAACATGTTTCGGCCACATTGGCCTTCTTCAGGGCAAATTCTAAATGGCAGTCAGTAGACTGCAAGCTATATATCTGCATGTAGTCACATGACCTAAAGTCACAGGTGCTCATCTGCACATATCACCTGACAAAAAGCAATAGGAACAACTTACTTTAGATAAGACAAATCACATTTACATATCAGGATAGTTTAAAATATCAATATAAATGGATACATATAACAAGAGGTTACATATGACAAATTACAGAAAAAAGAAAGAAATACAGAAAAAAAATTAATATGTATTTTGTATAATGTATATTGTATATGTATAATATATATATATATATATATATTTTTTTTTCTGTATTTCTTTCTTTTTTCTGTAATTTGTCATGTATCCATTTACATTGATATTTTAAACTATCCTGATATGTAAATGTGATTTGTCTTATCTAAAGTAAGTTGTTTCTATTGCTTTTTGTCAGGTGATATGTGCAGATGAGCACCTGTGACTTTAGGTCATGTGACTACATGCAGATATATAGCTTGCAGTCTACTGACTGCCATTTTGAATTTGCCCTGAAGAAGGCCAATGTGGCCGAAACTAGCCAAGATAGCCAAGTTTAAATAAAGGCTTTTTATATTTATTTTTCTTTTGAGTGCCTCAGAATTACTGTTTATCTGGGAGACTAATCCTAACAACGTTGGAAAAACAGAACCCTTAAGACGGATCAACAATCTACTACATATGGTTTTCCATCTACTTCATTAGATGGGCTGAACTCTTTAAGAAAAGGGTGGGGCTGATTATAATATTACAGCATACAAAACGCCGTTTTACGCCGTCTTAACGGTTAGTGGCGAAATTTTACCCTTTTGGCGTTTCATAGTTATTCAGGCGTTTATCCATGCATGTTATCCCACATCATTGGTCATGACAAGGTACGAGACGATCGACACGATGATTGCTTTGTTTCCAAAGTTCGTACACAAATCACACCTCATAGTAAATACACACTCACCATCACTCTCACTGCAAGCACATACACACACACACACACACACACACACACACGCACACCTATACTGGTACGGGTGGTTTATAAGGACTTTTTCCCCAAAAAAGTCCCATCATGGTTTATGGGGACCCACCTTTCCCTTTGTCATAGAGATTAATAAGAAATATTAAACTGCTCCTTATGGCATGGGGTAAAATTCTGACTACTCAGAATTTCATTCTAATGAAACAGTCTGGAAATATGAAGACCTGACAAACTACAGCACTATGAGGACAGGGCAGGAGTGGGCGTTTCTTGGTTTAATTATGATTTATGAGGACCACCCTGGTTTATCTGGACATCACTCACATACACGCACACACACCCATCTGACCCTTAATTATGAGGACAACCCCGGTTTATCTGGACATCACTCACATACACAAACACACACAGCTAACCCTTAATTATGGGGACTAACCTGGTTTATCTGGACATTATCTACTAGTACACACATTATTATAGATGAGCATCATAGTTTAACTTTATCCATGGCAGTGCCACATCACTTAAGTCTGTTTCAATACCAGCATAAAATAAATAAATAAAATAATAATTATTAGCAATTGTTCAACCTGGCTTAAAGTTTAAGAGAGATTTCAGAAAACTAACCTGAGTTTGTAATGTGAGATTAAGCAGGTATGAAGTGAGTGAAGAGCAAAGAGAGATGAGGGAAAGTGAAATAAATATGGAAATATTTTAACATTAAAAATTAAGAAATAAAAAAAACAAAAACAAATGGAAAGTTTACTACTTAACCATCACTGACAAATGACAAAGTTTTGTCTAAAGATACTTTTGAATAAAGCTAAATATTTCCAGTTGATTGGGTTTGGGTTTTGTTAATGTGAAAAGAGAAGATTGTTTAAGACTTAGTTTTATATCTAAATGAACATTGCTGACCATTTGGTTTTAACTGGACATTAGTAACCATATGAATCATGCATACACACACACACAACCCTGACTAACCCTTGATTATGAGGACATTTTGGGTTTAACTGGACCTCAATCACACACACTCAAACACACACAACCACCTGACTAACCCTTGATTATGAGGACATTTTGGGTTTAACTGGACCTCGATCACACACACACACAACCACCTGACTAACCCTTGATTATGAGGACATTTTGGGTTTAACTGGACCTCGATCACACACTCTGAAACACACACAACCACCTGACTAACCCTTGATTATGAGGACATTTTGGGTTTAACTGGACCTCGATCACACACACACACAACCACCTGACTAACCCTTGATTATGAGGACATTTTGGGTTTAACTGGACCTCGATCACACACACACACAACCACCTGACTAACCCTTGATTATGAGGACATTTTGGGTTTAACTGGACCTCGATCACACACTCTGAAACACACACAACCACCTGACTAACCCTTGATTATGAGGACATTTTGGGTTTAACTGGACCTCGATCACACACACACACAACCACCTGACTAACCCTTGATTATGAGGACATTTTGGGTTTAACTGGACCTCGATCACACACTCTGAAACACACACAACCACCTGACTAACCCTTGATTATGAGGACATTTTGGGTTTAACTGGACCTCGATCACACACACTCAAACACACACAACCACCTGACTAACCCTTGATTATGAGGACATTTTGGGTTTAACTGGACCTCGATCACACACACACACACACAACCACCTGACTAACCCTTGATTATGAGGACATTTTGGGTTTAACTGGACCTCGATCACACACTCTGAAACACACACAACCACCTGACTAACCCTTGATTATGAGGACATTTTGAGTTTAACTGGACCTCGATCACACACACTCAAACACACACAACCACCTGACTAACCCTTGATTATGAGGACAAACTGGGTTTAAATGGACATCACTATTAAGTCCACACATAGCAGGAGTACCTGTATTAGAGTAAAACCAAATCAACTATTCAACATTAAAGAGTGAATTCACGAATGATTGTGCATCTTTTTGCTGCCACTAAACCTGTAAAAGTAATACGCACACGAAATGAAGTGCTACCATGTGCTGTAGCTAACATATATCAGCCAACATATACAAATGTGGTGCAAAATGAGCCTGGTTGGAGAAAAGTCAGTGATCAAAGATCAGCAGGTTTTACACTTCACTGAAGACTAGTTAAAGGGCAATTAGATGAAGAAATGCAACTAGACAGCCAATAAAACTAACAAAATTAAACTGAAAGGGCATTTTTTTTTTATTTTGCAAATGGTAAAAAAGGCTCAACAACTGAGATCTAATAAGCACATAATGCCTTCCAGTAAATGCATGTATTTGTACATTTCTTTCAAAACAGTGTTTAATAAAAGTATATAAAAGGATGTCTTGAACAGGCAGACATTAAAGGTGGTATCAGCGATACTGATCTCTCTAAGAACTCTAAGAAGATTTCTTTTTCAACATCAAACCTCGGTTCCTCACGAAATGCCTTATATTTTGGGCCATTCTTTCTCTCAGGACAGGGTCCTCTGCAGTCTTGCACAGCTCACACTCTGCCTTTGTTGCTAGGTGTCCCTTTGAAATATGGAAATGTTTCACAAAAGCATTATCTTCATTTGGGCTCCATGGCCTTTTCGCTATTCTCCTTGATTTGGTCTCTGTAAAACAAACAAACAAACAAACAAACATATACATACACATATGTATACCTATATGTATGTACATGGAATAACTTTAATATACCCAAATGTTTAAATACCTCTGGAGTTCTCAGTTTCATCCTGATTCATTTGTCTTTTTCCTGAGGGGTAAAAAGCAACAATTAAAATGTATTCCAGCCCAACAATCCAAACAGTTTCGGACCATGTGAAACATCAGCAGATAAGCACACAGGGAAACTAGTCTCTGGTCCTGTGCAACACAAAAAGGACCACATTTACACTGTTAGCGGTGTACGAAGATCAGACCCCAGTTCCCTTTCCCTACTACTGTTACAGAGTAGGCTTCCACTACACCTCCTCTTCACCACTGTAGGACACTTTCACCAGAATATTAACCATCATGAGCTCAACATCCCATCATGCCGCTTACCTGAGACCGATTACAAACACCTGCAGCTCATGCACACTCACCCATATAAACCCCGTTCACTGACTGTTTTATCGACCTCTGATTCTTCTGCTGCCTGCCTTGACCCGGACTGTTATATCGACCTCTAATTCTTCTGCTGCCTGCCTCGACTCGGACTGTTATATCGACCTCTGATTCTTCTGCTGCCTGCCTCGACTCGGACTGTTATATCGACCTCTGATTCTTCTGCTGCCTGCCTCGACTCGGACTGTTATATCGACCTCTGATTCTTCTGCTGCCTGCCTCGACTCGGACTGTTATATCGACCTCTGATTCTTCTGCTGCCTGCCTCGACTCGGACTGTTATATCGACCTCTGATTCTTCTGCTGCCTGCCTCGACTCGGACTGTTATATCGACCTCTGATTGTTCTGCTGCCTGCCTCGACTCGGACTGTTATATCGACCTCTGATTCTTCTGCTGCCTGCCTCGACTCGGACTGTTATATCGACCTCTGATTCTTCTGCTGCCTGCCTCGACTCGGACTGTTATATCGACCTCTGATTCTTCTGCTGCCTGCCTCGACTCGGACTGTTATATCGACCTCTGATTGTTCTGCTGCCTGCCTCGACTCGGACTGTTATATCGACCTCTGATTCTTCTGCTGCCTGCCTCGACTCGGACTGTTATATCGACCTCTGATTCTTCTGCTGCCTGCCTCGACTCGGACTGTTATATCGACCTCTGATTCTTCTGCTGCCTGCCTCGACTCGGACTGTTATATCGACCTCTGATTGTTCTGCTGCCTGCCTCGACTCGGACTGTTATATCGACCTCTGATTCTTCTGCTGCCTGCCTCGACTCGGACTGTTATATCGACCTCTGATTCTTCTGCTGCCTGCCTCGACTCGGACTGTTATATCGACCTCTGATTGTTCTGCTGCCTGCCTCGACTCGGACTGTTATATCGACCTCTGATTCTTCTGCTGCCTGCCTCGACTCTGACTGTTATATCGACCTCTGATTCTTCTGCTGCCTGCCTCGACTCTGACTGTTATATCGACCTCTGATTCTTCTGCTGCCTGCCTCGACCCGGACTGTTATATCGACCTCTGATTCTTCTGCTGCCTGCCTCGACTCGGACTGTTATATCGACCTCTGATTCTTCTGCTGCCTGCCTCGACTCGGACTGTTATATCGACCTCTGATTCTTCTGCTGCCTGCCTCGACTCGGACTGTTATATCGACCTCTGATTCTTCTGCTGCCTGCCTCGACTCGGACTGTTATATCGACCTCTGATTCTTCTGCTGCCTGCCTCGACTCGGACTGTTATATCGACCTCTGATTCTTCTGCTGCCTGCCTCGACTCGGACTGTTATATCGACCTCTGATTGTTCTGCTGCCTGCCTCGACTCGGACTGTTATATCGACCTCTGATTCTTCTGCTGCCTGCCTCGACTCGGACTGTTATATCGACCTCTGATTCTTCTGCTGCCTGCCTCGACTCGGACTGTTATATCGACCTCTGATTCTTCTGCTGCCTGCCTCGACTCGGACTGTTATATCGACCTCTGATTGTTCTGCTGCCTGCCTCGACTCGGACTGTTATATCGACCTCTGATTCTTCTGCTGCCTGCCTCGACTCGGACTGTTATATCGACCTCTGATTCTTCTGCTGCCTGCCTCGACTCGGACTGTTATATCGACCTCTGATTCTTCTGCTGCCTGCCTCGACTCTGACTGTTATATCGACCTCTGATTGTTCTGCTGCCTGCCTCGACTCGGACTGTTATATCGACCTCTGATTCTTCTGCTGCCTGCCTCGACTCTGACTGTTATATCGACCTCTGATTCTTCTGCTGCCTGCCTCGACTCTGACTGTTATATCGACCTCTGATTCTTCTGCTGCCTGCCTCGACTCGGACTGTTATATCGACCTCTGATTCTTCTGCTGCCTGCCTCGACTCGGACTGTTATATCGACCTCTGATTGTTCTGCTGCCTGCCTCGACCCGGACTGTTATATCGACCTCTGATTCTTCTGCTGCCTGCCTCGACTCGGACTGTTATATCGACCTCTGATTCTTCTGCTGCCTGCCTCGACTCTGACTGTTATATCGACCTCTGATTCTTCTGCTGCCTGCCTCGACCCGGACTGTTATATCGACCTCTGATTCTTCTGCTGCCTGCCTCGACCCGGACTGTTATATCGACCTCTGATTCTTCTGCTGCCTGCCTCGACTCGGACTGTTATATCGACCTCTGATTCTTCTGCTGCCTGCCTCGACTCGGACTGTTATATCGACCTCTGATTCTTCTGCTGCCTGCCTCGACTCTGACTGTTATATCGACCTCTGATTCTTCTGCTGCCTGCCTCGACCCGGACTGTTATATCGACCTCTGATTCTTCTGCTGCCTGCCTCGACTCGGACTGTTATATCGACCTCTGATTGTTCTGCTGCCTGCCTCGACTCGGACTGTTATATCGACCTCTGATTCTTCTGCTGCCTGCCTCGACTCGGACTGTTATATCGACCTCTGATTCTTCTGCTGCCTGCCTCGACTCTGACTGTTATATCGACCTCTGATTCTTCTGCTGCCTGCCTCGACCCGGACTGTTATATCGACCTCTGATTCTTCTGCTGCCTGCCTCGACCCGGACTGTTATATCGACCTCTGATTCTTCTGCTGCCTGCCTCGACTCTGACTGTTATATCGACCTCTGATTCTTCTGCTGCCTGCCTCGACCCGGACTGTTATATCGACCTCTGATTGTTCTGCTGCCTGCCTCGACTCGGACTGTTATATCGACCTCTGATTCTTCTGCTGCCTGCCTCGACTCGGACTGTTATATCGACCTCTGATTCTTCTGCTGCCTGCCTCGACTCTGACTGTTATATCGACCTCTGATTCTTCTGCTGCCTGCCTCGACCCGGACTGTTATATCGACCTCTGATTCTTCTGCTGCCTGCCTCGACTCGGACTGTTGTATCGACCTCTGATTGTTCTGCTGCCTGCCTCGACTCGGACTGTTATATCGACCTCTGATTCTTCTGCTGCCTGCCTCGACTCGGACTGTTATATCGACCTCTGATTCTTCTGCTGCCTGCCTCGACTCGGACTGTTATATCGACCTCTGATTGTTCTGCTGCCTGCCTCGACTCGGACTGTTATATCGACCTCTGATTCTTCTGCTGCCTGCCTCGACTCGGACTGTTATATCGACCTCTGATTCTTCTGCTGCCTGCCTCGACTCGGACTGTTATATCGACCTCTGATTCTTCTGCTGCCTGCCTCGACTCGGACTGTTATATCGACCTCTGATTCTTCTGCTGCCTGCCTCGACTCTGACTGTTATATCGACCTCTGATTGTTCTGCTGCCTGCCTCGACTCGGACTGTTATATCGACCTCTGATTCTTCTGCTGCCTGCCTCGACTCGGACTGTTATATCGACCTCTGATTCTTCTGCTGCCTGCCTCGACTCTGACTGTTATATCGACCTCTGATTCTTCTGCTGCCTGCCTCGACTCGGACTGTTATATCGACCTCTGATTCTTCTGCTGCCTGCCTCGACTCGGACTGTTATATCGACCTCTGATTCTTCTGCTGCCTGCCTCGACCCGGACTGTTATATATCGACCTCTGATTCTTCTGCTGCCTGCCTCGACTCGGACTGTTATATCGACCTCTGATTCTTCTGCTGCCTGCCTCGACTCGGACTGTTATATCGACCTCTGATTCTTCTGCTGCCTGCCTCGACTCGGACTGTTATATCGACCTCTGATTCTTCTGCTGCCTGCCTCGACTCGGACTGTTATTATGCAATGCAACATATTGATAGTATTATTAATAATAATAGTATCAATATGTTGCATAACTACATTCCTGTAATAATTTATTATAGACATTCAACTGCAAATTAATGTACAATCATTCTATTGATTGTTGTAAACAAAAATCCCCCTTCCGTGTTGATACAACTGCTTTCACTAACTTGCACTGGTGTAGACGACAGAGGACGCAGAGGTAGGCAATCAGCAGGAGGATTGCAAGTAACCGCAGGAACTTTGATATTAACATTTTTTATAAGGCTATACCCTTCTTGTTTTGAACTTCATGCATGTGTATTGAATGTTAGACAAGTTCATAATGATAACGAGACTGTTTATCGTGGTGATGTGTAGCCTACAGAGGCTTCGCACAGACAGTGAATGAAACAGATCGGCAGAGCGCGTGCGATTACCTGCGTCTGTCTTTGAAGTCATATGTATTCATGGAAGCTTGCCGTGCCGTGTCAAAGGAATGCAAAATAGTTGTCGAATCATCCTTTTAACGTTCACGTTACGGGTATTTACCATAAATGCGCGTCAGCAGCAGCGCTGATCAGCATCCCACAGCACTAGGAAGCCACGGGGAAATAAAATCAGTGAGTCACGCATTGAATCAATGCCATTTGCCCATGCGACGCATTGCTGCTCAGCTGAGCCTTAAGTGGAACTCAAAGTTCAAAATAATTAACACCTTGAAGTTGTTTCATTACATCTATTTTAATGAATCTAATAACTATTTTAATGAAATTAAAATGAATTTAATGAATATTTTTTGAACGTGTTCGTTGAATGAATGGTTTAATGAAATAAAGTCCATTGTCGTAACAATTGGTGAATCGATTTTTTCAACACAGCACTAGTTATATCGACCTCTGATTCTTCTGCTGCCTGCCTCGACTCGGACTGTTATATCGACCTCTGATTTTTCTGCTGCCTGCCTGCAAGGATGTTTGCCAATTGGTCACCGCAACTAATTCTAGAATCAACCAAAGTCTTAATATCTAGTGGCCCTTTCATGGCTTCGTCGTGCACAAAGCAGACATATAAAACATGTGAGGAGGAGAAGGCTGACATGCAGATCTTGTCTATAAAGTCAAATAAATCCAAAACACATTACATTATAAACATCAACGTACCATTTCCTTTCCAGTGCATATTGGTTCTACAGCTTATCCACAATAAAGCAGCAGCTGACACATACCCAAAGCAACAGCTTTTCCTCAAACCCTAACCCTAACATGACGGTCCTCGTAGTGGAGAACTGTCCTTACATTTCAGGTCAGTGTCATGCCCATCCCCCAACACACGAGTTATGAAAATGTATGAACCGAGCAAGGTACATTTTACTCGAATTTGAGACGTCACAACAGCGTCTTTAAGACGACAGTCCGCGTCAGCCAGTCGAGTATGATGCCCAACCATCCTACACTTAAAGGGTTAGTTCACCCAAAAATGAAATTTCAGTCTGTATTTACTCACCCTCATGTTGTTCCAAACCTCTATGTGTTTATTTGTTCTGCTGAACAAAAAGGAAGATATTTGGAAGAATGTTTTAATCAAACAGATCTCATTCCCCATTGACTACCATAGTAGGAAAAAATACATACAATGGTAGTCAATGGGGAATGAGATCTGTTTGATTAAAACATTCTTCCAAATATCAGCAGAACAAATAAACACATATAGGTTTGGAACAACATGAGGGTGAGTAAATACAGACTGAAATTTCATTTTTGTGTGAACTAACCCTTTAACATTGCCTGTGTCAAAGAGAAGAAAACAATGAAGGAACATCCGTTCACTTACTTTCTGTTTCACTGATGAGGAAGGATTCACACTGCATTCAGTCACAGCCACTGATGTCTCGTCACACAATTCCTGTAATTATGAGAAAGACAGGTACAACACTGAGGCAAGGATGTTTGCTAATTGGTCACCGCAACTAATTCTAGAATCAACCAAAGTCTTAATATCTAGTGGCCCTTTCATGGCTTCGTCGTGCACAAAGCAGACATATAAAACATGTGAGGAGGAGAAGGCTGACACACAGATCTTGTCTATAAAGTCAGATAACATTATAAACATCAACATATCATTTCCTTTCCAGTGCATATTGGTTCTACAGCTTATCCACAATAAAGCAGCAGCTGACACATACCCAAAGCAACAGCTTTTCCTCAAACCCTAACCCTGACATGACTGTCCTCGTAGTGGAGAACTGTCCTTACATTTCAGGTCAGTGTCATGCCCATCCCCAACACACGAGTTATGAAAATGTATGAACTGAGCAAGGTACATTTTACTCGAATTTGAGACGTCACAACAGCGTCTTTAAGACGACAGTCCACGTCAACCAGTCGAGTATGATGCCCAACCATCCTACACTTAACATTGCCTGTGTCAATGAGAAGAAAACAATGAAGGAACATCCGTTCACTTACTTTCTGTTTCACTGATGAGGAAGGATTCACACTGCATTCAGTCACAGCCACTGATGTCTCGTCACACAATTAATGTAATTATGAGAAAGACAGGTACAACACTGAGGCAAGGATGTTTGCTAATTGGTCACTGCAACTAATTCTAGAATCAACCAAAGTCTTAGGCTGAATCCCAATTATCCGTCTTACCCTTTCCCCTTCCCCCTACCCCTCAGCCCTTCCCCTCACCCCTCACTCCTACACCCCACCCCACCCCTTACCCTCACCCCTACCCCCACCCCCACCCCTTACCCCTTCCCCTCACCCCTACCCCCCTCAGTTTTGCACGTTCACGTGAGAGGAAGCGCCATCCCAATTTTCATTTTGATCTAGGGGTAAGGGGAAGGGGTATATACCACTTAAGACCAAGAATTTTCATGAGCTTACTTGAAACCAAGGGTAAGAAATGCACTGCGCAACTGGCAACGATGGCATTGCCTCTCCTTCACTCTGGATGGCATACCATCCAGAGTGTCCCATAAATTGAAGTTTTTTTACTTACATGATTGATAAAAAAAAATATGACAGTCTTGTTTTGTGCTCTACACAGTTATGTACATATAGGCTATATTTGCAACTATGTTGTTTATTGAAACGTTTTTAAAAATCGCTACTTTGCTACGCTGGGCTATGCTAACGTTACATTGCTGATTTGCACAATCAGTCCCACATTTCAAGATCACCCAAAATTTACGGTATTCAGCTTTGGCTTTCTACAGTCGCCATTCATTATGTGTACATTATTTGACACTGACACGTACGTGATCAGCTTCTCAGATGATGCATTCAGCTTCAAACGGATCCCGACTGAGACGAAAACACGGGAATATTAGATAAACAATCCATTCAGATTCACAGATTTAAATGAATGAATTCAGTCCGATTGAAACAACACCTTGTGCATGTAAACATAATGAATAGTGAAGGCAGAAAGCAAAAGCCGAATCCCGGACATTTTCAGCGATCCCGAAATCCGGGTGACATGTCCGGGAAAAGGAGGACGTTGTATGGTCACCCTGGAGACATCAATACGTGCTTTAAATATACTGTCCTGTATTTGTTGCTGACAATCGCAAATAAATCTCCAGTACCAACGCAATCGACATAAGCATACTTGCAGACGGCATCTTAAAAGTTACGAGAAGTTTGTGATCAACACTTTTCACCCCTGGTGATAGACGCCAAGGACGATGTAAGATGACGTAACCGAGTGGTGTCTCATTTCATAGGGGTATGTTTGCACTAGCGCTTACCACTCGATTTCGAGGGACAAGGCCTAAGGGTAAGACGAAGGGGAAGGGGTAAGACAGAGAATTGGGATTCAGCCTTAATATCTAGTGGCCCTTTCATGGCTCCGTCGTGCACAAAGCAGACATATAAAACATGTGAAGAGAAGGCTGATACATGCAGATCTGGTCTATAAAGTCAAATAAATCCAATACACATTACATTATAAACATCAACATACCATTTCCTTTCCAGTGCATATTGGGTCTACATCTTATCCACAATAAAGCAGCAGCTGACACATACCCAAAGCAACATCTTTTCCTCAAACCCTAACCCTGACATGACGGTCCTCATAGTGGAGAACTGTCCTTACATTTCAGGTCAGTGTCATGCCCATCCCCCAACACACGAGTTATGAAAATGTATGAACTGAGCAAGGTACATTTTACTCGAATTTGAGACGTCACAACAGCGTCTTTAAGACGACAGTCCACGTCAACCAGTCGAGTATGATGCCCAACCATCCTACACTTAAAGGGTTAGTTCACCCAAAAATGAAATTTCAGTCAGTATTTACTCACCCTCAGGTTGTTCCAAACCTCTATGTGTTTATTTGTTCTGCTGAACACAAAGGAAGATATTTGGAAGAATGTTTTAATCAAACAGATCTCATTCCCCATTGACTACCATAGTAGGAAAAAATACATATACAAATATCTTCCTTTGTGTTCAGCAGAACAAATAAACACATAGAGGTTTGGAACAACATGAGGGTGAGTAAATACTGACAGAATTTTCATTTTTAGGTGAACTAACCCTTTAACATTGCCTGTGTCAAAGAGAAGAAAACAATGAAGGAACATCCGTTCACTTACTTTCTGTTTCACTGATGAGGAAGGATTCACACTGCATTCAGTCACAGCCACTGATGTCTCGTCACACAATTCCTGTAATTATGAGAAAGACAGGTACAACACTGAGGCAAGGATGTTTGCTAATTGGTCACCGCAACTAATTCTAGAATCAACCAAAGTCTTAATATCTAGTGGCCCTTTCATGGCTTCGTCGTGCACAAAGCAGACATATAAAACATGTGAGGAGGACACGGCTGACATGCAGATCTTGTCTATAAAGTGAGAATAACATTATGAACATCAACATACCATTTCCTTTCCAGTGCATATTGGTTCTACAGCTTATCCACAATAAAGCAGCAGCTGACACATACCCAAAGCAACAGCTTTTCCTCAAACCCTAACCCTGACATGACGGTCCTCGTAGTGGAGAACTGTCCTTACATTTCAGGTCAGTGTCATGCCCATCCCCCAACACACGAGTTATGAAATGTATGAACCGAGCAAGGTACATTTTACTCGAATTTGAGACGTCACAACAGCGTCTTTAAGACGACAGTCCGCGTCAGCCAGTCGAGTATGATGCCCAACCATCCTACACTTAAAGGGTTAGTTCACCCAAAAATGAAATTTCAGTCTGTATTTACTCACCTCATGTTGTTCTAAACCTCTATGTGTTTATTTGTTCTGCTGAACAAAAAGGAAGATATTTGGAAGAATGTTTTAATCAAACAGATCTCATTCCCCATTGACTACCATAGTAGAAAAAATACATACAATGGTAGTCAATGGGGAATGAGATCTGTTTGATTAAAACATTCTTCCAAATATCAGCAGAACAAATAAACACATATAGTTTGGAACAACATGAGGGTGAGTAAATACAGACTGAAATTTCATTTTGTGTGAACTAACCCTTTAACATTGCCTGTGTCAAAGAGAAGAAAAAACAATGAAGGAACATCCGTTGCACTTACTTTCTGTTTCACTGATGAGGAAGGATTCACACTGCATTCAGTCACAGCCACTGATGTCTCGTCACACAATTCCTGTATTATGAGAAAGACAGGTACAACACTGAGGCAAGGATGTTTGCTAATTGGTCACCGCAACTAATTCTAGAATCAACCAAAGTCTTAAATTCTAGTGGCCCTTTCATGGCTTTTCGTCGTGCACAAAGCAGACATATAAAACGTGAGGAGGAGAAGGCTGACATGCAGATCTTGTCTATAAAGTCAAATAAATCCCAAAACACATTACATTATAAACATCAACATACCATTTCCTTTCCAGTGCATATTGGTTCTACATCTTATCCACAATAAAGCAGCAGCTGACACATACCCAAAGCAACAGCTTTTCCTCAAACCCTAACCCTAACATGACGGTCCTCGTAGTGGAGAACTGTCCTTACATTTCAGGTCAGTGTCATGCCCATCCCCCAACACACGAGTTATGAAAATGTATGAACCGAGCAAGGTACATTTTACTCGGAATTTGAGACGTCACAACAGCGTCTATTAAGACGACAGTCCACGTCAACCAGTCGAGTATGATGCCCAACCATCCTACACTTAACATTGCCTGTGTCAATGAGAAGAAAACAATGAAGGGAACATCCGTTCACTTACTTTCTGTTTCACTGATGAGAAGGATTCACACTGCATTCAGTCACAGCCACTGATGTCTCGTCACAACAATTAATGTAATTATGAGAAAGACAGGTACAACACTGAGGCAAGGATGTTTGCTAATTGTCACTGCAACTAATTCTAGAATCAACAAAGTCTTAGGCTGAATCCCAATTATCCGTCTTACCTTTCACCTTCCCCTACCCCTCAGCCCTTCCCCTCACCCTCACTCCTACACCCCACCCCCACCCCTTACCCT